>CM029017.1:112415609-112463767 GCA_016801055.1 Panax notoginseng
AGTTCAAGGGCACACGTTTGACCGTGTGTAATTTCAATCCATAACAAGTTCTGAGCAATATTAAGCATCGATTATGCAGTGTTTATGTAATACTACATAAATCAATCACCATCTCGATCATACAACAATCAATAAAAAGATCTGAGCTAGCAAACATCTTGTCAGAACATTTCTGGTTTTCCAAAAACCCGGATGGTTCGACCCGTCACTTCATGCTCGATTTATTCTAGTTTCCAGACATTTTTTATGTGATCTAATGGTTCAAAGTTATAGTCCATATTTATAGAACATTCACATAGCAACAGATCGATCTATCATCAACAGGATCACCAGGAATCATATGGTCCAAGGTATGTCAGACGTCCTGTTCTTATGTTTTCTGGAATTTCTAGAAACTCAAAATCAGTCTAGGATGGCTACTTTGGACCATCCATTAAAACCAATCAATTAATGTTTTATGGAATATAAAGACATATACTTAAAGTTCATTACAGGCTACAACTTGAATACAACACATCATTAAAATAATATCATATATGTCAGATACGGACCTTCAAGATCTTGCCAGACCATGTTTTACACTTTCTGGGTTACCCAGAAAGTGACTATCATGCTAGGTCACCCTATTTGACCATGAATATAAACAAATCTAGACATCTGATGGCTATAACACCACTTGAAGATGAAAGACCTCATACCAGGCTAAATCCAACACATCAAACAAGAAAATCTTAACAGACACATATCTATGGCTCCTGACATTAGCTTGTCAGACCACAAATCGTTTTCTTGACAGTTTTGGAAAAAAAAACTCGATTTTAAAGCATTTTGATGCTATGGATCTATGTTATATCAACATAGATCATCATTAAACATCATCTAGCAAAGATCTAAACACAAAAACACAAAAGTTTTGTCTTAGCATACAAGATCAAAATGGGTTTTAGGGTTTATACCTTTATGTTCTAGATTTGATCTTGGGTTATTAATGGGCTTTTATGTGACTGAAACACTTTAAGAATTCGGAGTTTTGAGAGAAGGTGAGTTGGTGAGAGCTTGAACACAAAATAAACCAAATACTAAACTTTCTCTCTCTCAAATCTCTTATATAATGCTTGACATGTTGCTAGATCTGATGTGTTGGCCGAATTTTGTTGGATTTCTATGTCACAAGTCAATGTGGTTGCTTACTAACTAAAGTTGCTAGCACATTTTGTAAGATACATATTAAAATAAACTAAAAGGGCATTTTGGTCTTTTTCCTTCCCATTTTAATGGTATACTAGGAATTTGTCACTCCCTTAGGGTTTACCCCTTAGGGTCTAACCCTTAGGTTTAAAATATTTAGCTTCTAAAAATTTCTAATTAGGGTTTTAATTAGAAAAATAAAATTTTAAATTACAATTAGGGTTTATAAAATAGAAATTAAAATAATTAAAATATAATTAGGATTTTCTAATCATATTTAAGTTTAATAAACACCTTAGGCTGCCAATTATGATTAGGGTTACCTAATTTAGGGTTTAGGATTCCCGAATAAGAAGTAGGGTTTTCCGGCGTATAATTAGGGTTTTTAACTGTACGTTAGGTTTTCTAAATTTGATATTAGGGTTTCTAATCTCTTATTAGGGTTTATTAATTTCAAACCTTATCTATTCACTCATTGATCAACATTCCTATATAGTGCAAACACATACTCATTAATACAATTGTTTTAATTATAATTTCTATCGAATCCCTATCCAGAAATTAGGGTTAGGATTTTTTAAAGTTGTTAAGCACAACTCTACTCTAATTTCTCAGTCAATACACAAATTGACTAATTCTCCAGACTCGTATCATAGATACACATTACAATATTAACAGTCAAAGTCAATATTAAATAAAAAGAAAATTATTCATGAAATTTGGATTATTTGAAATCTCGGGTTATCACATTCACCCCTCCTTAAAAGGATTCCGTCCTCAGAATCACCGCTTTCTTATTCTCTATAATTTTTTAAAGTTGTATCATCAATTCATTTTTATCAACACAATATTAATTTGTGTTTCAAATTCTAACATGTGACTTGAATCTATAAAAGGAAATAGTTCACAAAAATATCTAACTCATATTACTCGCGTAATTTAAATTCTTAAGCGAAATTGTTACCTGCTGCCACCTCCTGAGTAGTCACTGCATCTTGCACCGTCATGTTGAATGTATGGACCGTTGGTTTTCCTGGTTGTGCAGGTCCTCTTATTGCCAAGGTTCCGCCACCGGGTCCCTTGTTGGCACTTTCCTTCTAAGCATTCTTTTCGGACAGTTCCGAACCAGATGATCAATCGATCCGCACGCAAAGCAACCTTGTATCTTCTTCGGATTGGGACAATTGGGCGACATGTGCCCCTCTTGCCCACAGTTGTAACAAACTCCTTTCTTCTTTAGACAAACCCCTGCATGGTTCTTCCACAAGTTAAACATAGCTCCCTCCCTTTCCTATTATCTTCTGTCTTGCCACCTGATTGGGTATTCTCACTCCACTTCCTCTTATTCGGGTTACTTCCTCCACTGCTTCCTCTGTCATTTGTCTTCTTATTCTTATCCTGATGAAATCGAGATGCAGCTTCGCTCCCTTCTTCCGTAATTAACGCTTTCTCCATCAACGTCGCGAACGTATTGATCTGCAATACCGCTACCTTGTTGAATATTCCCGGCTTCAGCCCATTCTCAAATCTTCTCACTTTTCTTGCTTCTGTGTCCACCTGATCAGGTACAAATCTCGCTAACTCGTTGAATTTGACAGCGTATTCTGTTACCGACATGTTCTCCTGCTTCAATTCTAGAAATTTAACTTCCATCCTGGATTGGATACTCGGCGAGAAGTAGTTCTCAAAGAACAACTCCTTGAATCTTGTCCACAACACCACCACTGTACCAGCTCTGGCATGATTTGTCTCCCACCAGTAATTAGCTTCTCCCTTCATTAAGTATGTTGCAAAAGCTGTCTTTTGCTCTTTCGCTACTCGCGCAATGACAAATGCTTTCTCCATCTTGTAAGACCCCGAATTTTATGAAATAAAAGTATTCAATTTTTCTTATAATTACAATTCAGTAAATGGTTAAATTGATAAAAAGTTAAAGTTATGGGTGAAATGTGAAAAATTTTCAAAATAAACAAGTGGTTATAAAATAATCATTGTTGTCGGGGAATATTCGTTTGGTCGTGGAATATTCTTTCTGTCGGGGAATATTCGTACGACGGCGCAGACATTTGTGGGCCCCATAACAGAATAACTGTCGGATGAAGATAACGACAAAAATAAGTTATTTATAAATAACGGCGTAGTTGTTACCGTTAATACTGTTGGAATACCTGGTGGTTAAAACACAGTAATACGCGTTGTTGCACAGTAGCACACGGTATTGCACCAATTATTGATTTTTACGTAAGAAGACATTACTTAATAATTGTTACAGTAATTATTGTTCAGTATTTTATTTTATTGATTCAATAATTGCTACGTTGATATTTTATATTACTGTTGTTTCAATAATTATCACTACACAGCAATTTCCATTATCGGAGTAATAATTCATATTATCTGAATAATAGTATTAGATAACATTATTGGCAATGTCTAGAAAGTTCTGTCTAAGGAGAGGTTTGGTCATCTAATTGCGCGCCAGTAAGTAGAGATCCTTATTGGAAAGCCCCCTCTTTCTTGGGAACTACCTGGCTGTCAGTAATGTGATTCTGTAATATTATTTGTGAATAATTAATTATTGATTTATATGATGAGAAAAATATTAATTTTATGTGGATATAGATGGAAAAAAATTTTAATGTGACAATTGTTGAAAATTAATATTTTATTTTTTCTGATAAAATAATTTATTTAAATATATTATTTTAATAATATATTAATGGTGATATTTTTACAATGAATGTGGGATATATAAATAAATGAGGAAGAGTATTTTTGTTGGATTAAATGTTTAACACATGTTTTGTGTGTTGGTGGACACAAATCTTGACCGAAAATTTATTATAGACTATAAAATCGTCCGTTTGTGGATTTCGGTCAATTTCTGTTTGGAATTTGGAAAAACTTTCTTCTGTAAAGTTGCAGAGAATTGAATTTCCTATAAAACAACGCGAGATTCGAATTTTCTGATAAAAAGGCTATTTATTATGAATTATTGAAGTTCTGAAGTTCCGAAATAATTAATTTTTGGAAGTTTTATTTATTTTTATTAACAAAAATGTTTTTTACACTTTGGTGGGCCCCACTTGCACATGTTGATGGCTGAATTCAGATTTTCAAAGGTGGGCTAAGGAAAATTTATAATTATATTATTATTTTATTAAATTTTCTACTTTGGTGTTCTAAGCAATTTTCTATAAATAGGGTGCTTAGGTTAGAATTGAAAATCACACCAGAAACTAAAGTTTTCTCTCTATTTTCTCTCTATATTATCGAGTGTATTCTTGTGAGTATTTTGATATCTTGAGTGTTGCTATACGGTGCAAGTTCGTTCAGCGTTATTCCAGTCAAGAGTACTGCTCTTTTGAGGTAAGGGATAGTAAGGGATTGTAAGGGATAGTAAGGGGTGTTATATTCTTCTTAAAATGATATTTTCTTTAATATCATTATACCAAAATGTTGGTATGAACTTTTTAACAAATTTGGAACTTTTTGAGTTGGGGTTACTATTCACGTATACGGCACTAATCACGTATACGGCACTATTCATGTATATGGCACTATTTACGTATATGACATTATTTACGTATACGGTACTATGTACGAATATAGAATACTATTCATGAGTTACTATTCATGAGTTACTATTCACGAGTTACTATTTACGATTTACTATTCACGGGTACTATTCACGACAAAAATTGATTTCTTTTTCTGACCAAATTATCGTTGATTTATGATTGTTGCTCTCGAAAATAAATACAGTTGTTGATCATATTATTTTTATATAACATTTTTATAACCCTAATGGTGATATTCTCTTTCACTTGAGTGTAAAGATGGGTAGATTATTGGTATGATCATGACTAGGGTTCTCTTTGGCCAGTTGTGCAAAGTTGAATTGGTGACTGGTATGATCATGACCATTAAATTTATAAGTGAATATCTTTAGCTTAAGTGCAAAGGTGAAATGATCAACATGGTTATAATTATTGTTTATATAAATTCTGAAATGATTATATATTTCTTTGAGATATGAATATATTTGGCCTGTAGTGCAAATATGAACTGTTGATGAATATCTTTGGCCTGTAGTGCAAAGATGAATTGTTGATGATTATCTTTGGCCTGTAGTGCAAAGATGACATGTTGTTGAATATCTTTGGCCAGTAGTGCAAAGATGAACAGGTGTTGAGATGAACATGACCAACTGGTACAAATGAATATCTTTGGCTGTAGTGCAAAGATGAAGTTATTAGTATGATTATGAACAGGAACTGTGATTTGGTATAACCATGATCTTTGATGTTTCAGGTAAAGACAAGTGATGAAAATTATCTTTGTTCTGGATGAGAAGAGGAATTTAGAACTACAATTATGATTACGAGTTATACATGTGATTGTGGACAGGAATTATTGATTGATGTTACAGGGATAAAACATTATTGGTGGACTTTTAACATAGAGAAGATAATAGACTTTATAGTCTATTTGACTCTTCTAATGGATTGCTCGTTCCGCTGCAACTATGGTTGAAATTTTTTTCATCTACCATATGTTCTAAATCTCTGATTTAATTCTGTTGAAGGCTATTGATAATTTATTTATCTTTAGTCATGATATTCTTTACTGGGCTAGTTGTGCTCACCCTTTTGTTTCACAATTCCTTTCAGGTAATAAGAGTGTAGCTGGGTCGAGCGGGGGTAACAGGGGAATAGAACGGTGGTCATCATTTAGTAGTTATATTTGGTGAATCATCTAGGGTGAAGCGAACCCAACGTTGGAAGGGTGTTTTGTCACTATCATACAAGATGTCTAACGACACACAACCTCGTGTCATCATAAGACATGGTTGTGCACATCCACTTGTCGAGTATATCTACGAGCACTACCTATATATTCTTGGTGTTTGTTTGAAGTATAATTCTCAGTTAGAGACAGTGGAGATAATGATATATCAAGAGAAGACTCACCATTGAGAAGAATATGATAGTAAACTTCTCGTTTTTCTTTGGGGTCTATTGGGTCAACCAATGATAATTCTGTGGCCATATGATATCTATCATAACCTAGAAGCATGGCCTCCCATATACGAGGGTTTCCTTGAGCACTTCCCAAAGATTCTAATTTCTAAAACAGTTTTTGACTATACCTTTATGTAAGGTGTCATTGTGACGTGTTATCCAAGGTTGGGACATGAGTCACAGTTGGTATATATTTGTATCCAAACTCACAGCATATGTGTTGTTATATTTTGCACGACAATTGTTGTAATAAAGTTGTAGTTGTTATCTGTACCATGTATTTGGCGACTCAAAATGGGTTGGATGGAATGGACCTATTTTGAGGGCGTCACAGTTGGTATCAAAGCTTAGGGATATGATCTCTGGCGGAGATCGGGGAATAGAACTAGGAGGGGAGAGATGAGTAAATCCTTCGCTAGTGTGCCCTACCTAAGCTTATTTGTTGGTCAGTCATAATATCGGAATATTATGTGATATGTTAATTTGTTCAATTAACCTTTGTTTTGAAGTTGTATTCTAGAATGATATCTGAAATACAGGAGATGAGCAATGGAGAAATCATGAGGACATGGAAGATGAAATATGAAATGAAAGCAAGGTATTCTCAACTCTTCGAAATACCAGGTATGTAAATTTCGGGGACGAAATTTCATAAGGAGGGGAGATTGTAAGACCCCGAATTTTATGAAATAAAAGTATTCAATTTTTCTTATAATTACAATTCAGTAAATGGTTAAATTGATAAAAAGTTAAAGTTATGGGTGAAATGTGAAAAAATTTCAAAATAAACAAGTGGTTATAAAATAATCATTGTTGTCGGGGAATATTCGTTTGGTCGTGGAATATTCTTTCTGTCGGGGAATATTCGTACGACGGCGCAGACATTTGTGAGCCCCATAACAGAATAACTGTCGGATGAAGATAACGACAAAAATAAGTTATTTATAAATAACGGCGTAGTTGTTACCGTTAATACTGTTGGAATACCTAGTGGTTAAAACACAGTAATACGCGTTGTTGCACAGTAGCACACGGTATTGCACCAATTATTGATTTTTACGTAAGAAGACATTACTCAATAATTGTTACAGTAATTACTGTTCTGTATTTTATTTTATTGATTCAATAATTGCTACGTTGATATTTTATATTACTGTTGTTTCAATAATTATCACTACACAGTAATTTCCATTATCGGAGCAATAATTCATATTATCTGAATAATATTATTAGATAACATTATTGGCAATGTCAAGAAAGTTCTGTCTAAAGGAGAGGTTTGGTCATCTAATTGCGCGCCAGTAAGGAGAGATCCTTATTGGAAAGCCCCCTCTTTCTTGGGAACTACCTGGCTGTCAGTAATGTGATTCTGTAATATTATTTGTGAATAATTAATTATTGATTTATATGATGAGAAAAATATTAATTTTATGTGGATATAGATGGAGAAAAATTTTAATGTGACAATTGTTGAAAATTAATATTTTATTTTTTCTGATAAAATAATTTATTTAAATATATTATTTTAATAATATATTAATGGTGATATTTTTACAATGAATGTGGGATATATAAATAAATGAGGAAGAGTATTTTTGTTGGATTAAATGTTTAACACATGTTTTGTGTGTTGGTGGACACAATTCTTGACCGAAAATTTATTATAGACTGTAAAATAGTCCGTTTGTGGATTTCGGTCAATTTTTGTTTGGAATTTCGAAAACTTTCTTCTGCAAAGTTGTAGAGAATTGAATTTCCTATAAAAAGTCGCAAGATTCGAATTTTCTGATAAAAAGGCTATTTATTATGAATTATTGAAGTTCTGAAGTTCCGAAATAATTGATTTTTGGAAGTTTTATTTATTTTTATTAACAAAAATGTTTTTTACACTTTGGTGGGCCCCACTTGCACATGTTGATGGCTGAATCCAGATTTTCAAAGGTGGGCTAAGGAAAATTTATAATTATATTATTATTTTATTAAATTTTCTACTTTGGTGTTCTAAGCAATTTCCTATAAATAGGGTGCTTAGGTTAGAATTGAAAATCACACCAGAAACTAAAGTTTTCTCTCTATTTCTCTCTCTATATTATCGAGTGTATTCTTGTGAGTATTTTGATATCTTGAGTGTTGCTATACGGTGCAAGTTCGTTCAGCGTTATTCCAGTCAGGAGTACTGTTCTTTTGAGGTAAGGGATAGTAAGGAATTGTAAGGGATAGTAAGGGATGTTATATTCTTCTTAAAATGATATTTTCTTTAATATCATTATACCAAAATGTTGGTATGAACTTTTTGTCAAATTTGGAACTTTTTGAGTCGGGGTTACTATTCACGTATACGGCACTATTCACGTATATGGCACTATTCATGTATATGGCACTATTTACGTATATGACATTATTTACGTATACGGTACTATGTACGAATATAGAATACTATTCATGAGTTACTATTCATGAGTTACTATTCACGAGTTACTATTCACGATTTACTATTCACGGGTACTATTCACGACAAAAATTGATTTCTTTTTCTGACCAAATTATCGTTGATTTATGATTGTTGCTCTCGAAAATAAATACAGTTGTTGATCATATTATTTTTATATAACATTTTTATAACCCTAATGATGATATTCTCTTTCACTTGAGTGTAAAGATGGGTAGATTATTGGTATGATCATGACTAGGGTTCTCTTTGGCCAGTTGTGCAAAGTTGAATTGGTGACTGGTATGATCATGACCATTGAATTTATAAGTGAATATCTTTAGCTTAAGTGCAAAGGTGAAATGATCAACATGGTTATAATTATTGTTTATATAAATTCTGAAATGATTATATATTTCTTTGAGATATGAATATATTTGGCCTGTAGTGCAAATATGAACTGTTGATGAATATCTTTGGCCTGTAGTGCAAAGATGAATTGTTGATAAATATCTTTGGCCTGTAGTGCAAAGATGACATGTTGTTGAATATCTTTGGCCAGTAGTGCAAAGATGAACAGGTGTTGAGATGAGCATGACCAACTGGTACAAATGAATATCTTTGGCCGTAGTGCAAAGATGAAGTTATTAGTATGATTATGAACAGGAACTGTGATTTGGTATAACCATGATCTTTGATGTTTCAGGTAAAGACAAGTGATGAAAATTAACTTTGTTCTGGATGAGAAGAGGAATTTAGAACTACAATTATAATTATGAGTTATACATGTGATTGTGGACAGGAATTGTTGATTGATGTTACAGGGATAAAACATTGTTGGTGGACTTTTGACATAGAGAAGATAATAGACTTTATAGTCTATTTGACTCTTCTAATGGATTGCTCGTTCCGCTGCAACTATGGTTAAAATTTTTTTCATCTACCATATGTTCTAAATCTCTGATTTAATTCTGTTGAAGGCTATTGATAATTTATTTATCTTTAGTCATGATATTCTTTACTGGGCTAGTTGTGCTTACCCTTTTGTTTCACAATTCCTTTCAGGTAATAAGAGTGTAGCTGGGTCGAGCGGGGGTAACAGGGGAATAGAACGGTGGTCATCATTTAGTAGTTATATTTGGTGAATCATCTAGGGTGAAGCGAACCCAACGTTGGAAGGGTGTTTTGCCACTATCATACAAGATGTCTAACGACACACAACCTCGTGTCATCATAAGACATGGTTGTGCACATCCACTTGTCGAGTATATCTACGAGCACTACCTATATAATCTTGGTGTTTGTTTGAAGTATAATTCTCAGTTAGAGACAGTGGAGATAATGATATATCAAGAGAAGACTCACCATTGGGAAGAATATGATAGTAAACTTCTCGTTTTTCTTTGGGGTCTATTGGGTCAACCAATGATAATTCTGTGGCCATATGATATCTATCATAACCTAGAAGCATGGCCTCCCATATACGAGGGTTTCCTTGAGCACTTCTCAAATATTCTAATTTTTAAAACAGTTTTTGACTATACCTTTATGTAAGGTGTCATTGTGACGTGTTATCCAAGGTTGGGACATGAGTCACAGTTGGTATATATTTGTATCCAAACTCATAGCATATGTGTTGTTATATTTTGCACGACAATTGTTGTAATAAAGTTGTAGTTATTATCTGTACCATGTATTTGGCGACTCAAAATGGGTTGGATGGAATGGACCTATTTTGGGGGCGTCACACATCTCCTTTACCCAAGTTTGGGCTTCAATCGGGTCCGTGGTTCCCTTAAATTCAGGCGGTCCTACAGCTTTAAAGTCCTTGAAGTTAGCCAATCTATCAGCTGGCTGATTTCTCGCTCTTCTTCTTGCTGGAGCCCTATTTTCCACAGCTTCGGCTATCATATCCGCAAAGTTTTGCATCGGGTCAGCTTGACCTCCTTCATTATTTACTGACTGTTCTTCTCGTTGGTTTCGATTCTGTAGTCTAGGCGGCATGATCTGATTTAAATAAAAATCTTATATTAATTCTCTTTCTTTACACAAATTCTTAACACGATAAGAATTCAACACATATTTCTCATATAACCGCATATTTATTCCAATAGCATATAATACATATAGTACTTAACACATATTACTATCCCTTTTTTAAAATATTTAGGGTTAACATATACAACTTTACACAAAAAGTTTCAATTCTCCAACTTTACACAAAAAGTTGCCATTTTCTATTTTCACATCACTATTTCCAGTTCATCAAACTTACCATAATTATATGAGTGTATAAACTTATCCTAGTCAGAGGTTTGGCGTCCATTCGCTGAGGGGTTCAGAACATTTCATATAATTATGAGTCATTACTTTACCATAAGTATGAGTTTTAAGAACACACAAATTAATCTTAATCTTATATTCATATAGAAAATAAAGATTTCATTCATAAAATATATATATTTACATATGTTTAAACATCATTCTCGATATTACAACACTTAATATCAAAAGCTTCTACTAGAAGATACTAACGCTCAAACTTAAGATATCTACCATCCACTCCCTTCACCAGTCTTCTTTTTGTTGGGACACTTGTTGAATCCGTGACCCGTTCTCCCACATGAGAAATACTTCCTCATATTCGGCTTAGGACAATGCAAAGAAATATGTCCTTCCTGCTTACAATTGAAGCACACGTTCTTCCACATCATGCATTCTTCCGCGTGAGTCTTCCCACACTTGCTACAGGCTTGCTTCTTCTTCGGGTTTGACTTTTTAGAATTAGGGATGTCGTTGTTCCTCTTTCTCTTATTCTTTCCCTTCTTGCTGGTTCCTTCAGATGATCCACCACCTTCAGTCTTCATCCTTTCCACTTGCGCCTTGAGCTCGTTCCGTTCTTCAGTCATTTCGCGTAATGCTTGCTCCGTCTTCCATAACTCCTCCAAGAGAAATACCTTACTCCGGAGTTCTTGAACTTCTACAGATAGTTGATCTTGTTCTTCAACTTTAGTCTTATTCTTTTTCTCCACCTTAACTTGCTCAGACTCTGCCTCCTCATCACCACTCAGATACATCTCGGGATAATCGTCACAATCGCTCCCCAGATTGACCATAGGTTCATCTTTTCCCACCTTCTCAACTGATTCACTTTGCGCTGGCACCTCGCCTTCTGGCACTGGTGCAACAGCCGCTAGCATCTCCGCACTCGTCTTATCTTCTCTCGACATCCTACAATCAGTTTAAACAACTTGATTAGTACTTCACCAGTACAAAATTCTCACACTATGTGTCCACTTATCTCACTATCGATATTCTTTGGCAATCCCTCACTTAGTACTCTAAATGAGTATTCTATATCTCACTCATGGTTATAATCCTAGGGATTTCCCCACCCCACTTAAGGTTTATAACCTACAGCTTTGATACTAACCTGTGACACCCCCAAATCTGGGTTACCTGACCCTAGAGTTTGGTGCTCACGATCCACAATATATTAACATCTAACTACCCATTTAAATATAAATAGGAATACATAACTCATTAACATATGTTGTTAATACATAAGTCCCAGGTCCACTGACCTTAATATTACAGAAATACCCCTTAGTTATTCAAAAAGGGTTTACAATACAATACAACATAATAATAATATTGTTCATCACAACTAATTTATCACTATGCCTTTTTCTTTGTTCTTCTTCGCAGCACCTTCTGCAACATTGTCCCTAGCTGAAAAGTTTTACTTAGCAAGGGTAAGCAACAAGTTTTCCCCGCAAGTTAAGACATACAATAAAGGTATAGAAATCAATATCAAGTCTTCTCACATTCTACGCAACAATAATCTGTTAATGAAAGAGTACAATGCTTTCAAGGTTTTTCTACGATATTCAAATGAATAATCAAGAATTATATTCTACGAAATAGGAAAGTGGAATGTTTTCCAAATTTATGCTGAGCGATCCATTGGATCTTGTACTTCTCTTTTCGAGTAACTATCAAAGTTATACTTTGATATACCCAGGTGTATCAGATAATCATAAAGATTAAATCATACCCCTCTACAAGTATATAAAGTGATCAGCTTTAGTATACCCTATATTATGCATAATACTTAATCGCGCGCAAAGGTCGAGTATACGACCAATAAAATATTCCCTTTATATAAAAGGTTGTTCTTCTCAATCTCAGAATTAAGATTTGATTTTACAATAAAATACTGTGATTTTAATTTCTAATTACTTCTCGATCTAGCCGAAATAATTGGCATCGATCTGTCAATAATAATTGAATTCTCTTCTCGAACCTATCAAGTTCTAATAAATGTTCGTCTAGCCAGACTAATTGGCTAAGATAGTTCTCAATCATAATTCGATAGTAAACAGGAATTATCTGTAATGTCAATTCTAGCTTCTACGGATATGAATATCCACCAACTGTTATTCTACAAATGTATATTTTCTGAATAAGTAATTCAATTTGAATTATTAAACATGCACTAACTGGGAATAATCAACAATAAATCCCAGAATATGGTATAATTAGCAATAATTAACCACTATAATCTGAATGAATATAACTCAAGGTTAAGTTAGGGAACTTGCCTCTTCCGCTGATTACAGCTACACAATAAACTTGTTTGCGTTCGTAAGACCTATAACCAATAATATCGGTCTCACAATTAGCACAATAATTCACAACACTTATCACTGTATTCTACAGTCAAACTTCTTCTAGACACGTTACCACATAGCCACATCAGTGTTTATAGCATATATAAACACTTATCAAGTCTAACTATTTCGGTCTGGTTGGACTTTGGTCTATTCTCGGTGTTCTGCTCACCCTATCTGACAATTAACACAGTTATTATCAATTAATTTCGGTTTCAAAGCTTCAATATTATATTAGATAAGTCAAAGATCATGTATAACATTTTTCGAAAGCTTTTAAATATTAATAATCAATTATTATAATTTATAATAATTTTTTCAAATATCGAAACCATTTTTAAATGATTTAATTATCCAATAATCTTATCATTATTAATATTTAATAATATAAAAATATTAATAACATACTTGTCAAAATATTAAAGTTATTTTTAACAACTTAAAATATTTTTAAATCATCAATATTCTACTTAAATGATTTTTAAAGTAATTAAAATTATTTTTAAATCATCACCATTAATATTTAAATATTAATGAAATTATCATCCAAATATTAAAAGTCATTAATTATAACTTAAAATATTTTTAAATCAATAAAATTATTTTTAATTCATTTATTTAATTTAATAATTAAATAAATCTAGTATCATTAATATTAATTTATTAATGAGAATTCTCCAAAAATATTAAAAATTATATTTTATAATTTAAAATATTTTCTAACACTTTATTCACATTTAAAATAATTTTTAAATCAATAAAATCATTTTTATCTTATTTATTTAATTTAATAATTAATTAAATCTAATATCATTAATATCAATTTATTAATGTAAATTCTCTAAAAATATTAAAAGTTACATTTTATAACTTAAAATATTTTTAAATATATTATTCTTATTAAAAATGATTTTTCATAATATTAAATCATTTTTCTTTAATTTATTTAATACATTAATTAAATAAATTAAATACCTTTAATATTTAAATAATTATAAATATTAAAGAAAAATATTCTAATTGGTCAAAAATTATTTTTCATAATTTAAAGTAATTTTTAAAACCATTTTTAATAATATTTATAATTTATTTCTATTTTTAAATAATTTCTGAAAATTCAGAAATTCAAAAATTAAATAAACCGTCGCTAATGGTCTTTAGCGACACTTTCTGTCGTTTTAGTTGCTCTTGAGCTCAAGAACACTGTCAGACAGGAGTTCAAGGGTACACGTTTGACCGTGTGTAATTTCCAATCCATACAAGTTTTGAGCAATGTTAAGCATCGATTATGTAGTGTTTATGTAATACTACATAAATCAATCACCATCTCGATCATACAACAAATCAATAAAAAGATCTGAGCTAGCAAACATCTGGTCAAAACATTTTTGGGTTTTCCAAAAACCCAGATGATTCGACTAGTCACTTTCATGCTCGATTTATTCTAGGTTCCAGCCATTTTCTATGTGATCTAATGGTTCAAATTATAGTCCATATGTTATAGAACATTCACATAGCAACAGATCGATCTATCATCAACAGGATCACCAGGAATCATACGGTCAAAGTATGTCAGACGTCCTGTTCTTATGTTTTTCTGGAATTTTTAGAAACTCAAAATCAGTCTAGGATGGCTACTTTGACCATCCATTAAAACCAATCAATTTAATGTTTATGGAATATAAAGACATATACTTAAAGTTCATATTACAGGCTACAACCTGAATACAACACATCATTAAAACAATATCATATATGTCAGATCCGGACCTTCAAAGATCTTGTCAGACCATGTTTTACACTTTCTGGGTTACCCAGAAAGTGAATGGTCATGCTCGGTCAACCCTATTTGACCATGAATAAAAACAAATCTAGACATCAGATGGCTATAACACCACTTGAAGATGAAAGACCTCATACCAGGCTATAGATCCAACACATCAAACAAGAAAAATCTTAAACAGACACAGATCTGTGGCTCCTGACAATAGCTTGTCAGACCACAAATCGTGTTCTTGACAGTTTTGGAAAAAAAAAACTCAATTTTAAAGCATTTTGATGATATGGATCTATGTTATATCAACATAGATCATCATTAAACATCATCTAGCAAAGATCTAAACACAAAAACACAAAAGTTGTCTTAGCATACAAGATCAAAATGGGTTTTAGGGTTTATACCTTTATGTTCTAGATTTTGATCTTTGCTCTCCAATCTGATCTTGGGTTATTAATGGGTTGTTTATGTGACTGAAACACTTTAAGAATTCGGAGGTTTTGAGAGAAGGTGAGTTGGTGAGATCTTGAACACAAAATAAACCAAATACTAAACTTTCTCTCTCTCAAATCTCTTATATAATGCTTGATATGTTTCTAGATCTGATGTGTTGGCCGAATTTTGTTGGATTTCTATGTTACAAGTCAATGTGGTTGCTTACCAACTAAAGTTGCTAGCACATTTTGCAAGTTACATATTAAAATAAACTAAAAGGGCATTTTGGTCTTTTTCCTTCCCATTTTAATGGCATACTAGGAATTTGTCACTCCCTTAGGGTTTAACCCTAAAGTTCTAACCCTTAGGTTTAAAATATTTAGCTTCTAAAAACTTCTAATTAGGGTTTTAATTAGAAAAATAATATTTTAAATTACAATAAGGGTTTATAAAATAACTAAAATATAATTAGGGTTTTCTAATCATATTTAAGTTTAATAAACACCTTAGGCTTGCCGATTAGGATTAGGGTTTCCTAATTTAGGGTTTAGGATTCCCGAATAAGAAATTAGGGTTTTCCGACGTATAATTAGGCATTTTAACTATACGTTAGGTTTTTTAAATCTGAGATTAGGGCTTCTAATCTCTTATTAGGGTTTATTAATTTCAAACCTTATCTATTCACTCATTGATCAACATTCCTATACAGTGCAAAAACATACTCATTAATACAATTATTTTAATTATAATTTCTACCGAATCCCTATCCAGAAATTAGGGTTAGGGTTTTCTAAAGTTGTTAAGCACAACTCTACTCTAATTTCTCAGTCAATACACAAATTGACTAATTCTCCAGACTCGTATCATAGATACAGTACAATATTAACAGTCAATATTAAATTAAAAAAAATTATTCATGAAATTTGGATTATTTGAAATCTCGGGTTATCACAAAAGGGGTTTGGTCACCTAATTGTGCGTCAATAAGGAGATATCGTTATCGAAAAGCCCCCTCTTTCTTGGGAATGATATGGTTGTTTAATATTGTGAGTTATAATATTAATGATGAATAAGTTCGTGTTGATTAGAGATGTTTGTTCATTTAGTTTTCTTTAATTCTTCCGTGACCTAATTACCCTCAAAGGAGGTAATTCTGTGATTTGCTGGTTTTGTTATTATTGACCAAATAGGCAATTAATCGGATAAATAAGAAATTAATTGCTATTGGTTCACATGCAAACTACTGTTGGTTCACATGTATGGAAATATTAGTTCACATGTATGGAACCATTGGTTCACATGTATGTACTATTAGGGGAGATGGTGCAAGATTGATAATACTTGGAGGACTAAATTAAAAATAGAGGTAAAGATGAAGGTACTATACTATAATAATTCGAGCCCCTAAACGTGCAATTATCGAAACTATGTTTTCTTCTAAATAGAAGCTCATTTCTTCTTTCATTCTCACCAATTCACTAAGACTCACAAGAGCAATTATAGAGACAAAAGCTATAGAGAGAAAAAAGAAGAGTATTATGCTACTTCACTATTACAGTATCCAGCCTTCTACTAAGGTAAGGGATGTTATTTATTTCTTATTCGTAAGGGATATTATTTTTGTTCAATATTCATATGAAATAATATTTTCTTCTATACTCTGTAGTATGTAAGTAATATTATTTTGTTTCGTATCCCTAATTTTATACTCATTTTGTTGAAGTATTACTTCTATATTCTGTGAAATTAGTAGATTATCCTTGAAATTTATGATTCATCTAGTATCGTTTTACAAGGATATTTTTCTGAATATTCTTATTAAATTTTAAGCTTTTCATGCCAGAGTACTATTCATGGGTACTATTCATTTATACGGCACTATTCATACGTACGGTACTATTCACAGAGTACTATTCATGGGCACTATTCATAAATACGGTACTATTCATAAATACGGTACTATTCACAAAGTACTATTCATAAAGTACTATTCACAAAATACGATTCACGGGGTACTATTCACAAAGTAATATTCACTCAATTACTAATCACCCGAGGTACTATCCGTGATAAAAATTGATTTTTTTTTGTCCAAATCATTTTTGATACAATATTATTCTTGAATTTTACTCCACAAAGCAGTATCGTGTTGACAATTTGGACATTTTTAAACTCTAGATAAATTTAACGTCTTTAATATTTATCCTTAATTTCGTTTGATTAATGTTTATATCGTTGTCATCATCCTCATACTTATATTGTGATAAGTCATCTTTGGCTGTAGTGCATAGATGGACTATTGATTGGTATGATTATGACCAGGGATTATTCGGTATAATCATGACCTGTAATGTTACAAGTGATGTGGATTATTTATTGAGCTGAGTCTCAGCGACAGTTATTGGTATAATCATGACCATACGTTCTCTTCGGTCAAGTGTGCAAAGATGAATTGTTGTTTGGCATGTTCATGACCATTGGTGAAAACACGAATATCCTTGGCCCGTAGTGCATGGATAATTCATGGTCGTGATACTAATGAATATCTTTGGCCCGTAGTGCATGGATAATTCAGTGATGTGGATTATTTATTAAGATGAGTCTCAGCGATAAAATTGATGATAAACTTTTAAATCATAGAAGATAGTAGATATCATGCTCTACTTGACTCTTCTAAGGGGTTGCTTATTCCGCTGCAGTTATTGATCTAAAACTCGTTGTCTATTGTATTCTATCAGTGGTTATACTGTTGAAGGCTAACGATAATTTATTTTGAATTATCTTAGTCATAATATTTCTTACTGGGCTAGTTGAGCTCACCCTTTTCTTTCACTGTTCTCTTCAGGAAATGAGAAAATAGTTGGGACTAGTCGGGGAATGGATTGATGGTCTAGATTGTTGTTTTAGTAGTACTCACTATTCTATGAAATAGTGTGATAATAATTGTAACGAGATTGAATTTGAGTTTAGATATTGTCTAGAAGACAATATTCGTGTTAAAACTCTCAACCATATTTTGTTGTATTTTACACGACAGTTGTATAATTAAGTTGTAGTTGTATTTTGTACCATGTATTTGGCGACTCAGAATGGGTGATGTATACCTATTTTGGGGGCGTCACAATATTGTTGTGTTACGGACTCATGATGTAAAAATGAAATGAACAACCCTTATAAATAGGGGAACTTTATTGTCAGACATACGACCCACGCACTATGTTTAAGTATTATGCATAATATAAGGTATGTTGGGAGAGTGCATATTTTGATTTGATGTTTAAAGTAAAAACTCATGATTATATGTAAAGTCCTTCAAGGATTATATGTACAAGGACTTAGTGATAGATCAAATTTGTTAGGTTGATATAAACCTTTAACGTGTATCATTCTATAAATGAATGTATAGATAAAGAGATCAAAACTATTAGGTTGATCTTGAGATGTAATAGAGAGGCTTTGAAGAGATCGTAGTGTATCGAGCTGATCAAAATTGCAGAAGCCAAGGCAGAATCGTAGAGCATGAAGGATCGTAGTGTATCTGCCTTGAAGGGCCTCTTCAGAAATCGTAGAGTGGTCTCAACGTTTGTCGAGCCAACTCAGAGATCGTAGTGTGCTCTCGAAAACGTACAGCTTGCAAGACATGCAAGTGAAGATCACAGTGTTCAAGTCTTTAAGAGAAATCGTAGTGCTCTCTATTGATAGCATCAGACCAAGCACCCAGGTGACAAGGCACCACGATCTGGATCGTAGAGTATCATCTGTCTTATGTCAGAAGAATCGAGCCCCACCTTTTTGTTTAAAGATAAATCTCGACAAAATGTGGAATGGGTCCTAAATGTTGAAGTACTCACCAGTCTCAAAGGTATAAAAGATATCCTTAGTATGCAACAAAGAAGCGTATTAGAGAAGCTAAGGAAAGTACCATTGGTAAGAGGAAAACATCTTTTCAGGTGTTAGGTGAGAAAGCAGTCTGTTGTGTCAGTGGGTCAGAATGCAATTCAGAAGATGTACAGAAAAGTCTCCATCAAAGTACAGAAATGTCAAACACATTTAATGATTCAACAGATAGATCCAACGGATAGATTTCAAGATCACATATATGCAAAACATATGCAGATGAGAAATAAGAGCAAGCATTAAACAAAAACGTACAAGAACCCTCATCGCTCAACTCTACGATCTGAGAAAAAGAAAAATTTTGCTCAGCTACTCAGTTCTTTCGAACAAGAGCTTAACAGCAACTGAGTAGCACCAATCAATAACTCAACAACTACCAATCAACTGAAGTAAGAGTTCCAAGTCTGAAGGACTTGAAGAGTTCTAAGTGAACTGCGAAGAGCCAAGTCTGCTGGACTTGAAGAGTTCAAGAGTGTACTAAGAAGTTCCTAGATTGCTGGTCTAGAAGGAATCTGTGTGATTCAGAAAGTTTAAAAGACATCCTTAGTGGATTTTCTACTCGAGGAGTAGAAGAGTGGACTAGGAGCTTTAAGTGCTCTGAACCACTTAAAACGACTGTGCCTATTACATTCTTGCTATAACTGCTATATCTGCCATAACTGTTATAACTGCCTCACTCTCATTAACTCACTATCTTAAGGGAGATTAAAACAAAGATTAATTCTGCTAAGTTTTAATCATTATCACTCTAACAAAGTAAAACGAAAAGTTTTTTAATATTTATTCAACCCCCCCTTCTAGATAACTATTGTGCCTCCGGAAACTAACAATTGGTATCAGAGCAGGTTCTATTATATAGCCTACAAAGCTTGAGTAGATCCAATGGCACACTTACCAAGCGAATCAAGGACTGGAGGAGGCAGCATGCCACCTATGTGCAACAAAGATAAATCCGCCAACTGGAAAGTTAGGATGCAAGCATACATGGATTCAATAGATGAAGATCTATTTAAAACTGTTCAAAATGTGCCCTACATTCCAACAAAGCTTGCACCAACTACAAACGATCCAAACAGAATACAGATCAAGGTCAAAAAAGAATGGACTGACAACGAGAAGAGAGTTGTTCAACTCGACAAGAAGGTCAAGAACATTTTGTTTCAATCCTTAGAAGACGATCTGTTCGAAAATGTGGTCAATAGCAAAACAGCAAAGGAGGTTTGGGAAGCACTACTCATCATGAATGAAGGAACTGAAGAAGTCAGAGAAAAAAAACAATCTCTCCTAACACAGCAATATGAAATGTTTGCACACGTTCAAGGAGAGAACGTCACTACCACCTACGAGAGATTTAACGTTTTGCTCAACTCACTACGAGCCTATGGAAAGATCTATCCAAACAAAGATCTAATCATAAAGTTCATGAGAGCCTTACCAAGTAGGTGGGATGCCAAAACCACTGCTATTAGAGAGTCAAAGAATCTCCATGAAATGACTGTTCAACAGTTATATGGCAACCATCTTACATACGAACTGGAGCTGACTTAACGAGCAGAAACTCTGTCAGAAGGAAGAAAGAAGGATAAGGGTGTTGTTCTCAAAGCAACTGAAAGTACCTCTAAGGTCAACACTGAAATTGACTCTGACTATGATGAAGATGATGATGAGGACTTTGCTATGCTGGTGAAAAGACTCAGAAGGTTCATGCGTCAAGGAAAAACCAGCAAGCAAAAGAAGGTCAGCAACTACAACAGCCAGGAGCAAATGAATGATCTATGCTACAACTGCAAGAAGCCTGGCCATTTCATTGCCAACTGCAACAAACCTCTCAAAGAAGAACTAAAGAAGAAATAACATCCAAAGAAGGAATAAAAAGGCAACAAAAGGCCTCAGAAGAGAGACAAAGGCCATGTAGTTGGAGGATCGTGGAGTGACTCAGACAATGACTCAACTCCCGATTCTGGAAATGATGAAGATCCTCAAATAGCAAATATGTGCCTAATGGCCAAACATGCAAAGGACAAACAGAATTCCAATATACATGAAGTAAGTATCGATGAGATATTTGACTTTAACTCTCCTGATGTTAACATTGATGATTTAAGGACTGCACTGCATGGCATAACATCTGATCTGCATCAATACATGAAATGGTTCAGAGTTCTATCGAAGGATTATTCACTTCTTTAAGAGGAGAAAAAGAAAGTTCAAGAAAAACTGGAAACAGCCCTTCTAAGTACTAACTCTCTCTCCAAGCTTGAGGCTGAGAATAAGTTCTTACAATAGACCAATGAGCTCAATCCACAAAGAGAGTCAAGTCTAACCACTAAAATTGAGGAACTAGAAAAGACTATCTCTACATGGAATAAATTCTCATCATCCATGGACTTCCTGCTCTTTAGTCAGAGAAGTGCAACTGACAAAACAGGATTAGGCTTTGGGAGATCCACCTTAGAGCCATGTGTGGAAAAGATAAAGGAAACTAGCACTAGTAAAGCTTCAAGTTTCAGTAGAGTCATTATATTTGTGAAATCCTCACAGAAGGAAGAACCAGCCCAACCCTGCTCTACTGATTCAATCCATACTCCAAGGACTAAAGGATCTCATGATGGCCTGGGTTTCAAAAAAGAGAAGAGTAACCCATCCTCTACTCACCAACCTCGAAGGATCGTAGAGTCGAGTAAGACCAACTCTACGAACCAACTAGGAAGGTACAGTAAAGGTAAGGTACACTCCTCACATTTCATGAAATCCAAGGACATGTGGAAGAAGAAAAATCAGTTTAACAGAAGGATGACTAAAGAACCACAAAAGTCCAAATGGAGGATGAAGTCTCACACACACATAGGCATGCATCATACTAGGTGTTTTGTGTGCAATAGAGTTGGTCACAATGCTGCAAAGTGCTATTATAATTCCATGCATGTTAGACCCAAAATCAAGCAGATTTGGGTCCCCAAGGGCACTAACAAAGTAGGACCCATGCAAATATGGGTACCAAAATGAAGGTTTAATGTTGTCACAGGAAAAGAACTCCACGATCACAACCTGGTATCTGGACAGTGGATGCTCAAGGCACATGACTGGGAATAAAGCCCTTTTGTCTAACTACATAGAGAAGGAGGGTCCCTCAGTCATCTTTAGAGACAACGACTCCGGCAAGACAAGAGGATATGACACAGCTGGAAATGGTGCAGTATCCTTCAGTAAAGTGGCTTATGTGGAAGGACTACAACACATTCTTTTGAGCATTAGCCAACTCTGCGACAAGGGCCATCAAGTAACATTCCTCAACAATCAGTGTTAAGTCAGAGATTTGAAGACATCTGCTGTAAAGCTAATCGGAACAAGAGAAGGAAATGTCTACACAATGGATCTTGGACAGCTAAGCTCAGATGAGACAATATACTTTCTGGCTAAAGCATCTGAAGAAATGATGTGACAACCCCAAAATAGGTCCATTCCATCCAACCTATTCTGAGTCGCCAAATACATGGTACAGAAAATAACTACAACTTTATTACAACAATTGTCGTGCAAAATACAACAACACATATGCTGTGAGTTTGGATACAAATATATACCAAATGTGACTCATGTCCCAACCGTGGACAGCACATCACAATGACACCTTACATAAAGGTATAGTCAAAAACTGTTTTAGAAATTAAAATCTTTGGGAAGTGCTCAAGGAAACCTTTGTACATGGGAGGCCATGCTTCTAGGTTGTGATAGATATCATATGGCCACAGAATTATCCTTGGTTAACCCAAAAGACCCCAAAGAAAAACGAGAATATTACTATCATATTCTTCCCAATGGTGAGTCTTCTCTTGACTTATCATTATTTTCATTGTCTTTAATCGTGAATTATACTTCAAACAAATACCAAGATTATATAGGTAGTGCTCATAGATATACTCAGCAAGTGGATGAGCACAATCCTGTCTTATGATGACACGAGGTTGTATTACATTAGACATCTTGTATGGTAGTGGCAAAACACCCTTCCAACGTTGGGTTCGCCTCACCCTATTGGATTCACCAAATATAACTACTAAATAAACTTTTTATACTGCTTAGGGAGAACTCCACAGTTAGAGACCATCGTTCTATTCCCTTGTTACCCCCGCTCGACCCAGTTACACTCTTATTACCTGAAAGGAATTGTGAAGCAAAAGGGTGAGCACAACTAGCCCAGTAAAGAATATCATAACTAAAGATAATTAAATTATCAATAGCCTTCATCAGTAATAAATTAGAGATTTAGAACATATGGTAGATGATAAAAATTTTCAACCATAGTTGCAGCAGAACGAGTAATCCATTAGAAGAGTCAAATAGACTATAAAGTATATTATCTTCTCCATGTTAAAAATTCACCAACAATGTTTTATCCCTGTAACATCAATCAACAATTCTGGTCCACAATCATATGAATAACTCATAATCATAACTGTAGTTCTAAATTCCTCTTCTCATCCAGGACGAAGATAATTTTTATCACATATCTTTACCTGAAACATCAAAGATCATGGTTACACCAAATCACATTTCCTGTTCATAATCATACTAATAACTTTATCTTTGCACTACGGCCAAAGATATTCATTTGTATCACCAGTTGGTCATGTTCATCTCAACATCTGTTCATCTTTGCACTACTGGCCAAAGATATTCAACAACATGTCATCTTTGCACTATGGGCCAAAGATATTCATCAACAATTCATCTTTGCACTACAGGCCAAAGATATTCCTCAACAATTCATATTTGCACTACGGCCAAATATATTCATCAACTGTTCATATTTGCACTACAGGCCAAATATATTAATATCTCAAAGAAATATATAATCATTTTAGAATTTATATAAACAATAATTATAACCATGTTGATCAATTCACCTTTGCACTTAAGCTAAAGATATTCACTTATAAATTCAATGGTCATGATCATACCAGTCAACAATTCAACTTTGCACTACTGGCCAAAGAGAACCCATAGTCATGATCATACCAGAAATCTATCCATCTTTACACTCAAGTCAAAGAGAAATATCATCATTAGGGTTATAAAAATGTTATATATGATAATAAAATCAATATAATCAACATATAGATTTAATCTCAAGAGTAATATTCATAAACCAACTATAATTTGGTCAGAAAAAGAAATCAATTTTGTCGTAAATAGTAACTCGTGAATAGTAACTCATGAATAGTAACTCATGAATAGTAAACTCGACACAAAAAGGTAGAAATTCCACAATAAAATGCATACTAATATTTCGGTATAATGATATTGAAAGAATAATATTTCTTAAGCTTATAAACAATTTATTTTAATTGTTTATACTTTACTAAATAATGCATTTAATCATCCTAAAATGCCAAACTCATAAGATTTTATCACCAATAACCAAAAATCCTTTTCAAAAATCTGCATATAGCTCATATAGGATTCTCAAGCCATAAAATCCTATTTTCCAATTTTCTTACTTCACATAACATACTTAATTCATTTACTCATAACTAGACTATTTTCATGAAAAAAATACCAAATTAGTTCCAAAAATATTTTTTTTCTGGAATTTAGCATAATATAGTCCCATAGTGAACATATATTTTTCTCAGAATTTTTAAAAGTCATTTACTATTTTTCATATGGCCAAAACAGCCGAATATTTAGACATTTATCATAAATTGTACTTTTATCTAAAATTTCTGAAATTCACAGAGTATACTCCTATCATATACATGTACTCCCAATAAAAATTTTATCAATTTTGGAGTTAACCACAAGGAGTTATAAGCGGTTACTTTTAAAATAGTCTTTTTCCGTAAAATTCATAACTCTTAATCTATACATCCAAAAATCACCATTTTTGGACACAATCAAGAAAACTCATCAAAATATCATTTTAGATTTTTCCAGAAATTTTGAAGGTCAGAAAAATTACGAAACTGAAAAACATAACAACCCTTAAAATCTCTTACTATCCCTTACCTCAAAAGAGCAGTACTTCTGATCGGTATAAGGCTGAAGAAAACTTGCACTGATGAATAGAAACTCACAAAGTATCTAAATAATCATAAAATACACTCAATAATCTAGAGAGAGAAAGAGAGAAAACTTATGAATTCTGGTGTGTTTTTCAATTCTAACTTAGCCCTCTATTTATAGGAAAATGTTAGCACGCCGAATCAGACTTAACCTGCAACCTGATGGCTTTACCTGCTACTATTCTCACCCACCACATTTGAATAAAAATCTCAGCATATTTCTTCACCAATCAAGAGTGGGGCCCACCAATTCTAGAATTTTCCACCAAAATGATAAACTCCAAAAATTCAACAATTTCTGAACCAGTCATCTCGTAAAATTCATAATAAATCATACGTTCATTTTTAACGGTTCAAAATTTGTGGACATATACTCAACTTATATATGTATAACATATCCAAAAATTACCACGATCCAACGGTCGGATTACAAATTATAACCCCCGCAAAATATCTCAAAAACCCTGATTTTTAATACCTCCATTCCGACAAAAATACTGATAAAAACCTCAACATTAACTCCTTCATTTTCAAAAATATATCCCTCATTTATATCCACATAAAATAAATATTTCCTTATCATATGAATCAATAATTAATTATTCACAAATAATATTACAGAATCACATTTATGACAACCAGGCCGTTCCCAGGAAAGAGGGGGCTTTCCAATAAGGATTTCTCCTTACTGGTGCGCAATTAGATGACCAAACCTCTCCTTAGACAGAACTTTCTAGACATTGCCAATAATGTTATCTAATAATATTATTCAAATAATATGAATTATTGATCTGATAATGGGAAATATTATGCAGTGTCAATTATTGAACAATAATAATATAAAATTTCAACGTAGCAATTATTGAATCAATAAAATAAAATATTGAACAGTAATTACTGTAACAATTATTAAGTAGTGCCTTCTTACGTAAGAATTAATAATTTCAAAAATACTGTGCAATACCGTGTGCTACTGTGCAATAACGCGTATTACTGTATTTTAACCACCGGGTATTCCAACAGCATTAACGGTAACAACTACGTCGTTATTTGTAAAAACTCAAATTTGTCATTTTTTTTATCCGACAGTTATTCGTTATGGGGCCCACAAATAGCTGCGCCGTCGTACGAATATTCCCCGACAACAATAATTATTTTATAACCACTTGTTTATTTTGAAAAAAAAATCACATTTCACCCATAACTTTAAACTTTTATCAATTTAACCATTTACTGAATAGTAATTATAAGAAAAATTGAATACTTTTATTTCATAAAATTCTGGGTCTTACAAATGAGCTGGCTATGGCATAGACGATTGTCTCATTTATACTTCAAAAGCATGTCCAAACTTGCCTCAAAAGATCTTGTTGCAGGCCTACCCAAGTTCAGCTTCGTCAAAGAAAGGCCATGCAATGCCTGTCAGCTTGGAAAGCAAACCAGAAGCTCATTCAAAAGTAAAACTGCCAACTCAATCGACAAGCCCCTGCAGTTGCTCCACATGGATCTATTTGGGCCTATTCCAACTATAAGTCTCAGAGGGAAAAGATACTCACTGGTTATAGTCGACGATTACACCAGGTTCACATGGGTGTTCTTTCTAACCTTAAAGGATGAAACAAGCTCCCAACTGATCAAGATGTTCAGGCTGGTGATGAACGAGAAAGGAGAGAAAATCAAGGCTATAAGGAGTGATCATGGCAGAAAATTCGACTTCTCAGAAATGGACCAGTTCTGCATAGACAATGGCATCAGTCATAACTTCTCAGCTCCACGAACTCCTCAACAAAATGGAGTAGCTGAGAGAAAGAACAGAACTTTGATAGAGGCTAGAAGAACGTTACTAGCAGCAGCCCATCTACCTGAATACTTCTGGGCAAAAGCTGTCAACACTGCATGCTACACGCAGAACAGATCACTGATACACTCTATGATCAAGAAGACACCCTACAAACTGTGGAAAGGAAGAAAGCCAAGTGTCAGCTACTTTCATGTATTCGGCTGTGCATGCTACATTCTCAACAATGGAAAGCAATACTTGACAAAGTTTCAACCCAAGTCAGACGAAGGAATCTTTCTTGGATATGCCACAGACAGTAAGGCCTACAGAGTGTTCAACAAGAAGACACTGAGTGTTGAAGTCTCGATTCACATCATCTTTGATGAGACAGACTTAGACAAAATAATGCTTCAAGACACTACGACCGACAGTTCAGACACTACGAATGAGGTCGTCGAGCTCAACACTACGATCGTAGTGCCAGATAGTGAAATCGTTGAGCAAGGAAATAAAATCGTAAAGAGGCCTATGCAAGACAACGAACCTCCACTCCAAGAAGAAGAAATAGATCTTGAAGTCCTAAGATAAGAAGGCATCAGGACAGACGTTCCAACAGGAAACAGATGGGCAATAGACCACACTCAAGATTTAATCATTGGAGATCCGAGTGCAAGAGTCAAAACAAGAGCTGCCACTCAAAATGAATGTTTCTATCCAAGCTTCATGTCACAAATGGAACCTAAGACGATAGAGAATGCTATGGAAGACTCCAACTGGATAGAAGTCATGCAGGAAGAACTTAATCAATTTGAAAGAAGCAAAGTATGGAAATTGGTTCCAAGACCAAAAAGTCATCCTGTCATTGGAACCAAGTGGGTCTTCAGAAACAAGATGGATGAAGATGGAGTAATAACCAGGAATAAGGCAAGACTAGTGGCCAAAGGTTACTCTCAAGAAGAAGGCATTGACTATGATGAGACATTTGCACTTGTTGCCAAACTAGAAGCCATCAGAATATTCCTGGCCTTTGTTGCTCACATGAAATTCAAGGTCTTCCAGATGGATGTCAAAAGTGCATTCCTGAATACACTCTTTCCAATTATGGTTATAGATTAGACAAAGCCTTATATGGTCTTAAACAAGCACTTAGAGCATGGTTCGAAACACTAACTAACTTTCTTATTGAAAATGGGTTCACTAGAGGTAGAGTAGATACTACATTATTTCTTAGAAAGCATAAAGACAAAGTCTTATTGGTTCAAATATATGTTGATGATATTATTTTTAGTTCTACTGATGAAAAGCTATGTAAGAGATTCTCCAAGCTTATGCAAAGCAAGTTTGAGATGAGCATGATGGGTGAGCTAAATTTCTTCCTTGGACTGCAAGTAAAGCAGACTGATGAAGGAATCTTCATAAACCAAACCAAATACATCAAAGATTTACTTAAAAAGTATGGCATGGAATCAGCCTCTCCCATGAAAACCCCAATTGCTCCTACAATCAAGCTTGACAAAGATGAAAAAGGTAAAAGTATTGATATAACTCAATACAGAGGTATGATAGGCTCTCTTCTATATCTAACTGCCAGTAGACCAGATATAATGTTTGCAACATGCATATATGCTAGATTTTAGGCTAATCCTAAAGAATCACATTTAACTGCTGTAAAGAGGATTTTCAGGTATCTCAAGGGTACACCTCACTTGGGACTTTGGTATCCCAAGGAGTCCTCATTTGAACTAACAGGATACACAGATGCTAATTTTGCAGGCTACAAGATAGATAGAAAGAGTACTAGTGGTACATATCAATTGCTAGGAAACAGACTTGTGTCCTGGTTTAGCAAGAAGCAAAATTCAGTATCTACTTCAACTGCAGAAGCTGAATACATTGCTGCTGGCAGCTGCTATGCTCAGATCCTATGGATGAAAAATCAGCTAGCAGATTATGAGTTTGAATTCAAATCAATACCTATTCACTGTGATAACACAAGTGCCATAGCAATAACTCATAATCCTATCATGCATTCTAGGACTAAGCATATAGAAATAAGGTATCACTTCATTAGGGATCATGTGCAAAATGGAACTATATCTTTACAATATATCCCTACTGAAAATCAACTTGCTGATGTCTTTACAAAACCTCTAGATGAATCCAGATTTAACAAGTTAATAAGTGAGCTAGGAATGCTTAATTTACAACCATGAAATATATGCTCTAGTGTGTGCTAACCATACAAATATAAAGGCTATGGTTGAAATCATAGACATGATCAAGGGAAGTCCACAATCGCAGAGCTGCAGTGACATAAAAGACAACGATCGTAGTACAGACTCAACGATAGTAGAGTCCCATCAACAAAACAAAGGAGCATCCTATGATGACAAAGTTCAACACAAAGCAATCTCTCTGATAAGCGCCTCAGGAACAAACCTAACCTTTGACTCACTCCATGAGGTTGGCCCTTGTTGAGCTACCTTAAAATCGAGAATAATGTTAAGTTAAAAGTTCATCATAAGGACTCGGTCAAACTCGACGATCGTAGTTCAGACACAAAGATTGCTGAGCAGACACGACGAATACTGAGCAGACTCGACGATCGTAGTTCAAACACGATGATTACAGTTCAGACTCGACGAATGCAAAGCAGACTCAACGATCACAAAGGCCACCTCAACGATCGTAGTCCTCCCTAAGGACATATTAGCTCAGAAGGAGCTAAGGGCAAATCTGTACAATCTTCCTCAGTCAAATTCGTAGAGCCAAGCAGAATTTGACACCTGCCCCACTAAAGAAAAATGGAGAGAGGGAAGTTACAAGTACAGTTTGAAAACGCCTTTTTAAAATTAGAAGTTCAAAAAGCTTATCTATCTCTCTCTCTCTCTACAAGCAGAAACCCTAACCCTTAAGAGAGTTCAGAAAACCATACTCCTTGCAAAGAAATCAATGGAAACCTCCAACATCGTCTCTGCCTACAGACTATGCTTCGATGAGTTCAAAACCGTTGAACCCAAATTTCATAAGATTTTGATATTGATAAAGAAGGCTGGTCTCGAAGAAGCCTTGGGTACGAGCACATGGATCTACCCGAAGTTAATAAAGGAGTTTTACAGAAATGGGACATTCGAAAATGAAGTCCTCACGACGAGAGTCAAGGATGTGGAAATCAAGCTAAAGGCTGAGAACATCAACCTAGCCCTAGGCTTCAAAAATGAGGGTTTCCCGTTCATAAATGGCATTGACTTTCATGAAGGCCTAAAGAAGATGCATCACAAGAAATTCCCCACTGTTAAGGGATACAAGAAGAAGGAGTTTCCTCAGAGATATGAATTTTTGGTCGATATTGTTGGGAAGTGTATTTGCTGCAAAAGCTCCGGCCACGATTCTGTAAATGAGGTGCAGCTAAAACTCATGACTGCCATAAGTTGTGGAATACAGCTTAACTATGGAGCTCTACTACTTGAATGGATAGGAAAATGGATCCTTAGCTCGAAGAAGACAAAGGTCTCTCAAAATATGCTCTACGGGCGATTTATAAGCATCATTCTACAGTCTGCTTTGGGTAATAAGATTGGGGATGATGAAGGAGAGTCCATCAATCCAAACAGACGGATGACCCAGCAACTGTTTAAAAACTGGAAAAGGAATCCAGCAGAAAATGTTCGTATGATGTCTGAGTCCAGTGGTAGAACTGGTGATCTAAAGGAATCAGGGATTTCAGGAAACATGTCAGTCGTCAAAGAGACTGAAGAAGAAGAGGAAGAGATCAACAAGGGAGAACCCACTACCCTTATCAGAAAAAGTAAGGGCAAGAGAAAGCTAAAGACTAAGATGGCAGAAGAACCTCAAGGGTCTACCACTGATATACCTGTAGAGTCCTCTGATATTGAGACTCTGAGGATCCTAAGAAGAAAAGAACAGCAGGCTGAGGCTGATGAAGATAGAGCTACCACATCACAGCTGCTGAAGAAGAACAGAAACAGTCACAAGTCCAAGAGGTCATCTGTCTCTTCGATCGTAGAGACCAGACTAAACACCCCAAGCAAGGAAGTTGCTGCACCAGATGGTCTAACTGATCAATAGGACAGAGTTGAAGCTGAAGAAAGTCCTGAGGCTGTGACTCAGCCTAGAAAACCAAGACAAAAATTAGTTAAAAAGTATGTTCTTGTAAATGAAGGAGTGCTCAAGGAGGAAGACAAAAAGATGGATGCTGAAAAGGAATTATTCAAAGAAAGCCAAAAGGACATAGCTCAAGTTGAGGGGGAGATACCTGAAGTTCTCACCATAGAAAATTCTTCAGCCGAGGGGGAGCTACTAGTCCTACAGATGGATGATCATGTTGAGAGGGACCCTCATGATATCCCTATAACAGAAAAAGCTGCTCCTGCAGAAAATGAGGAAGAGCCTGAGCAAAAAAGTCAAAAGGAAGTCACTGATATAGTGGAATCCTCAAAAGGAGATAGAGAAGAAGAAGAAGACAAAGATGATGATGAACTTGAGATCACAGGTGTGGGCCGTGATGGGTATACGAGTTATCTCTACAATCAACTGTTCTCCTATCTCCCCATAATGCCTTATCATCAAGCTCAAATTCTAAACTCCTGGAGTCACATGTTTTGGAGCTTCAAAGAATATCCAGCCATCTCTATGCTAGCTCATGGATTTCTAGGCAACTCAAACTTTGCCAAAAAGCTGATTACAAATGGTCCCTCCTCAAGAATGGTGCATGTGGTATTAACTATCCCAATCCTTTTTAGAGTGAATCACTATCCACTGTCTTTTTCTAGCCAATTTTATGAATTTCCAAGCTGGTTGGAAGTGGTTCTAAATCCATCAAGTCAATCCCCAGTTACAGAATCCCAAAATTCTGTAACTGATGAACCAAATGTGCCCAATTTCATATTGATCCCAACTCCCATCATCTCTACGATTGAGGTTTCTAGCCCCATCGTAGAGTCCCAAGCTCAAATAGAAGAGTCACCTACTCCAGAAGCTCAAACATAAGCCCCTCCATCAGATATTCCCTCCTCGTCCTCAAATGAATACTTCAATCTTGATCTTACTCTCTACACCTTGCAAGATCAATACACAAGATATCCACCTCCTCCTCCTCCAAATAATCCACGACTCAGTGAACTCCTTTCAGATCTGCCCACCAAATCTGAGTTGTTAGAAGTGTCGAAGAAAATGATCAAGGACATAGATAATAATCTTGAAGCTCACACTGAACTCATTCAACTGAGACTGACTAAAATGATCAATGCTGCCAATGATCTCCCAAGCACCCTAAGCTCTGAGCTAACAAAGAAGCTTAGGGAAATTATAAAAGAAATGGTGAAGAGCATAAATGACAGGGATCAGCTCCACTCTCAAGCAGCTAAACGTCACAGGGATGTTGTTCTTGTCTTACAGACGACTCAAGAAATCCAGAACAAACTTATGTTGGACAGCATCATCAATCTGTAAACTACCGTAAAAGAATTCCAAGCTTTTTTCATCAGCCAAGGATAGCAGACTGACAATGTCCTAGACATCCTCCAACGAAGGGAAGCTCGATCTGATGCTCTAATCAAAGAAAATCGAGAGGACATTGCTCAAACCCAAAGTCAACTCAACGAGCTTGTCCAAGGAGTGTCTCGCCTCTCAGAAGATATTCGAACCCTTGATGCTGACATAAAGGGGGAGAATAAAGGGAGAGGAGATCAAGGAAAAGGCAAAGGCAGAGGCACATTCTTAGCTCAATCATCAAGGAGTCCTCCTCCAAGACAGTATCACCAACAGACTCCATGATCCGGCCATCAGACTCAACGATCTGATCAGCAGGAAGTTTTAATGGCTCAACCAATAAGGAGTCTAGGGCCAACTACCAGCTCACAAAATGTGACCACCACTGGCCTAAGAATGCCAATTGGAGATCCTGCATTCATGAATAGGCATGATCACAATCCTAGGCTAAGCCCAAGTGAGCTGGAAGATCTAGCCAGGAGAGATGAAGCAAGCAGGAAAAGGAGAGCTGAGGACTATGCCAATCCTCCATGCAAAAGATCAAAGAAATAGAGATAAGTGAAAATTTAAATTCTTATTGATGTAAAGCAAATTTGTAATATCTATTTCTCAAACATCAATAAATTCATGCTTATTCTCTAGAAATTTCATCTGCTCACTGAAATATTACGTCATATTTACTTTCCTGCAAATGCATCTAGAAACTAATAATCATGACAACAAACTTCGTTGGTTATGTCAACATCAAATAGGGGGAGATTATTGGGAGAGTGCATATTTTGATTTGATGTTTAAAGTAAAAACTCATGATTATATGTAAAGTCCTTCAAGGAATATATGTACAAGGACTTAGTGATAGATCAAATTTGTTAGGTTGATCTAAACCCTTAACGTGTATCATTCTGTAAATGAATGTATAGATAAAGAGATCAAAGCTGTTAGGTTGATCTTGAGATGTAATAGAGAGGCTTCGAAGAGATCATAGTGTGTCGAGCTGATCAAAATTGCAGAAGTCAAGGCAGAATCATAGAGTATGAAGGATCGTAGTGTACATGCCTTGAAGGGCCTCTTCAAAAATCGTAGAGTGGTCTCAACGTTTGCCGAGCCAACTCAGAGATCGTAGTGTGCTCTCGAAAACGTAGAGCTTGCAAGACATGCAAGTGAAGATCGCAGTGTGCAAGTCTTTAAGAGATATCGTAGTGATCTCTATTGATAGCATCAGACCAAGCACCAAGGTGACAAGGAACCACGATCTGGATTGTAGAGTATCATCTGTCTTGTGTCAGAAGAATCGAGCCCCACCTTTTTGTTTGAAGATAAATCTCGACAAATGTGGAATGTGTCCTAAACGTTGAAGTACTCACCAGTCTCAAAGGCATAAAAGCTATCCTTAGTATGCAACAAAGAAGCGTATTGGAGAAGCTAAGGAAAGTACCATTAGTAAGAGGAAAACATCTTTTCAGGTGTTAGGTGAAAAAGCAGTCTGCTGTGTCAGTGGGTCAGAATGCAATTCAGAAGATGTGCAGAAAAGTCTCCATCAAAGTACAGAAATGTCAAACGCATTTAATGCTTTAACAGATGGATCCAACGGATAGATTTCAAGATCACATATATGCAAAACATATGCAGATGAGAAATAAGAGCAAGCATTAAACAAAAACGTACAAGAACCCTCATCGCTCAACTCTACGATCTAAGAAAAAGAAAAAGCTTGCTCAGTTACTCAGTTCTTTCGAACAAGAGTTTAACAACAACTGAGTAGCACCAATCAATAACTCAACAACTACCAATCAACTGAAGTAAGAGTTCCAAGTCAGAAGGACTTGAAGAGTTCTAAGTGAACTGTGAAGAGCCAAGTCTGATGGACTTGAAGAGTTCAAGAGTAAACTAAGAAGTTCCTAGACTGCTGGTTTAGAAGGAATCTGTGTGATTCAGAAAGTGTAAAAGACATCCTTAGTGGATTTCCTACTCGAGGAGTAGAAGAGTGGATTAGGAGCTTTAAGTGCTCTGAACCACTTAAAACGACTGTGTTTATTACATTCTTGCTATAAATGTTATATCTGTCATAACTGCTATAACTGCCTCACTCTCATTAACTCACTATCATAAGGGAGATTAAAACAAAGATTAATTCCGCTAAGTTTTAATCATTATCACTCTAACAAAGTAAAACGAAAAGTTTTTTTAATATCTATTCAACCTCCCCCCCTTCTAGATAACTATTGTGCCTCCGGGAACTAACAGGGTACAGTGGGGTTGATCACCTCACGTACTCGCAGAAGAATATAATTAGTTTTTATAACTAACTTATATTATTGAGGTAATTCAGTTTTATTAACTGATGATTCCTCTAGCAGTTCTTAATCCATTGTTATCACTTAGCAAAAAATCTGGGAATATCCCACTTTATTGAATATTGTTACATTATTGCTAATTATTCCTAATCAAATGAATATTATTTAATCTTCGAAAGAATTTAACTCTTTCATTCTTGATATGTTATTCAGCTTGGAATTCAAGAAATATTCTTGTTATTGACAATGATTTATTGTTCAGCTACCTCACAATCTTTTGACTATTGATGAAGTTCTAGAAAGTTAGATTCTTCTATATCTTTTATTGTACGTTTTAGCTTACGGAGCAAATTAGTTGCTCACCCTTGCTTAAATAAACATTTCAGCTAAAGTCGAGGTAGCCAAATGTTCTAAGAAGGATAAAGGCAAAACAAAGGCGACCGAGTAGGATTAATTGTGTAATGATGATTATTATATTATATTGTGGTTTAAGCCTTTTGTATTATAGGGCATGTAATGTTAAGGTTATAGAAACCTAAGATATTGTTACATATTTGTAATAAGTTATGTAAATGATGTAATTTTTAATGGATGGGTAGTTAGATAAGATGTGTATGATGTATCGTGAGCATCAAATTCGGGATCAAATGTGAGGTTCAAGGAACCCGAATTTGGGGGCGTCACAATAGCAAAATCGATTCATGCACTTTTCCTTTCAATTATAGCCCTTTAATTTGTTTGAATATCAATTACAACCCTTCAATTTGGTCAAAGATCAAACTAAACTCTTCAATTTGGGGGCAGATTGATTTTTAGGGCTTGAAATAAGATGCAGATCTATTTTAATGTCAGGAAGGGTGGTATTTTACCTAAATACCCTCTTACCTCACATGCTTAAAGCTTTCCGGTGAAGATTTGGCAAGAAAAACGAGCAGAGGGTGCATTTAATTGTCTAAGATGAAGTTTAGGATGTATTTAATCCAAAAAAATAATTTAGGGTGCAAATTGGATTTTAGTATTTCCAATAAATATTAGAAGGCTAATTTGTTTCTCTTTCATCTTTCTAATAAATTTTAAAAGGCTAAATATTAGAATTTTATACACAACTTAGTTAATAAGACAAATCATTAATTTTAATTCTTAATCTACGTTCATAACCTTAAAATGCCAATTAAAACGGGACGAAAGAAGTAATAACTACCTAAAAATATTATCAACTCACGCATTCAACTAATTATCTTCTCAATATCCATAGTTTGCAATTAATTCAACTTTTCTCACACATGTGCATCAGCCTAGTATACAATAGGGAATATTAAATTTAAACACACAAAAGATTTGACTATATCTATTTTTAGGGAAAAACTAAGGATTATCACGTTATAGTTGGCAGTTTTTACTTATTATATCACTGAACTTTTAATTTCTGTAATTACCTTATTGAACTAATTAAAAAAAATAAAACTTGACCAATCTGCTAAAAAAATTGAGCGGTCGTTGACTTGATTCACGCATGGCATTAAAAATAAAATATAAAAATGAGGAAAAATGAAGTGGCCAAAAGAATAATAAAAAAGAGTGACATCGTTTAAAATGATTTTCTCTATTTCCTTTCCTTTTGTCCTTTTGTCTTTTGTCCCTTTTTTACCTTGTTCCCTTCCATTATGATCTTTTTGTGTATATGTATTTCCTTTCTTCTCCCACCGCCAAGTGTCCTCCACCGCCATTCCAACAACATTATTTTTTTCTTACTCCTATTTTTAAACCTACCACTGACTGTCCTCCGTCAACCAGATCCCAGATCCAAAAATGAACTTTGTCATTAAAATAATTTTGGGATTCTTAAATCTCTATACTTGACCAAGATTGAGACCTTTCATTTTGATATTGTTCTTCCATGTTTCTCCCTCTAACTAGAAAACTCTCTTTTTAAACCTTTGAGTTCCTCACTCTCATTCATCATGGTCCCATGGACAGATCTTATCACCTATCATCAATAATTTATCTCTCCGACTAAAATCAAAAGTGAATTTTGTAATTGTAGAAGTAATTTCATGAGTTTTTTCAGACATTGTGAAATCAAGTTTTGGAGGATATATTCATGGGGGATTTGAAATCAACTTTTGATTTTTGTTGAAGAATTCGATGTAATTACAAAGTTTTGGGCAGATTTTTGAAGGTTTATATTTCTCTATCTAAATTAGGTATTATGCGACTTTGGTGGAACGACTTTGGTGGAACGACTTTTATACTACACCTAGCTGGTAGCTAGTTGCTGGTGGATCAGTGTGGAGGCAAAAGTTTTGTACAACTTAATTATACAACTTAATTAAGTATTTAGATGATTGATGATGGTAGTCGGAGGTAATGGTGATCATGTAGGTGAGAATGGTGAAGGTTGGGGAAGAAGAAGACCTATGAATGAGATTGTTGAATTTTATGTTTGTAAATTAGTTTAATAGGATAATTATAAAAATTAAAAATTTAATGGTGTCAGAGATAAAATGGGATCCTTAGTTTTGCCATATTTTCAGGAGTTTAGTCTGAAAATTCCAAACATCATTAACCAAAACTCCCAGAATGTTTAGAGAGATTAAGATGCGTTGATAATGATGTTATTATTTGTACATATTTCACTTGAGCAAATCTCCTTTATGACGAATTTGACTCATTTATCACTAGAACATCCACAATGATTGTCCAAATCAAGACTCACATTAGGAAAAGAAAAATAATTTAGGATTAATTTTAAGCGATAAGATATCTTATGCAAATTGAGTAGTTCCGGGTCACCAAAGTCGACAAGTATTTTTAAACACAAAAGTGATACATTATTTAATTTTGAATATAATAAAACTTTTGACTTTAAATACAAAACTAATACTTTTTAAGTAGTTCATATTTTTTCATAACTGTATTTTCAATAATTAAACAAATTCATATCAATTTTAAAATTTTGAGGATATCTCACTTTGACTTTTAAAAGTCGGGAGTATTCATTTTTATTATTTTAAACGAACTACGATTTAACCAGGCCAAAAGGGGAAAATCATAATCCATCTCTCATTAACGTTCACAAAACTGTTAGAGAGAATCAGTACCACGAATAAATAAATACCCATGCCAAAAGGAGGAATAATAAGAACTACAATAATAATAGCAATAATAATGGTTTCTCAAATGTGTATCTATCATTGATTTGGTATGTAATGATCTTATGACCCTGCATGATATTTAGCACCACACCAAAAAAAAAAATTTGAAAGAGGGACACTGAAACACACAGAGAACATCCATGCAATTGCACTACCACTAATAGTCTAAACACCTTCCACTTAAAATGTGGATGATCCACTGTTATATTAACAAGTAGCAACAAACTATGAACTGCTCCTGGCAAGAAAAACTGGCAGTTGCACTAATTCTCATAAATTTACCTACCAAAGATGAGAAACAAGCCATCTGCTTTGTATACACAAATCAAGCAGCAGATGACATGAATGTTCTGTATCAGGTAATTACATCAGTATAATCACAAAGCCCAAAACCCAGGAAGCTTTAAATTAAATAACCCAGAAAATGACGAGCCTATTGGCTGTTCTCATTCCCAGCCTCTAGGCTTATTCTCAGTTGCTGCTTCCTCGGGAGCAGCACTGCGCTCCCTATTCCAACCGGGCCGAGGTTGGTTATGTCTTTTGAAATACTTAGCCATGAAAGCTTCGGCCCGTTCCGGATACTTCCCCTTGATGAAGTTCTCCAGGCACTTTCTGTAGGAAAAATCTTCTTTGCGGCCATCAGTAGAAACGATGTATAGGCACCTAGTATCCTGGAAGTTGCTATGCTTGTTGACCTGTGAAGAATTTATTTATGACAGAAATAAATTAGAAATATTTTAATGATATCATGAAATGTAAAAAGGTTACATCCTTCGCATAAGAAATTTTAAGAAAAAGATAAAAATACTTGCTGAAAAAGGGAGAAATAATTGTGAGAAAATTTTATGAAACAAAAATAATCCATTGCCCTTTGCGTGCAAATTGAATCAAGACTGAGATCAAGTTCTTTTCAACTAGTGCAGAAAATTACTAGTTCTAGAGATTTATTTACGAGTCATATCTCGAGGGAATTAATCACGCATCTGTAAGATAACAGAAATTTTACTATCTCAATTTACAATCACTTGAGTTGATATCATAGATAAAATAGTGCGAAATATATCCTTCAGCTGGCACAAAATCATGTGTCATATAGCCAAAAATAACTAGGAAACTCGTTGCTACAGCAGATATAAACTCAATTACAGAAGTCAATGGACAAAAACCAGTGGAAGAATACTGTTAAGTAGACAATAGTTTGGAGGGGTAACCTAGTAACTAGTAGAGTAACATTCTCCAGAATAACAGGTCCACAGGCAATGTGAGTCAGTTAGTGGTACTTTAATTTTTTCCTACCTTTTCTTGTTACATAGAAGAATAACTGTGATCTTCTCTATATATGCTGAATAAGGTAGTCTAGTAATCAAGCTTTTGATATGAAATGAATTGAAAGAACTCATTTGAGTCCCCCTTATCTTCTTCGCCCAAGTTCATCTGGTATTCTCAGTCCCCCTTGTTGCTTTTCACAGTCCCCCTTGCTTTTCTCAGCTCTAATCTGTCTTTCTTCTCGGTCCCCATTCATTGGTTAAGGTTTGATAATTGAGTTAAGCTTCAAGGGAGGCTTAATATATCATAAATGTAAATTATGACAAAATCGTTAATTGTGCAGGTTGTACAATACAAGCCACCATGATGTGAAAAGATAAGATGGTCGAAAAAATCAATTTCTTATAATTATACTCCACAACTATATGTTTTGGATTCTAATGTTTAATGAGATTGTAGTATGTAGCTCACATACCATGACATAGTCGATTCCAGTTCCCATCTTCACGACTTTATCTGGATGGTAATTGAAGACATGATCAACAATGTACGACTGATCATCAGCTGATAAAGGATCACCATCATTGTACCTTCACAAAGAGACCTCAGTCAGATTGATGTTTCAACTTTTTAGTCTTTCTTTTCCTAAAGGAAATCATCAGTTTTCCAGGGGGAAAACTGCCAATTAAGTAGCTAAAAAGTAAAACAACAAATAAATAAATTGTTCTCAACATGACATGTCTAGTTCTAGTTCAATTTCGCGTAATTCCTGATTTGAATGTTTGACATAGTCTACCATAGTTCCAATTTTGGATAAATAGAATAAACAGAAGTTAAAGATTACCCAGATTGATGCATGACTCTCCTAATGGTTTGCATGACTGGCTCAATCTCTAATAGAAGATCTTGTTCCTCAGCTGTGAACAAGTCCAACCGTTTCCCTGTTGCAGTCAAAGGTGCACTCACACCAGATTCATCATTTGCCCCTCCAACCGGTTTGAAAGAGCGATTTCTCTTGTACCTCCCATCTCCTGCATTAGAGGGACCCCAACCCTCCTTTTTAGCCCACCCAGTAGAGGAACCCAGACCAGTGGCACTGTCTGGAGGTTGATTTTCCTTCTTACTCCACTTTGTTTCACCAGCTTCATCAGCCTTCTTAGCCCAAGAGGACCATGAGTCTGACTGTTGAATGCTGTCAACCTTCTTACCCCACCCACCTGTAGAATCATTCCCCGGGTTTTCACCCCAGGCACCAGTAGAAGAAGAAATTGCAGCACCAGCTTGATCTGGCAGATGTTGGCTTTCCTTTTCATTCCATTGTGATTCTACAGGTTCGTCAACCTTCTTGGCCCATACAGATGTTTCAACCTTCTTGGCCCAACCACCAGCAGAATCATTCTCTGATCTATCACCCCAGCCACCAGGAGATGAAGAAATCGCAGTACCAGCTTGATTTGGCAGATCTTGGCTTTCCTTTCTGTTACATTTTTCTTTAACAGGATCATCGACCTTCTTGGCCCATCCAGATCTTTCAACATTCTTGGCCCACACAGATCTTTCAACCTTTTTGGCCCAACCATCTCCAGAACCAGCTTGATTTGGCAAATCTTGGCATTCCTTTTGGTTCATTTGTTCTTCAACAGGATCATCGACCTTCTTCGCCCATTCAGATCTTTCAACCTTCTTGGCCCACCCAGATCTTTCAACCTTTTTGCCCCAACCATCTCCAGAATCTTCCTCTAATCTTTCACCCAGGATGCCAACCGTTGAAGGTCGGCTGTCGTTTTTGTTCCATGGTGTTTCAGCAGTTCCATCAACCTTCTTAGGCAACCATGGACCTGACTGTTGAGCGTCATTTCCAGAATTATTCGCTTTCTTACCCCAAGCATCTTCAGAATCTTCCACAGATCTTTTACTCCAGTTAGCAGTTGAAGATGGATAATTTTGGTCGGACAGAGATTGGCTGTCCTTTTTATTCCAATGTGTATCAACAGCTTTATCAGCCTTCGTACCCCAACCATTTGCAGAATCATCCTCCGATTTTTCAACCCAGACATCAGTTGAAGAATTCAAAAGACCAGCATGGTCAGGCAGAGGTTGCATGTCCTTTTTATTCCAATCAGCTTCGTCAGCTTTCTTACCCCAGCCAGACTGTTGAGCTTTGTCACCAGATCTTTCCACCTTACTCCAACCATCTCCAGCATCTTCCTCTGATCTTTTACCCCAACCACCAACAGTCGAAGAAATCAAAGGAACAGCTTGATCTGGCAGAGGCTCAGAGTCCTTTTTATTCCATAGAGTTTGATCACTTTCTTCACCAGTCTTTGCCCAAGAGGACCATGCGCCTGACTCTTCAATATTGTGAGACTTCTCAGCCTTCTTAGCCCAACCATTAGCAGAATCTTCTTCCACATTTTTACGCCAAACATCAGCAGTTGAAGAGATTAAACCACCAGCTCGCTCTGACATAGATTGGCTGCCCTTGTTCCAGTCGGATTCGTCATCAATGCCAAACTCGGCGCTGTCTTCAAATACAGGCTTATCAGAAGCATGCTCTGGGGACAGAGCCACTTCATCGGATTCGTAATACATATCAAGGTCATCAATCTCTGCACCAAGACAACCACTGTTCCTTTCTACTCCTGAACTGCTCCGCACCAGATTAAGGAAGTCGTAGACATCAGTTCCATTATGCTGATTCAGTTCAACCTAACAACGAACAGCAATAGCGCATTAGTTTTGACTGAATCTTTTTGCAACCTACAGAGAAACAATTACTGTCTAACCTTTATAAATTTATGCAAAATGATAAAGCACAAAATAGAGTACAAGATACCTGTCTCGTGTCCCAAAGAATATCAAATGAAGAGCCTGTTCCAACAGCGACGTGTTTGCCCCATGAACAAGAAGCTACAATGCTCGACAAAGAATCCACATGGCACTTCTCAGCAGCTGTTTCAAAGCATTTTTTGGGGGTCTGTGTACAGGATTAAATATATATAGAGGGAAGTTATCAAACACAAGCATATAGACATCATATTATCTAAAGAAATATAGAAGAAAGCAAAATTCTTACAAACAGTGTTGCTTCTGTAAATGGTATTTGCACGTTCAGAGATCGAGATAATGCCTTTATACCAGCTTTATTGAATCCAACCAGATTCCCAGAACATGTCATACTATTGGCTAGCAAAATAAGATGCTCTTTTAGCACGCCTTTTGCTACCATAGTCACTGATGATGAAAGGCGCTACAAAAGTAAACCAAAATAGTTGCCAGAAGCTTCAAAAGATCAATGGAAGTAAGATTGTAGATAAATAAATTTCACGTTTCATTAAAGTAACATTTGTTCTACTCCTCTTATTCTTCCAGTCAATGAGTAATTCATCAAAGTAATAAGCTATATGTAATGTACTTGAAAGAAAAATTTCACAGATAGGCTTTCGGAGAAAGACAAACATAAGTAAAGACACAAGTTATGAACAAATCTAATAAAGTAAACAGGTGTTCCAATATCCCTAAATTCTGTTATATACCTAAAGTGAACAAAACATCCACTGTAATACATTATGTCACAAGCCATAATTTCTATACAGAAGTAATTTAGATTTAATTGAGTGTGTAACAATGCATTTGCTAATTGGAGAATCATACAAAGCTATGAGAAGGGACCTTAACTTGACTGCGGAAAAACATGGAAACTAACCAAGCACTTAATATCTACTAGTTTACATGGCACACACTGTGTGTGTTAAAAGTGAGAATATGTGATCCTCAACATTGGAGGTTAAATAATAGGAGAGAGAGGTGAAAAAGTAAATAACAGACCAATGTAAAGTAAGGAAAGTAAAAAGGCTGTACTATTTTGTTTACACCAAATTAACTGTCAAGTTTTTCCTACCGCTTTATAATATAAATATACCGAGTCCATTTGACGTGAAGACGACATGTATAAAAGCACGAACACAGGATCATGTATATTCAACAGTAGAAAAAGGCTCTAAAAGTAAGGATGGTGCAACAGAAATTATTAGCACATGGAGAAATATAGGTGACTTATTATGTTTAATTATTATAATAGAAAAAATACTCAAATAATGGATGTAAAGTAGTGAACGATTCAGAAAAGCAATGCTCCAAACTAGTAATCTAGTAGTTGTTGATGAACATGAAAGGAAAAACTGACATGTACCTGAATAGCTTGCTCAAAAGCACAAGATATCCCAAGTAATTCTTGAACTTGTTTAATTGAATAGGGGATGGATCGACTTGTGTCAATTAAATGGATTACAGGAAGGCAAGAGTCTATTACTATCCTCCATGCATCTCCACTTTGCTTCACGGCTTTTTTCTCAAGAACCACATCAAGAGCCAGTTCACCCTTCTGACTTTTGGAAGGGTTTCTGATCCAAGTTGTTGTGTCAGGACTTATCCAAATTATGTCTGCTGAGCAAACCCGCGGATCACCTGTTCATTCACAAAACCACATTATATCATCCCAGTTAAAGCATACTTCCTTCTAAAAAAAGGAAAATATCATAATGGAATGCTGGTTAATATGTATAAACATAGATGAATGAGGAATAAAAGAAACAGAAATGGAAGGAGTAATCTCAATCAAAGAATACTATGCATCACATTTAATGAAGACGAAACTCGGACTAAAAGATATCTTCTGTACACTTATGAAACTAAAGTACCATCGTGGTACTTGTGCCTCGTATAGCCAAATAGTCTGTAACTCTGTAGCTCTTCAATCTCGGGATACCACCTAAATAACTACAGCCCCAAATATTGCACATGCTTAAAAATTTTAAAAAGGAAAGGACTATGCTCTCTATTTTTATATGTAATGTAAGACGATACATTAGATCTACTCATATCTGATACTGCAACAACTAGGGGTGCAGAAGCAAAAGATATAAGTTGCAAGGATTTTTCATTAGATTGGTTAAATCTTCCCTCCAGATGTCCTCGTGGTTGACTTCAACAGCTTTGATTTTAAAACATAGTAGGAATACATCTGTAGTCTTTTTAGTGATAAAAATGGAAAATATTACCAACCTATATATTGTACTAAAGATTGAACATATTAGAGTGTATATCTTGTCCCACATCGAATACCTTGACAAAATATGCCTAGTATTGAGTTGGGTCAACTCTTCTCATTGTCAATTGATTTTGAATTAGAAAACTTGATATCTTTATATACTAGATTTGGTCCCATTTATAAATTTAACATAGTAATAGAGTGGATTATCCTTGGGCCTAATTAAAAAACATTCTTCTTAGCCTACATTCTTACCCACTTGCAGTTCATTCTTAAAGGGTCTAGATTACTCATTTCTTAACTAGTATCACCTATCAATTGGGTCAATAGTTGCTCGTGGTTTACTAGCTTTCTTGGACTTGTCTTGTGACAAGTTTCTGTCGGACTTGCTTATATTGTGTGGGTCTCAGGTCCACGTGCAGCCCTCAATCAACGTGCAGCCCTCAATCAGGTCCGCTCAATCAGGTCCACGTGCAACCCTCAATACATTGGGTTACACGTGAAGGGAAGTATTAAAGTATATATCTTGTCCCACATCAAATACCTTAACAAAGTATGTCTAGTATATAATAAGTTGGGTCAACTCTTCTTATTGGCAATTGGATTTTAGTTAGAGAGTTTGATTTCTTTATATACAAGACTTTGGGCCCATTTTATAAATCTAACAGAACATATTACAAATACTATATAATGTAATGTTTTTATACTAATATGATCCACGAAATTAGTATAAGAATTAATTAGTATATATTTCCGAAATTCCTAGATAGAACTGGTATATAAATTTTTTGTTTCATAATTTTTTTTATTTTTTTACATTTTATCAGGAATTAATATTTTATTATTATTGAAACTTTAATGTATGTACGTATATAAAACTATAGTTACATAAAAAGATATATATAGTATGTAAATACATGCCTAATTCCCATTTTTTGAGATTTGTTGAATCACCAAATCACCGTTTGGCGAACCTAAATCCTTGCATCTTAGCAAAAGATAAACGAAAGAACTATATTACTTGTAAAAAAGTTATCAGACAGTCCTAGTCATATCTGTGCTTTTTCCATCTCTTCCTGTTTCTGCTAAAAGTTTACTCTTCTATTATGTAGTCAATTTTCTTCTCTCTTTTTCTTCTTTTTTTTTGGACAAGTAATTCAATCAATTATAATAATCCCACTCATTAACTGCCCCTTCTGCCACTTTATGTTCTTTACAATAATATCTAAGAGGAAGAGTTGGAAATCAGGAAGCTTTGGAATATCGAATTTGTATTGCACGTGATTCACAAAAAATTATGCATCAAAAGTCAGGAACCATATTCACAAAGCCAAATAGTATCCGACACAGAATATGGTCAAACATAATGAGCCTAGTATGATCAAACAGTCACAATTCCTAGCTAAATGATACTTGATATACTATGTTCAAGTATTTTCACACTTCACACATCAAAACTGGGTTCTTGAATTATCCAAAATCTAAATGCATAAAAATAAAATTCAGAAGTTGTTCAGCTCACGATATATGCAAGTTGAAGAAGAGTAACATAAAAATAATTTTACCTACTTATACAGCAATTACTATAGATGTCAATCAATACTCAAATTAAAATAAGCTCTTACGGATCAAGAACATATCTTCACTCCCAGATACAACTAAGATTGCCTACAATCCAATCAATTTGCAGACAAATCTAGAATACTTATTGTCCAACAGTTCATCATTATACAAAGAAAACCAACTACAAATCAAAGATAGGATTCTTTGCTTGCATTATATTGCCTTCTTAAGTGACATGCCAAAACCCATACAATCTCTTTCCCTAAAAGGTTTAATCACATTACCCCAATAACAAAAATATCAGTTCATTAGGAGTTCTTTTTGTCATCCAAGACAAAAACATGACCTTCAAAGAAAGAGGGCTAACTGACAACACTCGTATCTGGTGATGGGAAACATTCCAGCCTGTTTGATTGTAAGGTAATCCTATAACCTAAATACTTCAACCATTATAGACGCATTACACAACAAATAAGATATGATAAACAAGAAGAGAGTAGTTGTCATGTGTCATATGTTTTAAGGAGATCTACCTTTTAACAAAACAAGGAAGACGGGATCCCGGGGGGTGGGGTGAGGGGAAGAAAGAACCAAAATGGGCAAAGTCAAAAAAAAAGTCCAACAATTATCTCTGCCAAATAGATTCACTATCATTGCTTAATTGAGATATGAAGAGATGATAAACCATTAATACAGAAAATGGGGACGATAAGAAGTTATTTTTTTTAAATGTCAAAAGATGTTCAGATAAAATGAGAAACAGCAATCTGAAGTACCTTTAATTATTGTTTCTAACAAAACCGGGCAAATGGTGTCAGCAAAAATATGAGAAGTCCTCTCTAAATGATTATCACTTGTCTCTTTCCAAAAGAACTTCAAGCATGGCATGTCACGACCTTTGCTTTCACAAGATTGTTGAAAAGAACAACATTGACTGTAAAGAAATAAACATAGTTTGAGAATTTAAATACCTTTGTATTGCCAAGCTTTATGGAATTCATTGTACTTGAAAAGGACAAAGAAATTGCTTAAGCAGTAAAGATGCACAAATAGAAGAAAGGTCATCATAATACACAAACCACTACATGCCTAAGTTAAATTGAACATCTGTCACTTTAAAATACGAGGAACTACAAAGAGGCAACCTCTTATATAAAAAGTGCTTGCAGTTGCCACAATTATTGCATATGTTAAAAATGTCTTAATGTTTAAGATAAACGAAAAAATTATCAAAGAGAATAAATAAAGATGGATAAAAAAAAAACCCAAGGAAGTAAGTCTGTTAATAAGGACAGTGTGACAATCCTTGAAAATTAAAATTAAACATTTTCAATGTGCATATTGGAGCGAGGCTTACATAAAAGTCCTGTGCGTTTAACATTAGGGCTCTCGACGAGTCCTAGCAAGCATCCCACCCATTCATTTGCATACCATACCAGAAGTATTGGAAGGAAAAACTTTCCCTTCCCTCTGAAACTAAACTCACAAACACAGCCTTAGGTTCTAAGAATTAAGTTTTACAAAATATTAATTTAGTTGAAAATGAGTAAATAAGTACTTCCTCTGTCCATGTTTAAGCGGCTACTTGCAATGGCACATAGTTTTAAGATAGAAAAGACTATGACATGTGTTCCAAAATTGTCGACAAGCTTTTCTTTATCATTTTATATGAGGGCAAAATAGACTACCTAATCAAAAATTGCCATGACATTGAAAGGCAGCCACAAAAAAAATTGGAGATCTCATAATAGTTAGATGGTCACAAGATCTTGGATAGAGGGGGGAATATTATGTCAAAATATTTCAAAAGTATAACCTACAATTGTGCTTTATCACGCCTTAAAATGGCATGTTACGACAAAGCCCTATCCAACTTATTATTAAAAAGATATTCACCTGAAGAAATTTCCTCATCCATTATTGTGCACGCCAAGACCAAGAGATTCATACATCAACAAAAAATCACATAAAATCTTTTATGATACTGGCCTTGAGACAACTTTCACAGCTCAGACATATTATAGAGAAATTTTGACGAAAGAAATCAACCTG
>CM029017.1:112463867-112785966 GCA_016801055.1 Panax notoginseng
TTTTGGGTTTTCTGGGTAACCCAGAAACCCAGGCAGTTCGGGTAGGCACTTTCTAGACTTAATTTAATCTAGGTTATGGTCATCAAATATGTTGTTCTTAAGGTCCAAGACTGTAGTACACATGGCAAGGTAAACATAGGAAACAGCAGATCAGTTCAACAACAACATAATCACAAGTTATGATTCGGTTAAACCCTGTTAGAGGGCTTTGTTCTAACGATTTCTGGATTTTCCAAAACAGATTCGTGACCAGACGCCTAGTTTGACTGTTTATTTACACTCGATCTATTATCTGTTTGTGGAAAGTAAAGCCATGGATCTAAAGTCATTACAACATACTACAATCTGGTTACAAACAACATCATACCAGACAGATATGGGCCTTCCAAACATTGTCAGACTCGGATATACGATTTCTAGGTTACCAGAGAAATCATCCGGTCATGCTCGGTCAACGGGTTTTGACCATGAATAGCTTACAAATCTGGACATGGAATGGTTGTGATTCACTTCTGGATCAAAGACCTCATGCCAGACTATGGATTTAACACTTAAAACAAGAAAATCATAAACACGGAAAGATCTAGAGCCACTGACATTTGCTTGTCAGACCACTATTAGTGTTCTTGGGCAGTTTTGAAAAACTTCACTTTTTTAAAGCATTTGATGCTATAGATCTATGATGGATCATCATAGATCATCATAAATCTATTCTAGCAAACATCTAAACACATAAACACAACTGGAACTTAGCATAAAAGATCAAAAGGAAATTAGGGTTTATACACTTTCTAGGTCAATTTTGATCTTTGACCTTCTTAACTAATCTTGGTGATCTATGGGGTGTTCTTGGGACTGATACACTTAGGATTTCAGAGGTTAGGAGCGAGAGAGTTTGTTGAGAGTTAGATAAGAAATGAGCAATTTGTGGTCTTTCTCTCTCTTTATTCTCTTTAATTAGATACAATAAATGTATGTATGAAAGGTGTCATGCTAGATATCAGATGTTGGTTGAGAAATAAGTCAAAAGGCTGAGCTTTAGTTGGTCACCAACTAAAGTTTTAGCAGATTTTACAAGTTAACTTACTAAAGAATGTGAAAAGGCATTTTGGTCATTTGTAATGTAATTTTTAATGGATTCTTGACCTTTAATCCAACCCTTAGGTTTAACCCTTAGATTTACAAACTCTATTTTCTAGGATTTTTCTAAACTCTTTAGGATTTTTTTAATTAGGGTTTTAAAATAGAAAAATAAGATTTTAAAAATATAATTAGGGTTTTAAATAGAAATTAATATTTTTAAAGTATAATTAGGGTTTCCTAATTATGTAAAAGTTTATTAATCACTTTAGGGCTTACTAATTAGGATTATGGTTTCCTAATTAGGGCTTATGATTTTTGAATTTAAAAATTAGGGTTTCTTGGCTTTCAATTAGGGTTTCTAATGGTACGTTAGGGTTCTAATACTGAGATTAGGGTTTGTAATTCCTTATTAGGGTTTACTAATATCGTACACTACCCGATCAATCATTGATCAAAATTTCTATACAGAAGAACTAAGTTCTCACAGTTATGTTTATTATAACGGTAATTTCTATCTAATCCCTATCCGACTTAGGGTTTCTATTCTCTGTTAAGCACAACTCTACTCACTACTACAAAATACTAAATAGACAACACTTAAACCACAACGTTTTTATAAGTTTTTGAAAAAAACGTTGTAAATATATATATATAAAAATGTTATCTATTTAAAAGGGCATTTTTTTGATTTTAACTAGATAACATTTTTTTTAAAATGTTGTTATCAAAAAATCACGGAGCAAAATCTAAAAACGCGAAACTGAAAATTTTAAATTAAAACGAGCTTCAGATCTATTTTGTTCTCTCTTCTCTGTACTTTCTATTTCTTCGACTTCCCGACTCTCTCTCTCAAATCCACGACTTCCCCAACTGTCTCTCAAACCCACGACTTCCCCAACTCTCTCTCAAATCCACGACTATCATCGAATCGGCATTTAGTTTTTCCAATTTCACTGTTCAGAATTTTAAATTCGACGATCTAGGGTTTAAGGCACTGGTTTGGTCAATGAACGGGTACAAGGAAGAACAGCAGCAGCAGCAGGGGAGTTGCCAATAGAAAACCCACCACCCACTCCCACCTTCACCGCAAACCACCGCGAATGGGGTAATCAGACAGCTTCCGGCCACTGGACGAGAAGTCGTTGGTGGAATACATAAAAGCAACACCTTCTCTCTCTTCCCAGCTGGGTAATCAGCTTGACGATTTGAATCAAAGAAGTCGGCGATGGCAATCTCAATTTCGTCTTCATTGTTCTTAGTCCCTCTGGTTCCCTCGTCATCAAACAGGTAATTAACTGCTACTAGTTAGTTTATTAATTGTATTTTCATTTGATAATTAGTACCATGTTTATGAAATTATGTGTATAAGCAGATTATTTGTTCTTTATACCGCTTAATCCAGATTTTAACGTAATGGGTGTTATGAAGATTGTATTTTTATCTTTTGAATGTTAAAGTTGAACTAAGTTGTTAATTTTAGCAGAAGTTTTAAATGGAAGATTGAGTATCTGTAACGAATTGACAAGAAAGCATGAGCATTCCCTATAATTTTTTATCTAAATAAACAAAAAGCTTAAGCTAAAAAATAGAAGAAATGTATTCCCTCTGTTCAAAAATCAGATAGATATATTTCATATATTTGAAAAATGACGACTTTTATTGAAATCTTTATTTTTCCAATCATATTCCTAAGATTATCTAGTGTAGTAGTGGTGAATTGGTAGAAGCTTTATGTTACTTTATAAACTTAAAAATGTATATCTAATTTTGGAGCGGACAAAACAAGAAAATATATCTCTGATTTAAAATTAAGTGAACCATTGATCCCTTATAGAACCTATACATTTAAAAGTTGGACACTAATTGGAGCTTATATTTGAATCTGCTTCATTCTGTCGAATTGTCATATATGAAATTCTGTGATTATTGTCGTATTATGTTTTATATGCTGAGGTCATGTTTATTTAATCTTTAACTGATTTCTAGATGTGTTATACAGAAGATCACATTATAAATTGTTAAATTTACTACACATTGCTGAATGTTATTAGCTTATTCATTGTCATAGATACTTGTGATCTCTTATGCGTTCAATTATTTACATTTAGTTGCTATTCTGCTAAATGCGCTGAGTGTATTGTATGCCTCCAGTGTCAATAATGTTGGTTAGCGTTTAGTGTCTCTGTTGTATGATTGAGAAATCTATCTTATTCTTTTGACTGAATTACCAGTCAAATTAAAGTATGTCAGCTTAAATATGCTAATGACAGAAGTTAAATTACAGCTTACTCTGACTCATAAACAATTCTCCCTTGCTTATGCTTTTAGTAACTATTATGGTGAATAGGCTTAGGGCATTGCATGCCCCCAATATAGTGGCTATGCTGTTTTGGAGTTTACTCTCCATGTCTGTATGATGGAGAAATTTGCCATTCTCTTTTATAATTTTATTGCATTAGAATGTGGATGATATCAGATTTTCAGTCAGCTGAAGTCTGTGAGTATAATCTTTTCCGTCATTCACAACGATGTTTATGTTATTAACTTATTTTCCTGCTGTCTAATCTTTTACAACATTTGCAGGTGCCAAACGTCTTATTCCAGTGGGCATGGGAGACGATGATCAATGTATTGAAGATGATTTTACTGCATGGTATGATGACTTGAGAAAAATTATCTGAAATGTATGATAAGCAATTTGGATGCCTTTACTACACTAGGTAATAGCATTTCCCCTTTCAATATAGACTATAAATATATGTAATACATAGAAATACCAGTACAATATCTGTTATGATTTCAAGGTGAGGAGGCTTTGTTGGTCAGGCTGCAGCAAGAGAAGCTTCAGGCCTTGTTGTTGATATGATACGCCAAAAGAAGATGGTTGGTCGGGCTCTTCTACTTGCTGGACCTCCTGGTTCTGGCAAGACAGCACTTACCCTCGGTGTATCCCAGGAGCTTAGCTTTAGTATTAATTGCATTAGTCACAGTTTCCTGCAACCATTCTATCAGTTGCTTATTTTATTTTACTGTCACAATTATCATGAATTCTGCTGCATACTTGATGTAATTTTAAACTTTGTTCTGTGCATCCCCAGGTATACCCCAGTTCGCTCTGATTCTCTTATGGGAGAACTCAGATTATCTGAGCCAACTGATTTTATTCTCCCTGGTACTCATCATAACAGATGTTGCAGCTACTAGAAATGCCACTATTAAACTTATTGGTGCTTTACATAAGTTTATTGGTTCAGGTAACTTGTTAGCTCTGTAAAATTTACAGATTGTAAGTCCATTTAACTGACCTTCATATATACTTCTGTTAATTTTAAAGTGTTGAGTTGTTGGCTTATTGCTATATGTATCATGTCATTATAAATGTCTTGCTGGAACATAAAGTGTTGATGTGCCGCTCTGCAGTGCTGGTGCAGGTGCAGGTGCTCCAACATTTTGTGCTGCGGTTATTCCAAAACTGGCAATGACAGTAAGAGCCATGTTGAGAGTAGCTGCTAGCTTAATGCCCTCCATTCCTCTGTAAGTTTCTTAACTGATAATGACATTGTAATTCTATTGCTCTAATTCTTATTTTCCTAGTGTTTCAGTTTTGACTTTTCTCTTTTTCCCCTTCTTCACCTGATTCTTACAACTATTTTGTAATATTTTGGACTTCAGATTGAATTTGTAATATTTACATTAGTTGGATGCAAAAACTGTTTTTGCTTCTTTGAATCTGTAAAAGTGATTGCATGCTTTAACTTAACTTGTATCCTTGTGATTTGGTATCTTTGTTGAATACTAAATTCGTTGTTCTTTTATTTCAGTGGGATAAGGCATGTGGATTAACGTACACACAAGAACAAATTGACGAAGTACGGGATGAGTAGGCAACGTACGTGAGCAGCTATATGTAGAGCTCGAGTTAACGGTGAATATGTTAGATGAATGTATGTATTTTGGGAGAACTAGGCTTTTTTGTACATGCTTAGGTAGTAGCTTAATTTTATGGATAGTTTGGTTTATTTTGTGGATGCATGTAATCAAATTCAAAATTCAATATAGTAGTAATTTATATTGAAAAGTGAATTTGAGATGCATATATGGATACATTTTGGTATATATTTTGTGGATGTAGTAATTTGAAACTGTAAACGAATGGTATTATTGGGATGTATTTTGAATGGTTGATACATTTTGGTTATATATCATGGCATTAACATATTGCAGGTGAATCGGTAATATAGGTGAATCACATCTTTTTTTTCTTTTTTCTTTTTTATCTACAACATTTAAAAAACATTGTCTAATATACTAAGTAACAACATTTTTATCCAAAAAACGTTGTGGAATCATACCTTCTACAACGTTTTTAAGCATCTGCTAATTTTTGAAAAACAAGTCTACAACGTTTTTTTTTAAAAAAACGTTGTGTATTGTGCTTATCTACAACGTTTTAAAAACGTTGTGTAAGGGTGTCAAATAGATAACACGTTTTACCACGACGTTTGTCTGATAGAAACCACAACGTTTTTTTCGCGTTGTCTATTTACTGTTTTGTAGTAGTGACTCTTATGTTCTCAGTCAATACACAAATTGACCACATCCCAAGACTCGTATCACAGATACACGGTACAAAATTGATAATCAATATTAATATTAAATAATAAAAAATGATTCGTAAAATTCGGATTATTCGAAATCTCGGATTATCACATGAAGCTTGGGAGCGTTACAAAGAAATGCTAAAGAAATGCCCTCATCATGGAATGCCTGATTGGATGGTTATAAATACCTTCTATAATGGATTGGGATGGCAGTCAAGGCCAATAGTAGATGATGCTGCAGGAGGAGCCTTGTGGGCTAAAAGCTATGAAGAAGCTTACGAGTTGATTGAGACTATGGCAGCGAACAATTTTCAGAATCCTATGGCCAGGATGCCATAACCAAAAGTTGCGGGGATGTTAGAGGTGGATGCCATTACACAATTGTCAGCTCAGATGGCAGCCATGGCAAAGAAGATTGATTCTTTGGCAGAGAGCAAAGTTAATCAAGTTGCTTATGTATGCGAGATATGTGCGGGGTCACATCAAACAGACCAGTGTGCTATCAGTTCAGAATCAATGCAATTTGTGAGCAATTACCAAAAGAACCAGAGTCAGTTTCAGAATTCTTATAATCCCAACAACCGCAACCATCCTAATTTCAGTTGGAACAACAATCAGAATATGTAACAACACCAACAACCACAACAATTTCAGTCCCAACCACAATATCAATAACAATCTCACCAACAATATGCACCAAAACCACCCTACCCTCCTTGATTCCAACACCATCCACCACCTGCTCCATAACCAGAAAAGAAGTCAGAAATGGAGGAGATGATGCTTAAGTACATGGAAAATACTGAGGTTATGATCAAGAGCCAAGTTGTGGCTATCAAGAACTTGGAGACCCAAATGGCTAATACATTGAACAATAGACCACAAGGGGCTTTGTCAAGTAACACTGAAGCCAATCCAAGGAGGGAAGGAAAAGAGCAGTGTCAAGCCATTACATTAAGATCAGGGAAGCAAATGGTAGACTTATAGGCCGACGCGCCCGCGCCCATTATAGAAGGGCAGACCACGCGGTCGCGCCAGGAGCAAGTATGTTCTGATGAAGGTTTGACAAAAGAAGGTTCTGAACAGAGGGTAGTGGAGAAGGATAATAAAGAGATACCTGAGAAACCCATAACCAAACCACCACCTGTTTACCCTCCTTTTCCTTATCCACAAAGATTGCAAAAGCAAAGAGAAGATAAATAATTTGTAAAGTTTTTGGAGGAATTCAAGAAACTAAAAATAAATATACCCTTCGTAGAGGCTTTAGAGCAGATGCCGAGCTATGCAAAGTTCATGAAGGGAATTTTGTCAAGGAAGAAATGACTAGAGGACTTTGAGACAGTAGCCTTGACAGAAGAGTGTAGTGCAATGCTTTAGCGTAAGCTACCTCCAAAGCTTAAGTACCTAGGCAGTTTCACAATACCATGCTCCGTTGGAAAGATGTTTTTCAACAAGTGCCTATGTGATTTAGGGGTGAGCATAAATTTGATTCCTCTGTCAGTTTTTAATCAATTGGGATTGCAGGCTCCAAAGTCGACGAATATATCACTACAGCTTGCTGACAGATCCATCACGTATCCAAGGGGTATTGTTGAAGATGTTTTGGTCAAAGTTGACAAATTTATCTTCCCAGCTGACTTCATCATCTTAGACTATGAGGAGGATAGAAATATACCAATCATCCTTGGGAGACCCTTCATAGCCATAGGGCGAACTCTGATAGATGTTCAGAAAGGTGAGTTGACAATGAGAGTGCATGATCAAGAAGTCACCTTCAATGTGTTTAAGGCTATGAAGTTTCCCACCGACGAAGAAGAATGATTTCGAATTGATATGGTAGACAGGATGTTGAATGAAGAAGTTGGAACTGTGGTTGATAATGAGCCTTTGAAGAGTGCTATATTGGGGGATTCAGAGATGGAAGATACCGAGATTGCAGAATTTGTGCACATTCTTGACACAGCGCCACAGTTTTGAAGATTTAAAACTCCTATCGAGCCACTCAATCTTTCTAGGGAAACATCAGCACGACTCAAGTCATCTCTTAAGACGCCTCCCGATCTTGAACTTAAACCTCTTCCTGATCACTTAAGGTATGCATTTTTGAGTGAATTTTCAAAGTTACCTGTTATTATCTCTACTGCACTAACATCTTGCCAGGAAGATAAACTGCTACGAGTTTTGAGAGAGTTCAAATCAATAATAGGATGGACCACATCAAACATTAAAGGGATCAGCCCATCATTTTGTATGCACAAGATCCTGCTGGAAGATGATTGTAAACCTTCAGTGGAGCAACAGCGAAGACTGAATCCTATTATGAAGGAAGTGGTTAAGAAGGAAGTTCTGAAGTGGCTAGATACATAAATTATATATCCGATATCAGACAGCTCTTGAGTGAGCCTAGTACAATGTGTGCCGAAGAAAGGGGGTATGACTGTGGTATCCAACGAGAACAACGAGCTAATACCGACCAGGACAGTGACAGGTTGGAGAGTCTGCAAGGAAGGATCATTTTCCCCTCCCGTTCATCGATCAGATGTTGGATAGACTAGTAGGTTATGAATATTATTGCCATCTGGATGGGTACTTAAGATACAATCAGATTATGATAGCTCCAGAAGACCAGGAAAAGACTATCTTTACTTGTCCGTACAGAAAATTTGCGTTCAGAAGGATGTCTTTTGGGTTGTGCAATGCCCCAACCACATTTCAGAGGTGTATGATAGCTATTTTTTCGGATATGGTTGAGCACAATGTTGAAGTCTTCATGGATGACTTTTCTCTTTTTGAAGATTCATTTGACTTGTGTTTGAAAAATTTGGTGATGGTGTTGAAGAAATGTGTTGAGACGAATCTTGTTCTGAATTAGGAAAAGTGTCATTTTATGGTACAAGAAGGTATAATACTGGGACATAAGATTTCAAAGAAAGGATTAGAGGTGGATCAAGCTAAATTGGAAACCATTGAGAATTTACCTCCACCTACTACTGTTAAAGGTGTGCGTAGTTTTTTGGGGCATGCAGGCTTCTACCGTAGATTTATAAAGGACTTCTCAAAGATTACAAGGCCACTTTACAGTTTGTTAGAGAAGGATGTCCAGTTTAAATTTGATGAGAAACGCATGTCTGCATTTGAACATTTGAAGAAGAAGTTAACTACGGCACCTGTGATTATAGCACCAGATTGGGACCTACCTTTTGAGTTGATGTGTGATGCAAGTGACTTTGCTGTGGGAGCTGTTTTGGGCCAGCGCAAGGACAATATATTCTATGTGATTTATTATGCGAGCAAGACCCTTATGGATGCCCAGTTGAACTACACCACCACAGAAAAAGAAGCTTTTAGCAGTGGTGTACGCATTTGACAAATTTCATGCATATTTGATTAGGACTAAAGTGATTGTGTACACAGACTATGCAGTAATCCGGTATTTGGCAGCAAAAAAAAGATGCCAAGCCCCGTCTGATAAGGTGGATACTTCTTTTGCAAGAATTTGACTTAGAAATCAAGGACAGAAAAGGGACTGAAAATCAAGTGGCGGACCACTTATCTCGATTAGAAAATTAGGGAAGGGATGCTAATGATAAGGTTATGATCAATGAGTCCTTCCCAGATGAGCAATTGTTCGTGGTGAAAGGTGAAGTGCCATGGTTCACAGATTATGCTAGCTTCCTAGTAAGCAAGATAATCCCTTCTGACTTGACTAGGTATCAAAAGAAGAAGTTTCTACATTATGTGAAATGGTTTATTTGGGATGAAACTTATTTGTTCAAGCAGTGTTCCGATCAAATGATAAGTAGGTTCCATACAACGAGACAGAGGGTATATTGCAGGATTTCCATGCATCAGTGTATGGAGGTCATTATCGAGGTGAAAGAACGGCTACCAAGGTTTTGCAAGCTAGTTTCTATTGGCCGACTATTTTCAAAGATGGTTATAGCTTCGTTCAAAGATGTGATAGATGTCAGAGGGTATAGAACATATCTAAGCGTAATGAAATGCCCTTGAATACAATCCTCGAGGTGGAGATCTTTGTTGTTTGGGGGATAGATTTTATGGGACCCTTTGTTTCATCATATGGGAATTTATACATTTATTGGCAGTCGACTACGTATCCAAGCGGGTGGAAGTGGCAACTCTTCCAACAAATGATGCTAGGGTGATTCTAAGGTTTCTTCAAAAGAGCATTTTCATGAGGTTTGGGACTCCCAGGGCAATCATTGGTAATGAAGGAAGCCATTTTTTAATCGCCAGTTCACAGCACTGTTGGCCAAATATGGGGTAAATCATCGAATTGCTACAGCATACCACCCCCAGACTAATGGCCAAGAAGAAGTATCGAATCGTGAGGTGAAGAAAATACTGGAAAAGATTGTGAATCCTACAAGGAAAGGCTGGTCACTGAAGCTGGATGATGCAGTATGGGCTTACAGGACTGCCTATAAAACACCGTTGGGTATGTCTCCATTTCAGCTTGTTTATGGAAAGGCATGTCACCTTCCCATGAAGCTTGAACACAAGGCATATTGGGCAATCAAGAAGTTAAATTTCGACTTGCAGGCTGCAGGAGAGAAATGCCTACTCCAACTTAATGAGTTGGATGAATTTAGATTGCAAGCCTATGAAAATTCTAAATTGTACAAGGAAAAGGTGAAAAGATGGCATGACCGCAAGATCATGGAAAGGGTATTTGAGCCGGGGCAAAGAGTGTTGTTATTTAATTCCAAACTTAAACTCTTTCCAGGAAAGCTCAAGTCAAGGTGGTCAGGGCCTTTCACTGTGAAAACTATATATCCACATGGTGCGATAGAAATTTTGAACAAGTTCCCAAACAAGCCCTTCAAGGTCAATGGACTACGGCTTAAGCATTACTATGGTGGTGAGCTTGACAGGCAGAAGGTCGCCTCAATTCTTTCTACAACGTGATCAGAAAAGAGATAGTCAAGCTAATAGACTATAAACTATCTCTTAATGGGAGGCACCCCATTATCTCTCTTCTATCCTCAAGTTTAATTCTATTTGAGCATGTTTATCTCTCCCTTTTTGTTTAATTCTTATGATGCACTTATCTCTACTTCATCTCCATTGTTTAATTCTATTTGCATCATATCTCTTTCGCCCAAATGTTTAATTCTTTTGAGTATAAAATTTTTGACACAAATTTTTTTAGAGCTGAATGCACATATCATTGTTGATAGGAATAGCATATAGAGTATTTTCGGATATACAATCATTCATACATGTTATACAGTACAAATTTTGATTTGGGAAATTGGTATATCTCAATTTTTGTGAATTCTTGGTATGCAGGTTAGATGAAGTGTGTCAATTTCTGCTCATTACTTCTTTTTATGCAAATCAGTTCAGTTTGGGGTGCAGGAAAGTGCAGTCGCATGGCTGGATAGTACAAAGTTGGCGCGCCCGCGTCAGACTTCAAAGGTTTCAGAACCTCAGCGCGCCCACACTAACATAAAGCCTAATCTTAGCGCGCCCGTGCCATGCCCAGCGCGCCCGTGCCACACTAAAGCATAGACTTGGCGCGGCCGCGCCCGAGTCCTAATCCAGATAGATTTGAAGATTTTAAAACGTGACCCATCCCACTTATATCAGTTACAACCTCCTCTTCAAACGTGCGTCTTTCCACCTCTCTTTTAAAAAATTAAAGCTCTTCCCCTTCTCATTCGCAAAGCGGTTTCCATTCAAATACTCCAACCCCACTACGATTCCTATGCATTCGGTTTTCTTCCCAACACCCAACTTCTACATGTCATCCATTCAGTCACTTAGGGTTTATTTAGAGTATTTCAAAGCAACGAGTTTGGGGTTTTTCTTCAGAGTATACAGAGATTGTTCTTCTCAGTCAAGTTCTCTTCTTCTCATTTCAGTTAGGGCTTCTCTTCATCAATATCTATGGGTCCAAAAAGAGCATGTTCCCGCACTCCTGAGTCATCCTCTTCAAGTAGTCAAAGTGAATACATCTTGGACCTCACCAAGTTTGTCAGCTTAGATGCTCAGATGGAGTACTACCGAATAGTAGCCAAAACATAAACAAGATGGACAACTTTGGGAAATGATACGAGAAAGAGGCAGGGTTGGAGTGGTATCTAGCCCCATGCATGTTCCCATGGTTATTGTTCGTGAGTTTTATGCCAATGCTAAGGAAATAATGAGTGGGTTGTCATTTGTTAGAGGCGTGCATGTGGACTATCGCTCATAGGCGATTAGGGAGGTCTTTAATTTGCCCAACCCGCTGGCCGGTCGCACTAATTGGGTGGTGGCTGCAAGATTCGAGATGGATTTAGACCTCATTATTACAGATTTGTGTGTGCCTGGTACTCGATGGAACTACAAACCAGGCACGAATTAGCCTACCAATTTCCCAAGTTTAGCGCTTAACCGCTATGCAAAGGCATGGAACCTATTTATATGTGCAAAGTTAATGCCATCTTCACACTAGCATGACATCCCGTCTGAAAGGGCTATCATATTGTGGGGAATCATAACGGGTAAATACATAGATGTGGGCCACCTCCTCAACCAAAACATGCTCCGCTACATGAGGGGGTGTACCACAGGCAGCATTCCACACGCCTCGGTTATAGCCTATCTTTGTGCAAGAGCGGGAGTCACTTGGGCAGATGAGCAAATGCAGTATTTGGGCCAAGATATTACCCATGCCACAATTGTGAAATTTGATGACTGGGCAGGAGGCACACCACACCCTAGAGGAAAGGGTGTTATTCTTTCAGCAACATCGTTGGTGTTGTCTTCGCAGCCAGTGCAACCAATTGAGGCAGCCGCTTCGTCCCATACCATTTCAGAGAATGATGATCGCAGACTTAGGCGATTGTAGAGAAAAGTGGACGCTATGTATGACAACTTTTCGGCGTTCGTAAATGGGTTATCGAGATCATTAGCCGAAGCCTTCGCGCGGCAAGGAACAATGTTAGAGTGGCCTCAATTTGGAACAACCATGCCTTTTTCACCACCAGATTCACCACCCAAAGAGGGTGGCCATGCCAACACTTAGAGGAGTTTTCTGTACCCATTACCTTCATTCATTAGGGACAATAAATATATTAAGTTTGGGGGTATTGGGTCTAATTAGTAGTGTAGTAGCATATAGTGTAATTTCATGTTTAATTCATGTTTCATATAGTTATTTGCATGTTAATGTGATTAGTTTAATTGTGTAGAAAAAATTTTTGTTTTGTTGTTTATTTGCTGTTAGTTTATCTATTTAGTTCTATAACACTGCATAGTCCCAAGTATCTAGTTAGTGGAATTCTAGTTTGGCCAATGATGAATTAAGAAATTTGATGGATTCTTGAACTAAGTTGATATCTTGAGCTGAGTTATAATATTATACATGATTTGATCCATGCTTGTTGTTTAGATGCTACCGGTTAGCACGTAAGTGTTCATTTTTGCTTGTTAGTTAAAGATTAGCTTGTTTGTCTGCTGAGATGAAAACATTATTTTTAAAGATAGAATTGTGTAGGAAGTGAGCATTGACTATGAAAACATTAAAACTCAAACTTTAGGAACGCATGGGTATGCTTGTTATATAAAAAAAGAAAAGAAAAAAGAGAAAAATGAAAAATTACCGTGGCTAGTCTTGTTTCGGGACCTTTGTTACTTGAGTAAGTACTCCCAAGGGGATTATCTCTACACCTAGCGCCCTAAGGTCTTAATGGTCTAGGAGTCGTTGGTTGAAAGCTCGCTAAGGGGTAGCACTGTTAGCCTAATGGAATGAAACATTGCACAGTCATGGGAAAAAAAAGAAATCAATAAACACCGCGGGAAAGTGCAAAAATCGCCCTCGTGAGTAAAAATAAAGCAGAATAAACCCATTGTTGAACCTTAGTTTGTATTGATGTGTTGGAGTAGTTGTTGTTTCATTTGTATACATAGTTCTTAATTTGAACTTCAGTTTTCTTTCTTAGGCAGTGTAGCATGTGTAATCTTTGCCTTTGTCAAGTTTATTTATGAACACATCACACACACACAACATCTTTATAGCAGGTTTGGATTATTTGATTGTATGTCATTATGTTTGTGGCTTATTTGGATGCTTTGTTTTGAATCTGGATATTTCTCTGAGGCACATCTGATTGGAATTCTAGTATGGCTAGAAATTTTGGGACTCACTTGCATGATAGAGTAGTGTGCATAGCATGTAGTTTGCATTTCTTAATTTGCATTTGTGTGTATTGCTTGAGGGAAAGCAATAGTTCAAGTTTGGGGGTATTTGATAAGTAGGTGTTATACCTACTTATTGGTTACCAACTTACTGGAATTTTGCTCAACTCAAGTATTTCTGGTATGTTTTTATTGTTTTTTATGTTTGTTTTACAGTTTGCATAGAGGGAACTCCTAAGGCATGGAAATGGCATGGTGTTGGCTTAGCAATGGCATGGCATATTGAGTAGTGGCTAGGATGGAGATTTGGAGCTGAACTAAAGCAATGGAAGAGGGTATTTGAAGTGGTAAAGTGAAGAAGAAAAGAAGTGAAGAAGAAGAAGTGAGAAGCAAGCAGCAGCAGCAGCAGCAGCATAGAAACAAACACCAGCAGTATGCAGAATCCAGCACCAGCACGGCCGCGCTGCCCTATAGGCCAGACACGGCACGCTCGAGCCAGAGGGATGACAGACGCAGACAGATACATGGTCCGCTCACGCCCCTTATACATAGATACATGGCGAGCCCGTGCCAGGAGCTCGGCAGAAATACACTCCGCATGCCCGCGCCCAAATCCTCTTGTATCATTGCGCGGCCGCACCAGTCAAGCTTAAATTAAAAAGCTGACTTTCCATTTTGTAATGCTGGAACATGTTTGCTATATTCAAATGAATTTACTGGTTTAAAAAGATGTATGCCATCATTTATTATTACTATTATTAGGGTTTCATAGTCTAGAGAGATTCCATAGCCTTTCTCTATTTCTTTGAGCTTCTCTCTCTAGATTGGTTGATTGTAAATATTGGTTTTCATTTCGGTGATGATTGTGGACCTGAACTAGCATTGGAAACAGACTTTGAAGTAGGGTTTTATCATATTTGATTCCTCATTTCCCTTAAATCTCTTTGTTTTCATTGCTCATTTTAATGCTTGGCTTAAATCCCATAATGGGTGTTGATTCAGCAATGAACTAACTTTCATTATGGGATTCTAATGGAGTTTAATGTGTAGTCCATATTTGTATGCCTATTTATGATGCTTGTATGTTTAATATTAGTTTGTCTAACATGGTTGCACCTATATGTTGCAATGCTTGATCACCATTCTCCCTAATTACTTATATGGAATTGAAAAAGGAAATATAAGTACAGATTTAATCATGTTGGCATATGTTCATGAGACTTACATGTGTTAGGTTTTATGATTCGTGACCCGGATAGGCATATACCGGTTCACCATGTGTAGTCGTTGAGAGAGCTTGTCCTTAAATCATTATTGCTTGTAATTCACATAGACATATAGTGGGTTAGGTAATTTTTGATGCTTACATGAATTCTATCATTTTGTGGATTTTGTGTGATTTGGACATAGTACATCGAAAGATGGTTATGTTTCACTTTTGTGCTCTCGACTAGCTGTCAATATTAAATAATTAGGCATAACAATAGGCGTGCATTTTGAATAAAGCATTAAATGACATTAGGATCCCATTTCTCTCCACTTTGATTCCCTCAATTTAGTATTTAGTAATTCTGTGTTGATAATTAATTTAGTTTTTAATTTTCTTGATTATTGATCGTTTAAGCAATCAGAAATAGTGAATAGGTTGTTGCATGCTAGTGTAGAAATAGTCACCTTTCTCTGTGGGATCGATATTTTCTTACTTTGTACTACTTGTTGACCCGTGTATACTAGCATGAGTTAGAGTCTGTTTTGTTAAATCAAAACGGAGGCAACATATAAGGACAATATAAGTTAAAGTAGGTTATTAAAGTAATGTTAACCATGAGATCAAGTATTGACGATGTTTATTATCAATCTCACATACTGTGTAGGTTGTGCAAAGGATCACGACAGGTTAATGGTAAAACGCCGGCACAGGCAAGTTTTTCAAAACTTGTTTTCATCTGTGAACTTATTAATTGTAATGTGTACATAGTCCATGTACTATATGTACTCCTTGTGAATAAATTGAGATGTGCATTATGTGTTATACTGTGATATAAATCTATTGAATCATGTTAATAATTGATGTGGATTGAGTTATAGAAATTTACTATATTCATGATATATGGTATATGATAAGCATGAAGTAGATATAATTACTGAGTATGAGCATTATGATGCCTGAATAAACACAATGTATGAAAAATATGAATTATGTATAAACTGTGAAACATGAATAATTTAAGTTGTGTTTAAAGTGTTAAATATGTGTTATGTGATAACTGCTAGACTTGCAGGGCAACGTAGTTGCTCACCCTTGCTATAAATAATTTTTTTAGCTAAACCAGAGCGGATCGACGGATTCAGGATAGATAAAGGAAAAAGGAAAAAAATACTTATTGAAGTTGTTCGTATAGCTCTAGCTTTACTAGATGATGTTCCTATGACATATGGTAATTGCATAGTCAAATAGCATTGTATAGAAGAATAGTTAAGTCTAGTTGTGAATTCATGGATACTTAAAATCAATATATCCAAGTGAAAAATATTATTTATAGCTTGAAATGTATAATTTACATCAATATGATTTAAAAGTGTAACACCAGACTGGAAAGGTTACAGATTTTGGAAATAGAAGGAATTAATGTATTAATTGGTATCAAAGAGAGGTTGTATTCATTATTTTATGAATAAAGGTTATAAATATTCAAATGAAGGTTGAATCGTAATGCACCAGGACCGAGGTTCAAGGGACCCGGATTTGGGGGCATTACAACACTTCTTTAAGCCACTGTATGAAGACTGACCAGAAATTGATGTTGAACAGGTCGAACCACCTATAATCTCAACTTCTATTGGCAGGCCTAGAAAGGTAAGAAGAAAGATTATTGATGTTCCCTCGGCATCATCCCAAACTGAAGATGGTACAACTGTGACGCCCCCAAAATAGGTATACATCACCCATTCTGAGTCGCCAAATACATGGTATAGAATACAACTACAACCTAATTATACAACTATCGCGTAAAATACGACAAAACATAGCTGAGAGTTTTAACACGAATATTGTCTTCTAAACAATATTCAAACTCAAATTCAATCTTGTTACAATTATTATCACACTATTTCACAGAATAGTGAGTACTACTAAAATAATCATCTGGACTGTCAATCCATTCCCCAACTAGTCCCAGCTATTTTCTCATTTCCTGAAGAGAACAGTGAAAGAAAAGAGTGAGCTCAACTTAGCCCAATAAGAAATATTATAACTAAGATAATGCAGAATAAATTATCGTTAGCTTTCAACAGTATAACAACTGATAGAATACAATAGACAACAAGTTTTAGATCAACAACTGCAGCGGAATAAGCAATCCATTAGAAGAGTCAAGTAGAGCATGATATCTACTATCTTCTATGATTTAAAAGTTTATCATAAATTTTATCGCTGAGACTCAGCTTAATAAATAATCCACATCACTGAATTATCCATGCACTAGGCCAATGATATTTATTAGCATCACGACCACGAATTATCCATGCACTACGGGCCAAGGATATTCGTGTTTTCACCAATGGTCATGAATATGCCAAACAATAATCCATCTTTGCACCATTGGCCGAAGAGAACGCTTGGTCATGATTATACCAACAACTGTCCACCAATGCACTACGGGCCAATGAGGACTTTTACCACATCATTTGTAACATTACGGGTCATGATTATACCGAATGATCCTTGGTCATAATCATACCAATCAATAGTCCATCTATTCACTACGGGCCAAAGATGACTTTCATCATAATATAAGCATGAGGATGATGACAATGATATAAGAATTCAATTAAATGAAAGCAAAGGATAAATTTTAAAGATTTATAATTCAATTTATCCAAAATTCAATAATGTTCAAATTGTCAACATGATACTACTTTGTGGAGTAAAGTTCAAGAATAATATTGTATCCAAAATAATTTGGACAGAAAAGAAATCAATTTTTGTCATGAATAGTACCCCGGGTGAATAGTACCCGAGTAAATAGTACTCCATAAATAGTACTTTGTGAATAGTACTTTGGAAATAGTACTCTATGAATAATATCCCGTGAATAGTACCCCATAAATAGTACACCTTGAATAGTACTTTGTGAATAGCACCCGTGAATAGTACATTATGAATAGTACCCATGAATAGTACTTTATGAATAGTATCTGTGAATAGTACTTTGTGAATAGTGTCGTACATATGAATAGTGCCGTATAAATGAATAGTACTCATGAATAGTACTCCGACATGAAAAGTTTAAATTTTAACAAGAATGTTCAGAAAAATATCCTTGTAAAACGATACTAGATGAAGTGTAAATTTCAAGGATATTTTACTAATTTCACGGAGTATAGAAGCAATACTTCAACAAAATGAGTGTTGAATTAGGGATACGAAGCGAAATAATATTAGTTACATACTATAAAGTATGGAAGAAAATATTATTTCATATGAATATTGAACAAAAATAATTTCCCTTACGAATAAGAAATAAATAACATCACTTACCTTAGTAGAAGGCTGGATACTGCAATAGTGAAGTAGCAGAATACTCTTCTTCTTTCTCTCTACAGCTTCTCTCTCTATAATTGCTCTTGTGAGTCTTAGTGAATTGGTGAGAATGAAAGAAGAAATGAGCTTCTATTTATAGGAAAACATTGTTTCGATAATTGCACGTTTAGGGGCTCGAATTATTACATTATAGTACATTCATCTTTACCTCTATTTTTAATTTAGTCCTGCAAGTATTATCAATCTTGCACCACCTCCCCTAATAGTACATACATGTGAACCAATAGTTCCATACTTGTGAACCAATTATAACGCCCCGAAATCTGGTCTATCTTCACACCCGGATTCCGTACGTCACGAGTGAAAGTAGTATGCATACAAGCCAATCATGTATGATGATAAACCATAAATTTTGTAATCAATCTTATTTATTTATTAATAAAAGAATTATTTATTGAAGACATTTATTATCTACATGGTGCTATTTTAATAATATGTGATAAACCCATAGTTTTAAGCAATATTTTTAGAATCATGATGAGATCATGCTAATGAGATCTAAATTCTTAGATAGCTTAAACTAAAATGTTCCCAATCAATGGATTACTAAAAAGGGGATTAGTGAATCTGGATATATTGGTACGTACGTTGTTTGCTAATTGGATGAGGATGATTGATCTCATGATCATTTGTGTGGAGACACTAAAGCAAGTATGTAGGTGCTTATTAGAGAATAAGTTCACTGAACGTGACTCGCTAAGGAATACCTAATGGAGTTTTACTTGCCTGTCAATAGGAATTCCTGTAGTGATAGTAGTACAAATGATCCTTAGACTTGAGATCATCATATTATCTTATATATAATGAATTACACTTTGACTTATTCCTTAATACTCTTAGAGTATATCAAAGGGTATGCTTGGGTGTAATAAGTTATATATGAAGATAATGAATGATCAATAAAGAATCTACCACTTCTAGTAAAATAAGAGAAATGTCCTATGTGATTCGATAAATGACAACTCAGGAATCCTTGGCCAAGGTGGAATGAAATTAGAAAGTAGTTTCTAATTTGCATTCATTAGGAGTTGTGCATTTAGGAATCGAAATACATATAATTAAATAAAATAAGACTTGACAGTAATTCCATGTCTTATATTTAATTGGGACATTGTATGGTGGAAGGATTGAATTGTACAGTAACTATTAACTCAAAGGTTCTTTTATGATTAATGTTGAAATCAACAACGTTCTTCGTGTTCTTCGTGTGTTCTTCGTGTTCTTCGTTCGTTCTTCATTTTAATCGATATTTTGGATTACGATTCCACTTTTTATTAGAATTTGATGTTATAGAACACCATTCCTTACTTATTTCACCTACTCATTCATAATATTCATTCGGATCGCTCAAAATCCTCACAAATCTTATACTTCCTTAAGAAATTTACAAACTAAACTTCTAATTCTCATTTCTTTATTTTCTTATGATTTCAACCATATGAAATCATTACTAACATCTTTTACTCCTTATTCTCATTAAGTTATGTTTTAAACATATTAAACTTAAAGAAAATATTAGAAGAGACTAGGGTTCGGATTACCGTTCTTCTTTAATCTTCTCCCGTCGGACAAAGTTTGTACACGGGCTAGCCTTTCCTCCTTCTCCTCCTCCCATCCGAACTCTCTCTCTCTCTTTCAAGTGTCTTAGGATTTTCAAAATCCCAAAAAATTGAAATGAGCTTCCTATTTATAGAAAACCAAAGTTAGGGGTAGTTTAGTCATTTTGCCCCTTAACCTCCTTACTATTCCTATGCTTAGCCACCAAGTTTACTTAGCCACCAAGTTTACTTAGCCATTAAGTCTTCTTAGCCCTTAAGTCTTCTTAACCATCAACTCTTCTTAACCCTTAAGTTTACTTACTCATTAAGTTTACTTAGCCCTTAAGTTTACTTATCCCTTAAGCATAAGCACTTTACTTAATTATTAAGTTTACTTACCTATTATTTAACTTATCCCTTACTTAGCCTTTAAGACTAAATCGTATTCTACGCATCTCATTCTCGTATTATCTTCGTATATAGTTCGTACAATATTCGTATTATACGTCGTAATAATCTTCGTACTATACTCGTTTAATAACTAGTATTACACTCGTATTCCTTACGCATAATAACTCTAATTATTATACGAAATCATTAAATTCTCGGAACTTACTTTTCCTAACCCTTAGGTTTTAATTCCGTAGGTAAAAACTTCGTTTTTGCCATAACTGAAATATTATTGAATATTCCATCACGTCTAAACATTTTACGTAATCAATAACTTCTCGGAATTTCAAAATAAATCTCCGAGCAGAAACGGATGAATAGTGCCTATTTCGTCTTTTTCCCCAGAAATATTTTTGTTCCCGAAAAAATTTTATTTTCGTCTTAAAAATTCTTATTGGTTCAATCTAGCTCGCAGCCAGAATACTCCCAACTTATAATCATCCTAGGTTATAGAACGATTAATAAACACATAGCACCTAATATTATTAATAAAAATTAGTTTTATTAATAACTAATTCTTTAAACCTAAATTCTGGACGATCAGAATTTTCGGGTCGTTACACCAATAGTTTCATACATGTGAACCAACAGTAGTTTGCATGTGAACCAATAGCAATTAATTACTTATTTATCCGATTAATTACCCGTTTGGTCAATAATAACAAAACCAACAAATCACAAAATTATCTCCTTTGAGGGCAATTAGGTCACGGAAGAATTAAAGAAGACAAAATGACCAAACATCTCTTATCAACACGAACTTATTCATCATTAATATTATAACTCACAATATTTAACAACCATATCATTCCCAGGAAAGAGGAGGCTTTCCGATAAGGATTTCTCCCTATTGACGCGCAATTAGGTGACCAAATCCCTTTCCTCGACAGAACTTTCTAGGCATCGTCAATAATGCAAATAATAATATGAATAACTTTGTCATCTCAATTATTGATTTAATAATATAAAATATTGTGCAGATGATATTGTGACAATAATTGAATCAATAATATAAGAGATACAATGCAGGAATTATTGTGGAAATAATTGAATAAAACTGAGTGACTTATCACGTAAGCATTAATAATAAAACATACTATACAATACCGTGTGCTACTATGCAACCACGCGTATTACTGTTGTAACGCCCCAGAAAATCAAACCTTTTGTAAATACAATTATAATGAATAAAATAATATTATTTGTTATTGTTTGTATTAGTAAGATGAATATTGTTCTATAACCTAGAAACGTCGAAACATCGTAGTATTTGAATCGCGTGAAGGAATTAAAGTGTTTGAATTTCTAAGACGAAAATAAAAGTTTTTCGAGAAAGTTTACGAAAAACACTATTCATCATTTATCGCTCGGGAATTATTTTTAAACTTTCGATAAATACGTAACGTTATAATATCGAGGCGAGATGGGTTATGTAATAATAATCTAAGTAATGAAAACGTAAAATTTCGCATGCGGACTTAATTTGAGAATGGTAAGTATGGAATGAAATTATGGATTATGTAGGAAGTACAAATCCAATAATCATTAAGGGGCAAGCCCAAGATGAAATAATGTTCAAGCGCAAGGGTTTATTAGTGTAAAGCTAAATGGTGGGTAATATGAAACCTATAGCAAATTAAAGACAAAGCCCAAAGATAAATTAAACAAACTAAACCAAGCCCAAATTATGATCCATTAGCTAAAGAGGATCCATGGAGCAACCCATGGGTGATTTGATAACCAAGTACTTTATGTGATGGGCAAGTACTTTATGTGATGACCAAGTATATGATGTAGGGAGCAAGTTTACTTAATGAGCAAGATATGAATAGTAAGGAGGTTAACTAAGGAGGTGGGATGTCCTAATGACTTAATTGCCCTCACATTAGAAGTCCTATAAATAGGAAGCTCACAATTCATTCTTTGGTTGCTAGTTTTCATCCAATACACAATCAACTTATTGGTTAGAGAGAATAAGCACTTAGAAGTCCAACTTTCCATTGTTAGATTTCCAAAGCAAGAGAAGTTAGTCTTCAAAGGTAAATGATCTTATCTCTTCTATCTCTATCATAGTAGGGTGATAAGAGAAGTGTAATCTAACGAACATATATGCTAAGAACATATGGGGAGTGGATAAGCAATGGACTTAAGCTGAATAAGCAAGAAATAGGCAAGTTAAACCTAAGTAAGTTAAGAACATATAGTGATCATATATGAACTTGTAACATATTTACATGAAGGAAGTTAATATGCTAATAAGATGCAATAATGTTGCTTAAAGGACTTAAATCAAAAATAAGTCATAAGGAGATAAAAATCATGTATTGAAGAATTAGTTAAGTTATGAACTTATAAGAAATAAGTCATAACCTATTTTGAATATAAGTTGTTGTATCATGTAAGTTGAGATGTTTAAATATTGAAATGAATCCTTTTAGAATGTTGAACAAATCACTAGTAATGAAGTTTTGTCGGAATTCACACGATTGGACGATAATCATCGAATTCGTGAAATTCTCGGAATAGAAGTCGTATTTTGTGTTTGAACTCAGAAACATTGTTTTTCGATAGAGACAAGTCATATTTGGCATTATAGAGTTGTGGACTAAAAAATGACCGGATTCCAACTTAAAACGAAGAAACGAGCGTTGAACGTTCATGAACGTTGAACGTTCACGAGCGTTTACCGTTTTCATTAAAAATGGACTAATAGGTAAATTTTTAGCAAACGAAGTCAAATAGATAAAATTCTTGCATGAACACGTAGAGTGTCTGATTTGTGAACCGTAGGCTCTTGAACGAGCCAATTCGGACTTATAACGAAGAAGTTACAAGCCCGGGAGTTTCATAAAATTTAAAGTCTGTTAAAAATTTTCTGGTGCACAGAGCTAGAGCCGCGACGCCAGCCCAAGGCAAAATTACCCGTGCCGCAGCGCCGAGAGTGGCCGGATGATGCTGCAACCTACTGAAGAGTCACGCCGCAACGCAACCCATAACGAAGGGACTCGCGCCGCAGCGCCGAGTCCAGCTTCTAGGCATTAACATGTGACGACGCAGCGTGGCACAGAGAGTAACGGCCAGCGCCGTAGCGCTAGCCCTATAATCTAGACAATAAAAAAGTTTACATGTTAAGCATAACTAGTAATTGATGAACACTTAACTAAGGATCTTAATGAAACATTGTTAAGACATAATTAAGCCTTAAGTATGATCACTTAGGGTTAAAGAAAGTCAGTTACATATGAATGTAAGAATGACAAAACGAAAAGCCGAAACCAATAAATAATAAATCTAATACATAATTAGATTGAAAAGAAGGGTAAGATTCTTTAGGAACCATGTATGTCGTTCATGACCTAATGTGTATGATCATTTACTATAGAGACCTTAAAGACTTAAAGTGTACGTGTAATAACGGTAGCAGACGCTAAAGGTAAGTACTCTAACCCTTGTTCCAATTCGTTCTGGACGAGCTTTGTGATTCATGTATTCTTACGCATGAGTTAATGTCTGATGAAGTCAAAGCCAATTCTTTCGGCTAGACTTATGATATATTGGATTTCTTATAATCTATCAAGTATTGACAAGGATTTACCAAACTAATATTGTTGTGGTTTTCAAAAGGAGACTGAGTATGCTAAACTATTTTGTCGTCAAACAACAGGCACGTGAGGTTGCCACAACTTAAACGTATACAAGTTTAATGAATGTAGTGTTGATCAACATAGAGTACTATAGGTTGATCACCTAGACGTGATCGTAAGCTATGCCGGACTTACGGACTTAGAGTCGGGATGTCCTTTTCAAAGTACTAATAAAATGCTCGTGTTCTTGTATCGGAATTGATGTTTTACTGAATATTGTTGTTGTAAAACGTTTTGAAAGAAAAGAAGTGCTATTTTGAATCATCGATGGTACTTCATAACTATTGTTCAGTTATTGAGGATATATGATTCCTATGTTTTAAGCATGCTAGCTTTATTAGAATTGTTGTACTTGTTGAGCTAGTTAGGCTCACTCTTGCTTGAACCATATGAATGCAGCTAAGGTCGAAAGGACCGATGGATCCGGCAAGGATAAAGGGAAGGCGAAGGCAAACCTGTAGATTACTTATGTAATAGGATAGTTTTGTAAGAATAATATTTGATATTATGACAAGGACAAATGTAATGGTTGTAAAGAACCTGGGGAATGTTAATATTCTTTTTAATATATATAAGACATATTCGTTCTTTTGAGGCATTTCAATTGAATGTTTGTGTGAACTGTAGCACCGTGTAGCACCATCTGTCGGGTTGTAAGATACCTGGATTTGGGGGCGTCACAACTGTACTTTTACCACCGGGCATTTCAACAGTTTAACGATAAAACTTTCGTCGTTATTTTTATAAAAAGATATTTCTGTCGTTTTCTAACTCCGACAATACTTCCGTTGTGGGGTCCACCAATGATTGTGCTGTCGTACGAATATTCCCTGTTGAAACGAATATTCCCCGACCAATCGAATAGTTTATAACAACTTGCTTACTTTGCAAAATTTTCACATATCACCCTTAACTTTAACCTTTTATCAATTTAACCAATTACTAAATAGAATAATAATTATAAAAAAATTGAATACTTTCATTTCATAAAATTCGGGGTCTTACAATCTCCCCTCTTTATAAAATTTTGCCCTCAAAATTTACGTACGTACCTGGTATGCCGAAGAGGTGAGGATACCTTATTTTCATTTCAGATTCTAACTCTTGAGGTATAACCCTTGAGCATAGTATATGTTCCTTCTTATCCAATATTTTAACTGATATCTCCTCATACATTAAATCTTCTGCTATCTCGTCTAGTTCTAATTTAATAATGTGGTTCGGGTCGTCCACATATTTACGTAACATCGATATGTGAAAAACGTTATGAACACGCGACATACTTGACGGTAAAGCGAGTCTATAGGCCACAGTTCTTACTCGATCGAGGATTTCAAATAGACCAATAAAATCAAGGGTTGAGATTTCCTCTCTTCGTCGATTCTTGCTTCTAGAATAACGTCTTCTTGCACCTTCTTCTTCACATTCATCAGCTCCAGGTGTGTAGCTTGAGCGGCTTTAACTTTATTGATTAAAGTCGATTCTAATCATATATTCGCTATCTTCACGTAGGTTCTTGGTGTCTTTAACTTTATCTCCATCTTTTGTAAGTCGTACGAAATGGGTCTTTGTGCTAACAATATCGTACTCGTAAACGCATACGATCTTTCACTCAATGCGTCAACTACCACGTTCACTTTTCTAGGATGGTATTGAATGGTATGATCGTATTCTTTCAATAGCTCGAGCCAACGTCTTTGGCGCATGTTACGTTCGTTCTAGGTGAAGAAATATTTGAGGGTTTTGTATCGGGTTCAAGGTCGATACAAAAATTGATTTCACGCTCTGAGGGTAAGCTAGGAAGTTCTTCGGGGAATACGTTAGATAATTTTTTAACAATAGAAATATCATTCAAATCTGACATATTTTTGTTTAAATCTGTGATATGAGCTAAGAAAGCTTGACATCCATTTTCCAATACACAAATGGCTTGATATGACAATGATTGACTTTAGTAATTTGGTTGCTTGAATTCGCATGATAGGTTGGTTAGGAAATGAAAACTAACAACTTTACAAAAATAATCAATTTTAGCAAGATGAGTAGTTAACCAATCAATCCATAAAATCACATCAAATGCAAGTACTTTCAAAGAGATAAGATCGACAGGTAGCGTGAGGGTGCCGATTTGAATTAAACAAGACTTATAAATAGTGGATGTAATGAAGGTTTCTCCCAATGAACTTTCTGTGACACCCCCAAATCTGGGTACTTCATTCCCACAAGATTTGGTGTTCACTATCTAAACATTCATTTTTTAACTACCCAAATATAATAAAGTTTAACAATAAACCTTCCCATTAAAGGATTACATTAATAAGTTCAATAAAATCTCCTAGTTTATTTAACCTTTAAATACAAACATCAAATGTGGAAAATTAAATAATTACATCTCAACAATTAAAACAAAGTCTGACAATATAGAAATCAACAGAATTACAAGTCTTCAACACTTGTTCATCTTTCCTTTTTCTTTACTGGTGGTAGGTTCATCGACCTTCTCAACTTTAGCTGTAATAGTTATATAAGCAAGAGTGAGCAAACAAATGCTCACTTGAAGTGACAGTGAATAAAAATATCATAACAACTGCCAAATGAATAGGCTCAAATAGAATTGAGTAATATTCTCTATCAATGATAATCAAAAACAGAATTTGAAATATGTGTATATGAGGGTCACAAGATCACGAACTATGTCCAAAGTTATAAGTATTCTTTCAACTTAAACCTAAACATTCATATGACTGTAGGGACTTCTTGTACTTAGGGAGATCAGTCATTCGTACAATGTATTATGCACAAACATCTAAATGCTTACGCATAAATAATCCCCTATAATAGGGTTGTTCATCTCAGTTTTAATATACGAGTCCGTACCAAAGAAAATTTGGTTTAGATAAGCTTCAAGGTAATTTAGAGTTCAACGAACATCAACTAAGGATTAGTTGAATCAATATAGTTTGATATCACTTCAAGTGCTTGATAACAATATGATATGAAATAGTCATGAATTATAAGTGAATCAACATTATACATCAAAATCATGATTTAAAAATGAACTAGAAAGAATAGGCATTGAATATTATAATCAACTTTGCTTGAACAATAATAAGCTAAGGTTATTAATCTTACTCAATAAAAGAAGTGAGTTAATGAACGTGCATGATTAATAACAAGTTGAGGAATAAAACTTGCTCAACATAAGAATAACAGAATTTAGGAACTTGCGTAATAAGAAACAAAATTAAAGATAGGAACCCTTCATAAAGTAAGAGTTACGTTAAAGAGTTTGCATGAACATAATCAAGTTAGAATAGTTATATAAGTAGGTTTAGGAACTTGCTCAATGCATCAATAAGGTTTAAGCACTTGCACAATCGTAAAAGTAGAGTAAGAGAACTTGCCTCGTGCGTAGGTTAAACAATCACTACTCACATTCACCACAAGTCCTACACATACCATATGTATTGACAATACACATTAGTTACACTAATATTAGCTTCATGAGTTTCTTATCCACTTTTAGTATAGCTCACTAACTAAGTTTAAGTTTAAACAACATCACATCTTTTCATGAGTATCACATTTTAGCTCTATTACAACTACTTAAATTATCATGTCATTGCTCCATATAGACATTAACATCTTGATAAAAACATTCTATTACATGTCTAACATGTTATAATTCTCTTTAGATTAGGTTATACTAAAACATAAAGGACTGCACTTACATTCGTGCATCCCGACGCCCTCCGATGGCCCCCAATGTATAACAGTCCTAAAGATATCCAATTTGACCCCTAATAATGACATCAAATTGAAAACCTTAAAGAATAAAAGTTATAGATCTACTCGTCCTCGTTCCGGATCATCTTGAATCGCATCAATCGGATTTCGTATGAAAATGTTATGCACATTTTAGTAAAATATGTCTGGTTAGTTTTTTTTTCCAAAATTTGGCAAGACAGATTACCCCCCCCCCGGCTGGGACGGGGGTCCCTTCTGTAATTTTGCGAATGAACATCATGAACACTACAGAAAAGCCAAATTAGGCCTAAAAACTCCTTTCTAACAACCATACCAATCTACCCAAGGTGTGATATGTTTACAAAAATATAAAATAATGTTTCTAACATGTTTCTAACCACATAAATAACATAAACATCAAAATTACAACCTTTAATTTCACTATTTCTCTTATTTCCTCTTCTTTTGACATTCATAGCAAAATTCTTCACTGTGAATTTATTTTACAATCAAAACAGTTAGTTTCAATTACTTAATTTCCGTTTCTTCATATATTTTCACAATCAATCAACAATTTACACTTATACTATGAACTGAGTACCAATTTTAATTCTAATTTAAGCCATATTCAACATATGTCAATGTAAACTTACTGTAATATAATTTCCTCCATAATAAAATATATTACATGAATTAATTTACTATAAATCCTCTATAAACCACATGAAAATAATTTATATCCACAATTATCATATCAAATCACATAATAGACAATTAATCCTTCACACCAATTTTACAAAAAACTTTTCATGTATATAAAAACTAGAACTTTTAGAAGAAAACTAAAATAAGAAAAGTAGAGTTATACCTTTGCTAGAAGATATGAAGAACTTGAAAATCTCTCCCTTTCTTCTAAATTCTCAACTCACAGGGAAACTCCCTTCTTCCTTCTCTATTTTCTCTCTTCTTCTTTTTCTCTGTTCTTCCTTTCTCTTTTACTAATACGTAATATAAACTGATATATGATAATATAATATAACGTATACTTATAATACCTAATAATATATAACATAAATACATATATAACTGATGTCAGTTATATTATTTAAAAATCAAAAGCCATAAGGCTTGTTTGGCTAAAATACTTTAAAAATTAAAACTTAAAACCCTTAAGCCATGTTTGGTAAAACAAGATTAAAATAAGAATTTCACAGTCCTAAGGTTTTGTTTGGTAAAACCAAATTTAAAACTCTTTTAATTTATGTTAATAACTCATTTATCATATAGTTTTATTGTCATAATTTATTTAAACAAATTCTAATATTCAATTTAATTATATCTAATAACAATTTATTAAATCAATTTACCACATAAACCAATACAACAAAATTATAATTTTCCTTATAATTATAATTTTATTTAATAAATTAACACATCACTTTAATTACAAAATCAAATTAGAATAATATTATAATAATTCATTTAATCCCTATCAACTCTCTAATTTAATTGTCAAATATTTATTCAACAATAAACACATCAATTAAAATATTTATATAATTCAATAAATATTTGGAATTACAATTTAAAATTTTGGATTGTTACATCCTTCCCTCCTTACAAGGATTCTGTCCCCAGAATCACAACTCAAATAAATCATTCGTCACATTCTTCCCTTCTTACAAGGATTCTGTTCCCAGAATCGAAGAAACAATTAAACAAATAATTCAGGATAATATTTCATCATTTTATCTTCGAGTTCCCACGTAGTTTCTTCAGCAATGTGGTTCCTCCAATTACCTTTATAGAAGGTATTACTTTATTCCTGAGCACTTGTTCTTTCTTGTCAACTATCTGGATAGGAATTTCCTCATAAGACAAGTCCTTATCGAACTGTAATGGTTCGTACTCGATCACATGCTTGTAATCGGGTTTATACGGTCGTAATACCGAAACATGAAAAACATTGTGAACGTGTTCCAACTTTGGAGGTAGAGCTACCTCATAAGCCACTTCTCTTACTCTTCGCAGCACCTCGAAGGGTCCAATAAACCTCGGGCTTAGCTTTCCCTTTTTACCAAAACAGATTTTCCCCTTCCAAGGAGAAACTTTTAAGAACACGAAATTTCCTACATCAAACTCACGATCTTGTCTGTGTTGATCAGCATACTTCTTTTTCCTATCTTGAGCAGCTACCAATCTTGTCCTGATGAGATTGACAACCTCAGCAGTTTGCTGTACCAGTTCTGATCCTAATAGTTGACGTTCACCAACTTCATCCCAGCACAATGGAGTTCTGCACTTTCTGCCGTACAATGCTTCGTAAGGCGGCATGTCGATGCTTGCATGGTAACTGTTGTTATAGGCAAATTCTGCCAATGGTAAATGTTCATCCCAGTTCCCTTTGAAATCCATGATGCATTCTCTGAGCATATCTTCCAACGTCTGGTTGTTCGTTCGCTTTGGTCGTCTGTTTGTAGATGGTATGCCGTACTCATTCTCAATTGTGTTCCCACACATTCTTGTAGTCTCTTCTAGAAGTTTGACGTGAATCGCGGATCTCTATCTGGCACAATTGACACTGGAACTCCATGTCTCGAAATGATCTCTTTAATGTATAACTTTGCCAACTGATCAAGATTGAATCTAATCTTTATTGGCAAAAAGTATGCTGATATCATTAGCTTGTCCACTATCACCCAAATTGCATCGTATCCTCTCTTAGTAGTTGGAAAATCTACCACAAAATCCATTGTGATATGTTCCCACCTCTATTCCGGTATTTCTAACGGTTGTACTAATCCACTTGGTCTCTGATGCTCGGCTTTGACTCTTTGACATGTCAAGCATTTCGTGACATATTCTGTAACATCTTTTTTCATGTTTTGCCACCAAAAATGTTACCGCAAATCTTGATACATTTTCTTACTTCCCGGATGAATTGAGTATCTTGAGTTATGAGCTTCGGTTAATATTTCTTCTTTAATATCTGGTACTACTGGAACCCCTATTCTCCCCTCGAATCTTAGTAGTCCTTTGGTATCGATCTTGTACTTCATCTCACTACCTTCGATCATACTTTACTTTATTTTTCTGTATTCTTCATCTTGTAGTTGAGCATTCTTTATCCACCAAAGTTGGACTAGCTTTTATCTGAAATAGTCGTTCATCGAATTCTTTTGAAAATTTTATTTCCAACTCTAGCTTTGTCATTATTGAAATAAGCTCCTCTTGGGTGGTTAACATCATCAACTTTTTCTGACCTTTCCTGCTCAAAGCATCTGCAACCACATTTGCTTTTCCTGGGTGATAAAAGAACTCACAATCGTAATATTTTATTAACTCCATCCATCTCCTTTGACACATGTTCAGGTCCTTCTATGTGAAAATATACTTCAGACTCTTATGGTCTGTATATATCTCACATTTCTCTCCATAGAGATAGTGTCTCCATATCTTCAGATCAAATACCATCGCAGCCAACTCTAAATCATGAGTCGGATACCCTTTCTCGTAGTCTTTAAATTGCCTTGATGCATATGCAATGACTTTGCCGTTCTGCATAAGGACACAACCTAATCCTTTATGTGAGGCATCACTATACACCACAAAGTTTCATGTATTATCCGGTAATGACAACACAGGTGCCACACTTAACTTCTTTTTCAAGTCTTGAAAGCTCTCTTCACACTTCTTCATCCAAACAAATTTTACAACTTTCCTTTTCAAATTTGTTAACGAGGTGGCAATCTTGGAAAAGTCTTGAATAAACCGTCTATAATAGCCGGCCAGTCCCAAGAAACTCCTCACCTCCGATGGTGTCCTTGGTTGTTCCCAATTTATTACTGCTCTGACTTTCGATGGATCCACTAAAATCCCGTCTTTGTCAATCACATGTCCAAGAAATTGTACACGTTCTAGCCAGAATTCACACTTCGAGAATTTTGCGTACAACTTTTCCTTTTTTAGCGTCTCCAACGTCAAACATAAATGTTCCACGTGTTCATCTTGAGATTTGGAGTACACCAGAATATCATCAATGAATACCACCACAAACTTATCTGAGAATGGTTTAAACACCCTATTCATCAAATTCATGAATGCTACAGGGGCAATTGTCAAACCAAAAGACATTACCAAAAACTCATAATGTCCATACCGAGTTCTAAATGTCGTTTTAGGTACATCCTCCTTCCTTAACTTTAATTGATGATACCCACTTCTCAAATCTATCTTCGAGAAGTACTTAGCTCCCTTCAGCTGATCAAATAAGTCATCTATTCTTGGCAATGGATATTTATTCTTAATAGTGACTTTGTTTAATTCCCTATAATCAATGCAAAGATGCATTGACCCATTCTTCTTTTTCACGAATAACACTGGTGCTCCCCACGGTGATACACTCGGCTAAATGTATTTCTTGTCTAATAGCTCTTACAATTGTACCATCAGTTTCTTCATCTCTACCAGAGCCATCCTGTACGGGGCCTTCGATATCGGAGCAGTTTTTGGTGCCAAATCGATAACGAACTAGATCTCTCTGTCAGGCAAAAGTCCTGGAAAATCCTCCAGAAATACGTCCACAAACTCCCTAACCACTAGTATCTCCTCCAGTTTCACACCCTTCTTCTTCTGAGTATCGACTATGTAAGCTAAGTATCCTACACAACCTTGACTCAATAACTTCTTGGCCTGCATAATCGTTAGACATCTTGCTTGTCTAGGCAATTTGCTACCATATAAAACTAACTTTGACGGAGTCATAAGGTTTACACATTTATTTTGGCAATCAATTATCGCTCCATAATTGAATAGCCAATCCATTCCCAATATAACATCAAACTCTCTAAGTTTAATCAGGATTAAATCTACTATCATGACATTTCCCTTAATATTCACCCTACAATTCTTGTATAGGAACTTAACAGAAATCACCTCCCTATTCGTAATTTCTATGTTTAAAGGGAAATTCAATTCTTCACTGGGAAATCCTAACCTCTTAGCAAATTCATCAGATATAAACGAGCAAGTAGCACCCGAATCAAATAATACATAAGCATCTATATCATTGATTGCGATAATACCTGACACAACATCTTTTGATTGTACAGCATCTTGCACAGTCATGTTGAAGGTTCTAGCTGTGGGTCTGTTTGATGACGTTGGTCCAGCAATGGTTAATGTACCTCCATTTCTACCTCCCTTGCTTCCCGTTGTCTCTCCAGCTTTCTTCTTAGGGCACTCATGAGCAAAATGATCCTTTTACCCGCATGTGCAGCAAATATTCTTCTTTGGTTGATGGCAATTTGGGGAAATGTGACCCTCATGGCCACAGTTGAAGCATACTCGCTTACCCCTTAAGCACACGCCAGTGTGATTCTTTCTACATGTAGCACATGCTTCAAACTTCTTTTTCTGCTGGCTACCTTGTTGGCTTCCAGCACTAACACTCACATTCCATTTCCTCTTCAAGTTACTACTACCATTTCCACCATTCTTACCTTCACCCTCATTCTTCTTCTTTCTTTGTTCTTGATTGTACTTTGTCACAGCCTCGCCTCCACCCTCAGCGAGAATTGCCTTCTCAAGCACCGCTATAAACATCTTTAACTGGAACAGGGAGAGTCTGCTGTAAAACCAGGGCTTCAGTCCCTGTTCAAACCTCATTGCCTTGCGCTCATCCGTGTTCACTTGATATGGCACAAACCTCACCAACTCATTGAACCTTGTTGCATACTCTAACACTATCATTGTGTCCTGCTTTAGCTCTAAAAATTGCACTTCCATCTGATTCTTTAAACTCTCTGGGAAATAGGTCTCGAAGAATATTTCCTTGAACCTTTCCCAAGTCATCACTCCCTGACCTCCTCTAGTTTTATTAGCTTGCCACCAATAACTGGCCTCTACTTTCAACATGAATGTTACAAAAGCAGTCTTCTGGTTCTCACCAACCCTAGCAACATCAAATACCTTCTCTATTTCCATGATCCAGGTCTGTGCGTCAACCGGATTCATGGTTCCAAGGAATTCTGGTGGTCCAGCTGCCTTGAAATCCTTAAAAGTCGCAGCTTGATTCTGCGGTTAATTCTGCAGTGCTCCTGTCAGAAGTGTCACCAACTCGCTTCAGCATTGTTATTGTTGGTAGATCCCTCAGGGGTTTGTTGTCATGGTTGACGTCTTCTTGGAGGCATTTTATGATTAAAATACACTTATTAGATTATTACTCAATTTCTTTTAAGTATTTTCTACTTAACTTGCACATCATAAAAGATCATCACATAACACATAACATCTTGAATAAAAATTAACATTTTATTCATTTATCATCTTTAGAAAATATAAGAATAATAGCATCGCTACTATTTACATTACTTTCCTGAACTACTAAAGTTTCAGGATAACATCATCATTATATCCCATTAGTTACATAACACTTGGGATTAACTTCTTATTTATCATATCAATAATCACATATCAAGTACATTCCCTATGATGACCTACTAAAATGTTGTGTAGCCTTACGACGCTCCTCTTCCATAATACGGAACATTATTCTGCGATCTAACAGGTACGGTGGCAGCATCTCGAACTGAATCGGATAATACATAACTCGATCTTGAGCTCGATTAATCACGGTATTGAAAATGCCATTCATCTCCTCCGTCTTGATCTTCTTTGCTTGTGCTTCCCCCTCTGCTACTCCTGCACGCTAAGAAGCTTTCTCATACGCGTCTTCGACTCTTGCTCTCTTGCCGGATTCTTCTTCCAATTTGTTCTTCAGCTCCGTGATCTCCTCTGTCATTTTCTCGTTCTCTCCTTCAGTGTGAATCAACTTCCATTCGACATTACTAAGACGCTCATCAAGATCCCGGATCTCATCGTCCTTCTGCGCCATCGAAGTCTGTTGTTCAGCTACTACCTCTTCCAACTCCTCGACTCTATCCTGAAGTTCCACATTGTGGTCGTATACTTCGTCGTACATACAGGTTGTAATCGAGTTTGGTGGAAACTCTTCTTCCTTGTCATCCTCATCCCCATCTAACTGTGGCAACTCAACGGGGTCCTCCTCATCCGTCTCTACCTCATTATCCTCATCAGGTAAACCCTCCTGCTCAACCACTGTAACCAACGGAGATGATTCCCATGGCAGTAGTTGTTCCCAAACCACCTGAATATCTCGAGGCTCCTCTCTAGGCATCTGGGGTCCTTTCTCCCTAGCCTGACTGGATTCTCTGACATTAGTCATCCTGACAACAAAATTTTAAGTTTTAATTACTAATCATTACTACTCAACACACACGAGCACATAGGTTGCAACCACATATGTGACAACCGAGATTTTGTAATTAATTTTAATATTTATTAGATTGAATAAATATTTTTCGATGAATTAATTATTAGATTAAATAATTAATTGATGAAATTGTGGTAGATTAATTTAATTATATGTGTTACATTTATTAAATTAATGTGGAGAATTTTTATTATCGAAATATGTGATTATGTGAGCTTATTGTATTAAAAGAAATATTTAATAAGCCTAATGTTATTTTAATTAATTTATTTATTAATTAGAGATTTAATAATTTGACATTATTATTAAATGAGAATTTAATTATTTGACTATGTGAATTAATGAGAAATTATTATATTTTATTTAAATTAAATTAAATAAGATAATTAAACTGGGTGTGACTTGATTTAAACTATATTATAAAGGTTTAATTAAATTAAATGATTTTTGAAACCTATTCTAGCTAGACAAACATGGCACTAAGGGAGGTTGGGAGCAGTTACACATGTTAGGTAACTGACCTCCATCATGCACATCAGTTCACCTTATTTATTAGTATACGCATTCTTTTTCATTATTTGGCTAAGTCTGGCATAGAACAGAGAGGGAAAAGAGAAAGAGTTTGAGAATTTTTTTTGAGAAGTTTGTGACTCTGTATTTGAAGTAGAGAGAATTGTCATCCTTGTTCATCTACGCTTGGATAATTCTCTTCAACCCAAATTCTTATTTTACGTCTTTTAAAGTTTTCATGAATATGGCTTAAAGTCTTCTGTAAAGTTTCTGTAGTTGGAAAGGGTAACAATTATGTAAATATATGTAATAATTCGAGTAGTATAGCATGTTTATATATATATATATATATATATATATATATATATATATATATATATATTGCATGATTCCATATCATAAGTTTCATAATACTATGACTTGTTATTTCAAAAATTTACAGAGTACGTTATATGGTCATATGGCCCTTATACGTAACTTTAATATGTCAACCATAAATTTTTCTACAAAATTTCCACTTGTATATGATTATGAATGCTAAAATGAACAAAACGAAACTTGAATGGTTGGATTTAGTCTTATAATGAATCCGTAGTATTAAATTCTATGTTTTGTTCAAAAACCTTCAAGAACATCAAGAGCAGTATAATTTGCATAATTTAATTCTGTGATTATGTGTTTTAATGGGTTAAAATCACTCTATAAATGTTGGGTATTGATTATATATGAATTCTAACATGTGGGTATGTTTAATTTGGAGAATTAATGATTATGTAGTGTTTATTTCGCTGAATTATGTGTTCTTCGCGAACTAGAAATTCAGAATCTGGAGTGTCGCGCCGCGGCGCCAACTCCAGGCCTGAGACTCGCACCGCAGCGCCACCGCGCCGCAGCGCCAGAGACCTACGCCGCAGCGCCAAGACCCAGTACATCAGTGGCACCGCAGCGCCACTTAGCAGATTGGCCAGAAATGAGTTTAAGTCTAGCAATGTGTTATTAACTTAGTCTATTGATCATAAAAACTTGTTAGACATATAATGAGGTGTTAAAATAAATTCTTAACACGTCCATAACACAATTACGTGTGAATTGAATGATCGAATGTATAGTTAGCTTATTGTTCGTGAAATCTAATTTTTTGACAATAAGTGTAGTAATTGACTAAGTATAGTCATAAATTCGAGTTAGATAAAAGAATAAACTTATGATGTTTAGTACGTTGTAATTGACTGGTATTGTGAACGTAAATGATATGTAGGATTTAAATCAAGGAACGAGTTTAATTAACGTGTAATCTACGCACGAGGCAAGTTTCCTAACCCTACTTGTTATCACTATTCAAGTTTGTAAATTACTTCAAGCAATTCTCGTTATTATTAAATCAAGTTTGATTTGTTATATTAAAGATTAATTATCTTTTCAAAGTACGAATCTGTTATACAATACTTGTTCTATTGTATACCTCTTGAGATTGTTATTCAATTTAAATACCATTTACTGTTAAATCTTGTTAGACTAGCGAACCCTTAATGATTCGACTAGTCCATAGTTAATGAGCGTTCTAAATTTCAGAACCCTTGATGATTTATCCAAACTAAACTTCCTTTGGTGCGGACTCTAATGTCAAACTGAGATGAACAATCCTGTAAAGGGATTATTTACACTTTAGCGTTAAGATATTGTGCACAGTATGGTACTAAGGGTTGATCCCCCTAAGTATGAGAAGAAGAGTCCATAGTCTTATGACTGTTAAAGGTTTCAAGTATAACCCTTGATAACCTGGGACATAGTTCAAGGTCTTATGACCCTCAGATTTCTTTTGATTCTTGTTATTCATTCTTGATTCAAAAGTTGTGCTTTATTTCAGAAATCTTTGATTCACTCGCATGTTATTATATTGTTACTTTCATTATTATACTTGTGGGCAATCGTGCTCACTCTTGCGTAATAATAACATTACAGTTAAGAACGAAAGAGCAGACGAACCTTCCACTAGTAAAGGCAAGGGCAAGCTTAGCAAGTAATGAAGATTGATTATTTATGTGGTTATGTAATGATAAGTAGAATTGATGTTACTTAAGACTTATTTGTTTATGTTTCCGTACAGATGATTTAAGGTTAGAGTAACCTGGGATTTATTTATTATGTAGTTGATGTAACCCCATAAGGGGAGATTTATTATTATTTCTATCTATTGCATGGTTTGCATTTATTTATAGGTAGATAGATGGATGATGTTTTTATAGTGAACACCAAATCCTGTGGAAATAGAAGTACAGGATTTGGGGGTGTCACAACATAAGCACATAGAGCGTTTTATTACTTCCTTCTTAAAACTCGATAAGAGTTAATCACCACTATCTTTTCAAAGGTTACTTCCTAAGGCTTTTTCCACACCTAAGGTTGATAACCTAAAGCTTTGATACCAACTTGTGACACCCCCAAATCTGGGTACTTTATTTCTACAATATTTGGTGTTCACTATCTAAACATTCATTTTTAACTACCCAAATATAATAAAGTTAAACAATAAACCTTCCCATTAAAGGATTGCATCAATAAGTTCAATAAAATCTCCTAGGTTATTTAACCTTTAAATACAAACATCAAATGTGGAAAATTAAATAATTACATCTCAACAATTAAAACAAAGTCTGACAATATAGAAATCAACAGAATTACAAGTCTTCAACACTTGTTCATCTTTTCTTTTCCTTTACTAGTGGTAGGTTCATCGACCTTCTCAACTTTAGCTGTAATAATTATATAAGCAAGTGTGAGCAAACAAATGCTCACTTGAAGTGACAATGAATAAAAATATCATAACAACTGCCAAATGAATAGGCTCAAATAGAACTGAGTAATATTCTCTATTAATGATAATCAGAAACATAATTTGAAATATAGGTATCTGAGGGTCACAAGACCACGAACTATGTCCAAATTTATAAGTATTCTTCCAACTTAAACCTAAACAGTCATAAGACTGTAGGGACTTCTCGTACTTAGGGGGGTCAGCCCTTCGTATAATGTATTGTGCACAAATATCTAAACACTTACGCGTAAATAATCCCCTATAATAGGGTTTTTCATCTCAGTTTTAATATATGAGTCTGTACCCAAGGAAGTTTGGTTTGGATAAGCTTCAAGGTAATTTAGAGTTCAACGAACATCAACTAAGGATTAGTTGAATCAATATAGTTTGATATCACTTCAAGTGCTCGATAACAATATGATATGAAATAGTCATAAATTATAAGTGAATCAACATTGTACATCAAAATCATGATTTAGAAATGAACTAGAAAGCATAGGCATTGAATATTATAATAAACCTTGCTTGAACAATAATAGGCTAAGGTTATTAATCTTACTCAATAAAAGAAGTGAGTTAATGAACGTGCATGATTAATAACAAGTTGAGGAATAAAACTTGCTCAACATAAGAATAACAGAATTTAGGAACTTGCGTAATAAGAAACAAAATTAAAGATAGGAACCCTTCTCAAAGTAAGAGTTAGGTTAAAGAGTTTGCATGAACATAATCAAGTTAGAATAGATATATAAGTAGGTTTAGCAACTTGCTCAATGCAACAATAAGGTTTAAGCACTTGCACAATTGTAAAAGTAGAGTTAGAGAACTTGCCTCGTGCGTAGGTTAAATAATCACTACTCACGTTCACCACAAGTCCTACACATACTATATATATTGACAATACAAATTAGTTACACTAATATTAGCTTCATGAGTTTCTTTCCCACTTTTAGTAAAGCTCACTAACTAAGTCTAAGTTTAAACAACAACACGTCTTTTCATGAATATCACATTTTAGCTCTATTACAACTACTTAAATTATCATGTCATTGCCCCATATACACATTAACATCTTAATACAATATCATATTACATGTCCAACATATTATCATTCTCTTTAGTTTAGGTTATACTAACACGCAAAGGACTGCACTTGCATTTGTGCATCCCGAAGCCCTCCGATGGCCTCCAAACGCACAACAGTCCTAAAGATGACCATTTTGACCCTTACTAACGATATTAAATTGAAAAACTTAAAAAATAAAAGTTATAGATCTACTCGTCCTCGTTCTGGATCATCTTGAATCGCATCAATCGAATTTCGTATGAAAATGTTAAACTCATTTTAGTAAAACATGTTCGGTTAGTTTTTTTGTTTCAATTACTTTGTTTTTGTTTCTTTATATATTTTCACAATCAATCAATAATTGACACTTATACTATGAATCGAGTACCAATTTTAATTCTAATTTAAGTTATATTCAATATATGTCAATGTAAACTTACTGTAATATGATTTCCTCCATAATAAAATATATTACATGAATCAATTTACTCTAAATCCTCTATAAACCACATGAAAACAATTTATATCCACAATTATCATATCAAATCACATAATAGACAATTAATCCTTCACACCAATTTTAATGATAACTTTCCATGTATATAAAAACTAGAACTTTTAGAAGAAAACTAAAATAAGAAAAGTAGGGTTATACCTTTGCTAGAAGATATGAAGAACTTGAAAATCTCTCCCCTTCTGCTAAATTCTCAACTCACAGCGAAACTCTATTCTTCCTTTTCTCTTTTCTCTCTTCTTCTTTTCTCTGTTCTTCCTTTCTCTTTTACTAATACGTAATATAAACTGATATATGATAATATAATATAACGTATACTTATAATACCTAATAATATATAACATAAATACATATATAATTGATGTCAGTTATATTATTTGAAAATCAATAGTCATAAGGCTTGTTTGGCTAAAATACTTTAAAACTTAAAACCCTTAAGCTTTGTTTGGCAAAACAAGATTAAAATAAGAATTTCAAAGTCCTAAGGCTTTGTTTGGTAAAACCAAATTTAAAACTCTTTTAATTTATGTTAATAACTCATTTATCATATAGTTTTATTGTCACAATTTATTTAAACAAATTCTAATATTCAATTTAATTAAATTTAATAACAATTTATTAAATCAATTTACCACATAAACCAATACAACAAAATTATAATTTTCCTTATAATTATAATTTTATTTAATAAATTAACACATCACTTTAATTACAAAATCAAATTAGAATAACATTATAATAATTCATTTAATCCATATCAACTCTCAAATTTAATTGTCAAATATTTATTCAACAATAAACACATCAATTAAAATATTTATATAATTCAATAAATATTTGGAATTATAATTTAAAATTCCGGATTGTTACAGTTTCAACAGATAAGTCAAAGTCTAATTTGTCCGGAGTTAAATTTAAACGTTGAGTGCAAGTAGGAGAAATAAAAGAGTGGGTAGAACCGGTATCGAATAAGGTATAAACTTCCTAAGAGTTTATAATTAACTTACCCGTGATAACTTCGTTCGGGTTACTCGACAAACGCTCTCACTTAAACTACCGGCGTTGACTTATCTGGGACATCCTTTGGCGTCACCATCCCAGCTAGACTTGACTTCACTACACGACAAAATCGAGCTAGGTGACCTTCTCTTCCGCAATTGAAACACGCTTTGGGTTGCTGCGTACAGTTTGGACTGATGTGTCCTTTCTGTCCGCACTTGAAACATACGACCGTTGGTTGTTCTTCTTCCTTTAAAATGGGTGTTGGTGCTGCTGCCGACGTCTTTCCGTCATTGTTGAATCTTCTCTTCTTAAAGTTGTTCCCACTTAGTTCACCTTTCCTATTATCTTGGCCATGATTACCACCGAAGTGGTTACCATTTTTTGCCTGATAATTTCCTCCACGATGGTTATCATTGTTCCGATGGCCGTTGCCACCGGTACGATTATTATCGTGTTGTTGGTTATTGCCTTTTGGTTGGGTTGACTCATTATCGCGCTCTAATAACTGAGCCCTATTCACAACATCTGAATACAAACAAAGTTTGTGAGAAATGAGGTATTGACGTATTTTGGGTTTCAAACCTCTTAGAAATATTTGCGTCATTCGCTCCTCATTATCTACCAAATGGGATACAAACCAGGATAACTCCGTAAACTTAGCCTCGTACTGTGACACGGTCATATTATTTTGCTCCAGCTTGATGAATTCCACCTCCTTCATGTGACGAATACTTTCAGGAAAGTACTTGTTGTTGAATAATTCTTGGAACTTCTCCCAAGACATTTTCAGTGCGGCAGTCTGAGTACGTTTTACAGATTCCCACCAATAATCTGCTTCTTCACGCAACATAAAGGTGGCAAAGGGAACCTTTTGCTCCTCTCAGCATTCTAAGACATCAAATATCTTGATGATCTATTGTATCCACGTCTCTGCCTTAAGTGGTTCTGGCTTTCCCAAAAACTCCGGCGGTCCCAGCTCCTTGAACTGCTTAGCGATGACCAACCGTGAGTTGTCAGTGTTTCCACCTGCATTATGAACAGAAGTCTCTCTCGTTTGGTGTTGCATAAATTCTAAAAAACTCCTAAATGTACAATCGTTCGTTATTTGGTCGGTGTTATTGTTTACACGAGGATTATTGCCTTCATAATGCACATTATCCTGGTTATTGATCGGTGGTGACTCAACAATCTCATGTGCTCCATTGCTTATCTCAACAATTTCATATGCCATTCTTAAACACTGTCACCAAAACAAGGGTTAATTGACATGCCACATATTATGCCTATATTCTGACCGACCAGTTAAATAACAAATAAACTTAGGTAGGTCATACTAGCGAAGGATTTACCCATCTCTCCCCTCCTAGTTCTAACCTCACATCTCAGCCTGGGATCATATCCTTAAGCTTTGATACCAACTGTGATGCCCCCAAAAAAAAGGTATACATCACCCATTCTTAGTCGTCAAATACATGGTACAGAATACAACTACAACCTAATTATACAACTATCGTGTAAAATATGACAAAACATATCTAAGAGTTTTAACACGAATATTGTCTTCTAGACAATATCCAAACTCAAATTCAATCTCGTTACAATTATTATCACACTATTTCACAGAATAGTGAGTACTACTAAAATAATCATCTGGACTGTCAATCCATTCCCCAACTAGTCCCAGCTATTTTCTCATTTCCTGAAGAGAACAGTGAAAGAAAAGAGTGAGCTCAACTTAGCCCAATAAGAAATATTATAACTAAGATAATGCAGAATAAATTATCGTTAGCTTTCAACAGTATAACAACTGATAGAATACAATAGACAACAAGTTTTAGATCAACAACTGCAGCGGAATAAGCAATCCATTAGAAGAGTCAAGTAGAGCATGATATCTACTATCTTCTATGATTTAAAAGTTTATCATAAATTTTATCGCTGAAACTCAGTTTAATAAATAATCCACATCACTGAATTATCCATGCACTACGGGCTAAGGATAATTATTAGTATCACGACCACGAATTATCCATGCACTATGGGCCAAGGATATTCGTGTTTTCACCAATGGTCATGAACATGCCAAACAACAATTCATCTTTGTACTCTTGACCGAAGAGAACGCTTGGTCATGATCATACCAACAACTGTCCACCAATGCACTACGGGCCAATGAGGACTTTTACCACATCATTTGTAACATTACGGGTCATGATTATATCGAATGATCCCTGGTCATAGTCATACCAATCAACAGTCCATTTATGCATTACGGGCTAAAGATGACTTTCATCACAATATAAGCATGAGGATGATGACAATGATATAAGAATTCAATTAATTAAAAGCAAAGGAAAAATTTTAAAGATTTATAATTCAATTTATCCAGAATTCAATAATGTTTAAATTGTCAACATGATACTGTTTTGTGGAGTAAAATTCAAGAATAATATTGTATCCAAAATGATTTGGACAGAAAAGAAATCAATTTTTGTCATGAATAGTACCCCAGGTGAATAGTACCTTAGTGAATAGTACTCTATGAATAGTACTTTGTGAATAGTACTTTGTGAATAGTACCCCATGAATAGTACTTCGTGAATAGTATCCCGTGAATAGTACCCCATGAATAGTACTTTATAAATAGTACTTTGTAAATAGTATTGTACATATGAATAGTGTCGTACGTATGAATAGTGTCGTGAAAATGAATAGTACTCATGAATAGTACTCCGGCATGAAAAGCTTAAAACTTAACAAGAATGTTTAGAAAAATATCCTTGTGAAACGATACTAGACGAAGCGCAAATTTCAAGGATATTCTACTAATTTCACGGAGTATAAAAGCAATACTTTAACAAAATGAGTGTTGAATTAGGGATACGAAACGAAATAATATTACTTACATACTACAAAGGATGGAAGAGAATATTATTTCATATGAATATTGAACAAAAATAATATCCCTTACGAATAAGAAATAAATAACATCCCTTACCTTAGTAGAAGGCTAGATACTACAATAGTGAAGTAGCAGAATATTCTTCTTCTTTCGCTCTATAGCTTCTCTCTCTATAATTGCTCTTGTGAGTCTTAGTGAATTGGTGAGAATGAAAGAAGAAATGAGCTTCTATTTATAGGAAAACATAGTTTTGATAATTGCACGTTTAGGGGCTCGAATTATTACAGTATAGTACCTTCATTTTTACCTCTATTTTTAATATAATCCTGTAAGTATTATCAATCTTGCACCACCTCTCCTAATAGTACATACATGTGAACCAATAGTTCCATATATGTGAACCAATAGTTCCATACATGTGAACCAACAGTAGTTAATTGCTTATTTATCCGATTAATTACCCGTTTGGTCAATAATAACAAAACCAGTTAATCACAGAATTACCTCCTTTAAGGGTAATTAGGTCATAGAAGAATTAAAGAAAACTAAATGAACAAACATCTTTAATTAACACGAACTTATTCATCATTAATATTATAACTCACAATATTTAACAACCATATCATTCCTAGGAAAGATGGGGCTTTCCGATAAGGATTTCTCCTTATTGGCGCGTAATTAGGTGACCAAACCCCTTTCCTCGACAGAACTTTCTAGACATCGTCAATAATATAAATAATAATATGAATAACTTTGTTATCTCAATTATTGATTTAATAATATAAAATATTGTGCAGATAATACTGTGACAATAATTGAATCAATAATATGAGAGATACTATGCAGCAATTATTGTGGCAATAATTGAATAAAACTGAGTGACTTCTCATGTAAGCATCAATAATCAAAGATAATGTACAATATTGTGTGCTACTATGCAACCACGCGTATTACTGTACTTTTACCACTGGGTATTTCAACAGTTTAACGATAAAACTTTCGCCGTTATTTTTATAAAAAGATATTTATGTCATTTTCTAACTCCGACAATACTTCCGTTGTGGGGTCCACCAATGATTAAGTCGTCATACGAATATTCCCTGTTAAAATAAATATTCCCCGACCAATCGAATATTTTATAACAACTTGCTTACTTTGCAAAATTTTCACATATCACCATTAACTTTAATCTTTTATCAATTTAACCAATTACTAAATAGAATAATAATTATAAGAAAATTGAATACTTTCATTTCATAAAATCAAGGGTCTTACAACAACAAAACTCAAAAGGACTGGAACATCATTAAGGTGTGGCTTTTGTAAGGAATGGGAACACAACACAAGGACTTGTCATAAGGTATGAAGCATATTATGTATTATTTATCAATTTGTCATGTTATTTATATAATGTTATAACTTCTAGTAATTTGTAGAAGAAATTTGGGGAAAATCAAGATGGAGGTACTGAGGGAACCAATGTTGAGGGAGCCAATGTTGAGCTTAGCAATGTTGAGGGAATCAATGTTGAGCCTCAAGTTTCTCAAACACAAACTAGTTCACAACCCCCAATTAGCCAACCCACCCAAGCCACCCAAACTGCTCCTAAGTCAAAGCTACCTCAGGTAAATTATTTAAAATTTTATTCTTTAATTTTAATTTAATTGACTTGTAATTTCCTCACTTTGCACTACATTGCTATGTAGGAAAAAAAGGTCCACTACTCATGAGAAGACACCAGTTGCAGCAACACCAGAAATACAAACTCCTACAATGCCAAACATTCCAGTGGGACAAAAGGAATGACAAGGTGGAGTTCACATAAATACTTTAAGTCAAGAAAGGAGTAGTGGAGCTATATTTACCTGGAGGGGAATAAAATATATTACCACACATGGTTTTGAAAAAACTGAGAGAAAAAATAAAACATGTCAATAGGGGGATAATTTGTGAATTTCATTCTACTGGGTATATTTTTGGATTTATTTTTTGGTTGGTTATTTATGGGCCCACGTATTTTTGGTACATTGTCTATGTTTATATATGAGTCCACAAACATGGTTTAATTTAGATGGATGTATATTGGTATGGATTAAATTGTAGTCCACAAACATGGTTAAATTTGGATAGATGTACATTGGAATGGATGTATATTGTAGTCCACAAACATGGTTGGTTAATTGTATATTTTGGTGGAGCTTTTTGTTTATCATTGGCTATATTTCAATGTTTGATTGTGATTATGTTTTGATTATGACTTGTTTGGTGAATTCACTTTATGGATGGAAGATATTGGGAGATTATATACATACACACATATTATATCTATATATTTGTTTCCTTCTATAAAAGTCCCTCACTTAAATTGCAAATAAGTTTTCTTCAATTTACCAAAATAGCTTAAGAAAGAGAAAGAGAAAAACAAAAGAAAGAAATAGAAAGAGAGAGAATCGGTGGGTATAGAAGGGAAAGAGGAGAAGAAAATTTTTATGCCATCTAGCTTGATCTCTTACTTTGGAAGAAGAAGGAAGAAAGTCATAAATCAAGGTATAAGAAAATCAAACCCTAAATTAGTTTAGTGCATTTTATTTTGGTTGCTGTAAATCAAATCATGGACTTATGATTCCAAACTCAAAAACTTTAGATCTTCATGTTTTAGAGTATTTCATGTATAGATCTAAACATTTTGGGTGTTAAAAAATTGGATCAAATGAAGAAAATAAAACTATTTTAATTCTAAGGGTAGAAAACCCTAACTTTTCCCTACATAGAAAATCTATCATTTAAAATCTACACCCTTTTTTGTGATCCGTCAAAGTGGGGTGCTAGATATGTGAGTTAACTTTTAAACCCAAGTGGTAGCACTCAAAATTGTTGATTTTACAAGCCATAGCAACTATTTTAGCCAAAACAGTCCAGTTAAAAGAAGAAAAGAAAACTAGCAATTTCTGGCCAGTTCATCCCAAGGGCATTTTCGTCCGTTTTATGTGTACGTTAGTATGATGAGTTTGCAAGGTTCAGTCCAAAGATGGTGATTTTTGGATGTGTAGAATGAAAGTTATGGATTTTACAAGAAATGACTATTTTAAAAGTAAACCTAAATAACTTTTTGTGTGTAACTCCAAAAATTCAAAAGTATTTACTGGAAGTAGATGTATATAACAAAAGCATACCCTGAAAATTTCGTAATTTTTGGACAAAAGAATGACTTATGATAATTGTTGGAAGATCTGACTATTTTGGACCATTTAAAAATAGTAAACGAAATTGAAAAATTACAAAAAAAATATATATGCTCATAAGGGAACAATATTATGATGATTCGCATAACTGAAAATTTTTTAGAACTGTTTTGGTATTTTTCATGTAAATGTTGGAGTTATGAATAAATAATAAGTTATGTGATGTCATAAATGGTAAAAATATAATTTTATGGCTTAAAGACCCTAAACATGATGTGTGCATATTTTTGGAGGGTATTTTGGTCATTTTTGATAAGATGTTATATTATGGCATTTTATGATTGTTAACTAAATAAATTAGTAAAGGGTAAACAATTAGAATAAATTATTTATTGGTTTAATAAATGATTAAAATATTATTAAGAAATTAATAATATTAGATTAAGATATTATTAAGTAATTAATAATATTTAGATTAAAATTGGATTAAAATATTATTAAATAATTAATAATATTAGATTAGCATTAATAAATGATTAAAATATTATTAAATGATTAAAATATTATTAAATGATTACTAATATTAGTAAATGATTAATAATATTATTTAAGAATTAAATATTATTAAATGATTAATAATATTATTTAATGACTAATATTTTTTTAAATGATTAATAATATTAGATAATGAATAAAATATTATTAAGTGATTAATAATATTAGATAATGATTTAAGTATTATTAAATGATTAAAATATTATTAAGTGATTAATAATATTAGCAAGTGATTAAAGTATCATTAATTGATTAATAATACTAAGGATGGAATAAAATATTACTAAGATAATAATAATATTAAGAAGTGAATGAAATATTATTAAATGATTAATAATATTACTAAATAATTAAGATATTATTAAATGGTTAATAATATTAGAAAATAAATAAAATATTATTAAATGATTAATAATATTAGATAAGTGTTTAAAATAATGATTAAGTAATAGAAATATTATCTAAAGATGATAATATTACTAATGAGTAAAGTATTAGCAAATGTTTGATTATGTGATTACATGTTAGATAATTTGTTATTCGAGTATTAGTGATTGGAAGATATATTATGCTAATTGAGAGATCAATCTTATTAATGATAGGTCTTTCAAAAGAAGATAAATTAGATTGTGTAGTCGTAATCAACAAACGAAGCAAGTTCCCTAACTCAAACTCGAGTTATTATTTTTCAAGTATATTAGTGGATAATTATTGTTGATTATTTCACATCTATGATTATTATTGAATATTCGCATTTATTGCAGGTTTTATAACCCAACTTGAGTTATTAATTTCAAAGCATGTTAGTGGATAATTATTGTTAATTATTCACATCCATAATGATTATTCTTATTCGCACATAGTGCAATTGATTTTTTGTTTTATTATTTGAACTATGAAATAATTTAAAGTTTTTTTTATTCATGAACTGTTTATGAGCCACGTCTCAGCTAGTTGTATCAGCTGGACTAATAATAAATTGTTACATCATGAAACATTGTATTAATTATGAACATATTTATTATTGAAAGATCTATGTCATTTATTTCGGCTAGATCAATATTGATATTATATGTTGAAATCATAGCATTTCTTTGAAAGCAATCCAAACCATATTTGTAAGACCCCAAATTTTATGAATAAAGATTTAATTTTCTCGAAATATTTTTTTGAATATTAAGGTGTGGATTTGATATAATGTTATAGTCGTGGGTAATATTTACAAATTTTGCAAAGTATGCAAGTTATCATAAAATATTCGTTTGGTCGGAGAATATTCTTTTTATCGGGGAATATCCGTACGACGACACAATCATTGGTGGACCCCGCTATAAAATTATTGTCAAAGTTAGAAAACGACATAAATAAATTTTATAAAAATAACGGCGAAAGTTTTACCGTTAACTGTTGAAATACTCGGTGGTAAAAGTACAGTAATACGCATGGTTGCATAATAGCACACGGTATTGTACAATATCTTTGATTATTGATGCTTACGTGAGAAGTCACTCAGTTATACTCAATTATTGCTACAGTAATTGTTGCATAGTATCTCTCATATTATTGATTCAATTATTATTGTAGTATCATCTGCATAATATTTTATATTATTAAATCAATAATTGAGACGACAAAGTTATTCGTATTATTATTTGTATTATTAACGATGTCTAGAAAGTTCTGTCGAGGAAAGGGGTTTGGTCACCTAATTGTGCACCAATAGGGAGAAATTCTTATCGAAAAGCCCCCTCTTTCTTGGGAATGATCTGGTTCTTAAATATTGTGAGTTATAATATTAATGATGAATAAGTTCGTGTTGATTAGAGATGTTTGTTCATTTAGTTTTCTTTAATTCTTCCTTGACCTAATTACCCTCAAAGGAGGTAATTTTGTGATTTACTGGTTTTGTTATTATTGACCAAACGGGCAAGTAATAGGATAAATAAGCAATTAATTGTTATTGGTTCACATGCAAACTACTGTTGGTTCACATGTATGTACTATTGGTTCACATGTATGTACTATTAGGGGAGGTGGTGTAAGATTGATAATACTTGCAGGACTAAATTAAAAATAGAGGTAAAGATGAAGGTACTATAAACGTACAATTATCGAAACTATGTTTTCCTATAAATAGAAGCTCATTTCTTTTTTCATTCTCACCAATTCACTAAGACTCACAAGAGCAATTATAGAGAAAGAAGCTATAAAGAGAAAGAAGAAGAGTATTCTGCTACTTCACTATTGCAGTATCCAGTCTTCTACTAAGGTAAGGGATGTTATTTATTTCTTATTCGTAAGGGATATTATTTTTGTTCAATATTCATATGAAATAATATTTTCTTCTATACTATGTAGTATGTAAGTAATATTATTTCGTTTCGTATCCCTAATTCTACACTCATTTTGTTGAAGTATTACTTCTATACTCCGTAAAATTAGTAGAATATCCTTGAAATTTGCGCTTCATCTAGTATCGTTTCACAAGGATATTTTTCTAAACATTCATGTTAAATTTTAAGCTTTTCATGCCGGAGTACTATTCATGGATACAATTCATTTATATGGAACTATTTATACGTACGGTACTATTCACAGAGTACTATTCATAAATATGGTACTATTTATAAATACGGTACTATTCACAAAATACTATTCATGGGATACTATTCATAACATACTATTCACAAAGTACTATTCACAAAGTACTATTCACGGGTTACTATTCACTCGATTACTAATCACCCGGGGTACTATTCATGACAAAAATTGATTTTTTTTGTCCAAATCATTTTTGATACAATATTATTCTTTAATTTTACTCCACAAAGCAGTATCGTATTGATAATTTGAACATTTTTAAACTCTAGATAAATTTAAAGTCTTTAATATTTATCCTTGATTTCGTTTGATTAATGTTTATATTATTGTCATCATCCTCATGCTTATATTGTGATAAAAGTCATCTTTGGCCGTAGTGCATAGAAGGACTGTTGATTGGTATGATTATGACCAGGGATTATTCGGTATAATCATGACCTATAATGTTACAAATGATGTGGATTATTTATTGAGCTGAGTCTCAGCGACAGTTATTGGTATGATCATGACCATGCGTTCCCTTCGGCCAAGTATGCAAAGATGAATTGTTGTTTGGCATGTTCATGACCATTGGTGAAAACACGAATATCCTTGGCCCGTAGTGCATGGATAATTCGTGGTCGTGATACTAATGAATATCATTGGCCCGTAGTGCATGGATAATTTAGTGATGTGGATTATTTATTAAGATGAGTCTCAGCGATAAAATTGATGATAAACTTTTAAATCATAGAAGATAGTATATATCATGCTCTACTTGACTCTTCTAATAGGTTGCTTATTCCGCTGTAGTTATTGATCCAAAACTTGTTGTATATTGTATTCTATTAGTGGTTATACTGTTGAAGGCTAACAATAATATATTCTACATTATCTTAGTCATAATATTTCTTACTGGGCTAGTTGAGCTCACCCTTTTCTTTCGATGTTCTCTTCAGAAAATGAGAAAATAGCTGGGACTAGTCGGGGAATGGATTGACGGTCCAGATGGTTGTTTTAGTAGTAATCACTATTCTGTGAAATAGTGTGATAATAATTGTAACGAGATTGAATTTGAGTTTGGATATTGTCTAGAAGACAATATTCGTGTTAAAACTCTCAACTATGTTTTGTCATATTTTACACGATAGTTGTATAATTATGTTGTAGTTGTATTCTGTACCATGTATTTGGTGACTTAGAATGGGTGATGTATACCTATTTTGGGGGCATCACAGTTGGTATCAAAGCTTAGGGATATGATCCCTGGCTGAGATGTGAGGCTAGAACTAGGAAGGGTGAGACGGGTAAATCATTCACAAGTATGACCTATCTAAGCTTAATTGTTATTTAACTGGTCGGTCAGAATATGGGCATAATATGTGGCATGTCAATTAACCCTTGTTTTATGGCAGTGTTTGAAAATGACATCTAAAAATGTTGAGATAAGCAATGAAACACATGAAACCGTTGAGTCACCAACGATCAATACGCAGGATAATGTGCATCAGGAAGGCAATAATCCTCAGGTAAACAACAACACTGACCAAATGATAAACGATGGTACGTTTAGGAGTTTTTTAGGATTCATGCAACACCAAATGAGAGAGACTCATTGTAATATCCGAGATTTTTTTTATGTAATTTAAGAATTATTAATAAATGAATTTATATGAAACTTTTTGGTGATTTCATTTATTAGATGTATATGTGTTGTACATATATGTGTTATTTCAAGATATGTGATGAGATGTATTTAAATGGTTGGTTTAGTTTTATTTAACTATTTAAATTGATTAAGTAAGGAATTATTCTATTTATTACGTGGGATAGTATTAAATCATGAGCTAGAGTTCGGAGCGAAATTTAGAGACGCGGACTGCGTATTCGAGTTCGGAACGTCGAAATTAGTCAAGATAGACTGTAATCACGAAAAAGTGTCACAGTTGACTTTTTGGTCAAAGTCAACCAGTTGACTTTTTCGAGGGAAAAAGTCAACAATGAATTTCGGAGGTGAATTTGACTAAACGGATAGTCCCATGGCGTCCGAAACGTTGACTTTAGTAAGAATCGATATAAGGTTCGCAACGTTCGGCTACGAAGGGTAAAATGGTCAAAATAATTTATTAATTGATTAATCGATTATTATAATATTTTATTTAAACAAGTCAGCAGCTGGTGGAACCCTTGTGACTCACGATTTGGGACAAGGGAGGGAGTACTCATATATTGCATAATAACTAAGGTGGGAGTACTTTATTTTATTTCTTAAAACCAAAATCCTTTTATTTTTCTAACTCCCACATTCATTTTCTCTAACTCCCACTTTCTTCCTATTAATTAACTAAATTATTGTATTATTAAGTATTAGGTGTAACTAATAATTTGAATTGGGGGTTATGGGAGTTGGAGGTTATGGGAATCAAATGGCTCAAGCATATATCCATCAAGTTATACATATATACATATCACTCAAACATTTTTTTTCTCTTAAGAAAATTCCACCAAGTGAGTAAGCATGGAGAGAAGTTGAGAGTGATAGATAGTGTGGTAGTATTCTGGAGATTACATAGCAACTAACAAGCAAGGAAGAGGGAATCAAATTAACACAAGGAAAATTCATCCAAAAAGGGTAAGCCGTGAAACTTTCTTTTTCATGTTCTTGAAGAAATATAGTGAAAAAAAAATATGTATAGCCATGGTAAATGGTTTATGTTGATTTCGTAAGGCTATCCTAATGTTGGTTTCTGTTATGAGGATGATAAGGAATGAAACTTATGGTTTAAACATGTTGCAATTACATAGAGAATCAAAGATTTCATGTATGAATGCGATATGTTTGATAACATGCCTTTTAGTAGTCAATTTGTTCAAAACATGATGATTTAGTGAGTTGGTTTGTTGTAGCATGTTCATATATGTTGGTAGAAGTGATCTGGACAGTAGGAGTCAAGCCCATGCATGCTAGAATCAAAATCACAAAATTTTTCAAAGTTGGTAGAATGTGAAATCTGTGATGTTTGGGTTTTTCGGAGCCTCAGAATCATGGTTTATATGACTCGATTAGCGTATGTAATAATTTTATAAAATAGTATGTAGTATGAACTCTAATCTGGCCCAAATTTCATTTGAATCGGAGTTGTAATCATCAAGTTATGAAAATCGTAAGCAAACATGTTCATAATATAAACTGCAGAAAATCTGGAATTTCCAGATTTTTTCTAAGTATAAAACTAGTGCTGGCACGTTTTTCTATGCAGTCGGTTTATGGTCTTAGCATGCTATTTTTATGAATGTTATATTTTTGTAAAATACATTGTTGTATGAAGTTTATTGTGTCCAAGTATCATGGTCATATCATCTTTAGATTAGCGGGATTAAAATCGCAAAAGTGGCTGCAAGAAACGAAATTTTGATGTCTTTCTTAGAACTGTTTGGATCAGTCTGTTTCGGGGGCAATTTCGTCCACTGTGTTGTACTTTAAAAATTCTGGAAAAATTTTTAGTATTAATATAAGAAGATATGAAGGTCCTGTAAAAATTTGGGAATTTTTGGCCATACGGTTTGAGAGTTATGGATTTTACGGCTAAGGGCACTTTTTGAGAAAATACCCGAATAACTCTTTGTGTATAAGTCCAAAAATTACGAAATTTTTACTGGAAATACATGTGTATAACAGTAGTTAACCCTGAAAATTTCAAAATTTTTGTAGCTAATCTCGATTTATGAAAAATCGGAGAATATTTGGCTATTATGGACTATTTAAAAATAGTAGATGAATTTTAAAAATTTCGGGAAAATTATATGTTCAATGTGGGACTATATTCTACAAAATCCCAGAAAATAAATATTTTTGGGACTGATTTGGTATTTATTATATTAATGATGCTATATGAATTTAATTGTATATGTGATGTCATAATTATGGAAAATGAGATTTTCAGACTTAAGACCTTTAAGCATAATTTATGCAAATTTTTGGTAGAGTTTTGGTCCGAAAAATGTCACAAATTTATGTTTCCTAGTTTATTTTATTTAACCATGTGGCCTACTCATAGCAACATGTTAGGTGATCGAATTGTATTTGAATACGTGTGAGTTTTATTTTTTTTATTAAAATAAAAGGGAACCATTACACTTCAAAGTGGTGTTCGAGAACTAAATTACTTAACGTGACACATGTGAATAGGTTACGTGAAGGGCTAGTAGATAGCAGTAATTGTAGAAGACGTAACAGGCAAGTTTCTTACCCTATTTTCATTATGAATTTATTCAACTCTTATTCAGTTGATTGAAGCGAGGGTAAGTTTGGGCTTGTGATTAATTAATCATTCGTGCAAGCTCCTTTATTGTAAAGTTCTATAACTTCAATTGTGATGCGAAACGTTATTGATGATTATTCAGTTCCTATTTCAACTGCTATACTTTAAAGTTCGTATTCCGTTAATGAACTATATTCAAGCATGCTTTCTAGCTTTCATTCCACTTAGATGTTATTGATGCAAACGTAGTATATTGTTTAAACAATTCAAATCCTTTGAAGCTATTTGATGTTTACCAATCCAAATTGCTTTGGTGAGGTCCCGTATGAATACTAAGATGAACAACCCGGATAACGGGGTAACTGATGACGGGCATATAGTCTCATTTACGTTTATGCGTTTAAACTTTATACTTGTGCACAATGTAGGGTACGATAGGCTGATCACCTGGAGTACTTGCAGAGACCGTTTACAATCTATTTGATTGTTAAATTGTCTGATGGTTTTTGATGAAACAAAGTAATGTTCAGGGTATCTAACACCCCTTAGTATGCTATTGAGAATTCCAGAACTCTTATCTTGATATTCCAGTTTATCTCTTGATATTTATTTCAACTGTTGAGAAATATTCATACCCATGCTTTTACTTCTGATGTATGTTCTCAAACTACTTTATATACTTGCTGGGCAATTTGTGCTCATTCTTGCTTAAACCTTTCAGTTAAGGCTGATAACGCTAAGGGCTCGGGCAAGGACAAAGGAAAGTCTAAGATGAAATGATGAGAGTTATTTATGTAATAATTATATTTCCGCATATGATGTGATGTAGCGATAAACGCTAAGTTTAAGTTTTAGTTTATTAAAGGTTGTAAAGACTTGGGACTTTATTTTGAATAAGTATGTAATAGTTAATATTATTATTATTATTAGAGTTACTTAGATAGATGATGATGTATGTTGTATCGTGAGCACCATGTCCTGTAATCGATGTTACACAGATTTGGGGGCGTCACACTCATGTTCAAAATACAGGTGTAAACACTGGCAACTCACGGCTAGTCACCGTTAAGCAGTTCAAGGAGTTGGGACCACCGGAGTTTTTGGAAAAGCCAGAACCACTTAAGGCGAAGACGTGGATAAAGCAGATCACCAAGATATTTGATGTCTTGGAATGCTCAGAGGAGTAAAAGGTTCCCTTCGCCACCTTTATATTGCGTGAAGAAGCTGATTACTGGTGGGAATCTGTAAAACGTACTCAACCTTCCGCACTAAAGATATCTTAGGAGAAGTTCCAAGAATTGTTCAACGACAAGTACTTTTGTGACGCCTCCAGAATAGGTATACATCACCCATTCTGAGTCGTCAAATATATGGTACAGAAATAACTACAACATCATTATTACAATTATCGTGCAAAATACGACAACACATATACTGTGAGTTTAAATACAAATATTATCTTCTAGACAGTATTCAAACTCAAATGAGTCCTCATTACAATTGTTGATACACTATTTTACAAAATAGTGAGGACTACTAAAACAACTATCTTGAACCATCACTCCATAACCCGGCTAGTTCCTGCTAAATTCTAACCTCTTGAGAAGAAAAATAAAACAAAAAGGAAAAGTGTGTGCTGAACTAGCCCAGTAAAGAATATTATGACTAAGATAATGAACAACAAATTATCGTTAGCCTTCAACAAATCAGATAAAATATAATGGACAACCAGTTTTAGATCAATATTCGCAGCGGAAATAACAATTCATTAGAAGAGTTAAGTAGAGAATGAAATCTACTATCATCTATGAATTTAAAAGTCCATCATCAATATTTAATCCCTAACATCAATTAATATACATCTTGAATCAAATATTCATCTTTGCACTACAGGCCAAAGATATTCATCAATTGATCATTTTCATCTCAACACATGTTCATCTTTGCACTACGGGCCAAAGATAATCATCAGGTAATCATTCATCTTTGCACTACAGGCTAAATATATTCAGTTATATCACCATTTAGGACTGAGGATAATGAAAAATATCATAAAGAAACGAATCCAGTGAGATAAAAGGACAAAGATTAGGGATTCGTACTTTAGACAATCCAAGTTTAAAAATGCTCTATAATAAACCATAGTGGAGTAAAATTCAAGAATGAAGATCAAAACATGGATACAATCAAAGATAGTAACCATAATAGACATCTTGGACAAAGAAGAAAAAATTTTATTTTTCGGTGAATAGTGTCGTATACGTGAATAGTAATCCCAACACAAAAAGGTAGAAATTCCACAATAAAATTCATACCAATATTTCGGCATAATGATATTGAAAGAAATAATATCATTTACGAAGAGAACAACATCTCTTACCTCGAAAGAACAGTACTTTCGGTTGAAATATCAGGTATAAGGCTGAAGAAAACATGTACAGCATAGCAACTCTCAAAGTATCTAAATACTCACAAAAATATACTCGATAATATAGAGAGAGAAAGCTTATGATTATGGTGTGATTTTCAATTCTAACTAAGCACCCTATTTATAGGAAAATGCTTAGAACGCCAAAGCAGACTAAATTAATAAAATAATATTTTTTCAAAAATTTCCTACGCACACCTCTTGGACCAAAATTCAACCACCACCAGTGGGGCCCACCAAAATTCAAATTTTTCACACCAACCAAAAGTGGGGTCCACCCATGTTTTTAATAAAAACATTTATTTCTGAAACTTTAGTAATCCATAATAAATAGTTCTTTTATCAGAAAAATTCGAATCTCATGTCTATTCCATAAGAAATTTAATTCTCTACAACTTTGTAGAAGAAAGTTTTTCCAAATTCTAAATAGAAAATGTCTGAAATCCACATACTGATGATATTTAATACCTCAATTCCAACAAAATACTGATAAAGCACCTCAGCATTAATTCTTTCATTTATATCCACATAAAAATAATTATTTCCTTTTCATATAAATTAATAATTAATTATTCACAAATAATATTACAGAATCACAATTATAACAACCAGGTCATTCTCAAGAAAGAGGGGGCTTTTCGATAAAGATTTCTCCTTACTGGTGCGCAATTAGATAACCAAACCCCTTTTCTAGATAGAACTTCCTTAGACATTGTCAATAATGCTATCTAATAATATTATTCAAATAATATGAATTATTGATCTGATAATGGGAAATACTGTGCAGTGATAATTATTGAATAAATAATAATATAAAATATCAACGCAACAATTATTGAATCAATAAAATAAAATATTGAACAGTAATTACTGTAATAATTATTGAGTGGTGCCTTCTTACATAAGGATCAATAATTCAACAATACTATGTAATACCGTGTGCTACTGTGCAACCACGCGTATTACTGTACTTTAACCACCGAGTATTCCAACAGTGTTAACGGTAATAACTACGTCGTTATTTGTAAAAACTCAAACTAGTCATTTTCTTCATCTGATCGTTTTTCGTTATGGGGCCCACAAATGGCTGCGCCATCGTACGAATATTTCCCGACAGCAAGAATATTCCACGACCAAACGAATATTCCCCGACAAAAATGAATATTGTATAACCACTTACTTATGTTGCAAAATTTGCACATTTCACCCGTAACCAAAGCATTATATCAAATTAACACCTTATTATTTAAAATAATAATTAGAGGAAATTCGATTTTATTTATAAAAAGTTAGGGTCTTACAACTTTTCTAAAAGTATTCGTCACATGAAGAATGTGGAATTCATCAAGCTGGAGTAAAACAATATGACCATGTCGTAGTACGAGGCTAAGTTTGCAGAGTTATCTTTGTTTGCATCCCATTTGGTAGATAATGAGGAGCGAATGACACGAATGTTTCTAAGAGGTTTGAAACTCGAAATACGCCAATACCTCATTTCTCACAAACTTTATTTATATTCAGATGTTGTGAATAGGGCTCAGTTATTGGAGCGCAATAATGAGTTAGCCCCCAACCAAAAGGCAATGACCAATAACACGATAATAATCGTACCGGTAGCAACGGCCATCGGAACAACGATAACCATCGTGGACGAAATTATCAGGCAAGAAATGGTAACCACTTCGGTGGTAATCATAGCCAAGATAATAGGAAACGTGAACTAAGTGGGAACAACTTTAAGAAGAGAAGATTTAACAATGACGGAAAGACATCGGCAGCAGCACCAGCACCCATTTTAAATGAAGAAGAACGACCAACTGTCGTATGTTACAAATGCGGACAGGAGGGACACATCCGTCCAAACTGTATGCAGTAACCCAAAGCGTGTTTCAATTGCGAAAAAGAAGGTCACCTAGCCCGATTTTATCATGTGGTGAAGTCAAGTCCAGCTGGGATGGAGACATCAAAGGTCATCCCAAACAAGTTAAAGCTGGTAGTTTAAGTGAGAGCGTTTATCGAAGAACCCGAACAAAGTTATAACGGGTAAGTTAATCATAAACTCTTGTAAAGTTTATACCTTATTCGATATTAGTTCTACCCATTCGTTTATTTCACCTACTTGCGCTCAACGTTTAAATTTGACTCCGGAGAAATTAGACTTTGACTTATTTGTTAAAACTCCGTTGGGAGAAACCTTCGTTACCTCCACTGTTTATAAATCTTGATTGATTTAAATTGACACTTTCACATTACCTATCGATCTTATCTTTTTGAAAATACTTGCATTTGATGTGATTTTAGGGATTAATTGGTTAACAACTCATCACATAAAAATTGATTATTTTCGTAAGGTTGTTAGCTTTCATATTCCTAACCAACCTATTATGCGAATTCAAGTAACCAAACCACTAAAGTGAATCACTGACATATCAAGTCATAAAGCTATTAATTTATTGAAAAATGGATGTCAAGCTTTTTTAGCCCATGTCACGGATTTAAATAAAAAAAGTACGTCAGATTTGAATGATATTTCTATTGTTAATAAATTTCCTGACGTATTCCCTGAAGACTTCCTAGCCTACCTTGAGAGCGTGAAATCGAAGTTTGTATCGACCCTGAACCCGGTACAAAACTCTCAAATATTTCTTCACCCAAAACAAACATAATATGCGTCAAACACGTTGGCTCGAGCTGTTGAAAGATTACGATCATACCATTCAATACCATCCTAGAAAAGCGAACGTGGTAGCTGACGCGTTGAGTGGAAGATCGTATGCATTTACGAGTGCGATATTGTTAACACAAAGACCCATTTCGTACGACTTACAAAAGATGGAGATAGAGTTAAAGACTCCAAGAACCTACGTGAAGATAGCGAATGTACGAGTAGAATCGTAATCGATAAAGTTAAAGTCGTTCAAGCTACACACCTAGAGCTGATGAATGTGAAGAAGAAGGTGCAAGAATACATTATTCTAGAAGCAAGAATTGAAGAAGAGACGAAATCTCAACTCTCGATTTTATTGGTCAATTTTAAATCCTCGATCGAGTAGGAACTCTGGCCTATAGACTCGCTTTACCGCTAAGTATGTCGCGTGTTTATAACATTTTTCACGTATCAATGTTACGTAAATATGTGGACGACCCGAACCATATTATTAAATTAGAACTAGACGAGATAGCGAAAGATTTAACGTATGAAGAGGTACCTGTTAAAATATTGGATAAGAAGGATCATATTCTACGCTCAAAGGTTATATCTCAAGAGTAAGAATCTGAAATGAAAATGAGGTATCCTCACCTCTTCGACATACCAGGTACGTACGTTAATTTCGAGGACGAAATTTTATAAGAACGGGAGGTTGTAAGACCCCAAATTTTATGAATAAATATTTAACTTTCTTGAAATATTTTTTTGAATATTAAGGTGTGGATTTGATATAAAGTTATAGTTATGGGTAATATTTATAAATTTTACAAAGTATGCAAGTTGTCATAAAATATTTGTTTGGTCGGAGAATATTCTTTTTATCGGGGAATATCCGTACGACGGCACAATCATTGGTGGACTCCGCTACGGAATTACTGTCGGAGTTAGAAAACGACATAAATAAATTTTATGAAAATAACGGCGAAAGTTTTACCGTTAACTATTGAAATATCAGGTGGTAAAAGTACAGTAATACGCGTGGTTATATAGTAGCACACGGTATTGTACAGTATCTTTGATTATTGATGCTTACATGAGAAGTCACTCAGTTATACTCAATTATTGCTACAGTAATTGTTGCATAGTATCTCTCATATTATTGATTCAATTATTGTCACAGTATCATTTGCACAATATTTTATATTATTAAATCAATAATTGAGACGACAAAGTTATTTATATTATTATTTACATTATTGACGATGTCTAGAAAGTTTTGTCGAGGAAAGGTGTGATGTGACACCCCCAAAATAGGTATGCAACACACATTCTGAGTTGTCAAAATACATGGTACAGATACAACTATAACATTATTAATACAACATAAAAACTGTGAGCTTAAAATACAAATATTGTCATCTAAATAATATCCACACTCAAATAAGTCTCATTACAATTATTGATACACTATTTTACAAAATAATGAGGACTACTAAAACAACTTCTAGAACCATCATTCCACACTCCGACTAGTACTCGCTACATTCTCGCCTCCTGAGAAGAAAAATAGAACAAAAAAGAAAAGGGTGAGCTCAACTAGCCCAGTAAAGATCATTATGACTAGGATAATATAGACCAAATTATCGTTAGTCCTCAACAAGAAAAAATTTAATAGAATACAATAGATAACAAATTTTAAATCAAAATTCGCAGCAGAAATAATAATTCATTAGAAGAGTTAAGTAGAGGACGAAATCTACTATCATCTATGAATTTAAAAGTTCATCATCAATATTTTATCCCTGTAACATCAATCAATAAATATCTTGAATCAAATATTCATCTTTGCACTACAGGCCAAAGATATTCATCAGTTGGTCATGTTCATCTCAACACCTGTTCATCTTTGCACTACGGGCCAAAGATATTCATCATAAAATCATTAATCTTTGCACTACAGGCCAAAGATATTCAGTTATATCATCATTTAGGACTGAGGATGATGAAAAATATTTTTAAAAAAATGAATCCAGTGAAACAAAAGAACAAATATTAAGGATTCGTACTTTAAACAATCTGAGTTCAAAAATACTTCATAAATAATCATAGTGGAATAAAATTTAAGAATGATAAAAACATGGATACAATCAAAACTAGTATCCATAATAGATATCTTGGACCAAAAACGAAAATTTAATTTTTCGATGAATAGCACCGTATTCGTGAATAGTGCCGTATACGTGAATAGTATCGTATACGTGAATAGTAACCCCGACACAAAAAGTTCTAAATTTGATAAAAAGTTCAGATTAATATTTTAGCATAATGATATTGAAGAAAATAATATTATTTAAGAAGAAAACAACATCCCTTACCTCGAAAAGACAATACTTTTGACTGGAATACTGGATATAGAGCTGAAGGGAACTTGCACCGTATAGCAACACTCAAAGTCTTAAAATAATCGCAAGAATACGCTCGATAATATAGAGAGAGAAAATTTTAGTTTCTGGTGTAATTTTTAATTCTAACCTAAGAACCCTATTTATAGGAAAATGCTTAGAACACCAAAGCAGAAAATTTAATATAATATTAATATATTATATATAAATTCCTACGCCAACCTTTAAATGCTGGAATCCCACATGTTTAACAACAAAATGAGCCCACCAACTTGTTAAAAACATTTTTGTTGATATAAATAATTAAAACTTCTAAAAATCAATTATTTCAGAACTTCGGAGCTTCAATAATCCATAATAAATAGCCCTTTTGTCAGAAAAATTCAAACTTCATGTCTTTTTCATAGGAAATTTCATTATCTACAACTTTACAGAAGAAAGTTTTTCCAAATTCCAAACAGAAATTGACCGAAATTCACAAACGGACGATTTTACAAGCTATAATCAAATTTCAGTCAAGAAATGGGCCCACGGACATGTTTAACATGTTTTAAACAATTTTTGCAACAAAAATACTCTTCCTCCTCATATACTCACATATCCCACATTCATTGTAAAAATATCCTCATTATTATATTATATTAATATAATAAAATATTATTTTATCAAAAAAGATAAAATATCGATTTTTAACAATTGTCACTTTAAAAATTTCCTCCATCTATATCCACATAAAATGAATATTTTCCTCATTATATAAATAAATAATTAATTATTCACAAATAATATTACGGAATCACAATACTGACAACCAGGCAGTTCCCAAGAAAGGGGGGGTTTTCAATAAGGATTTCTCCTTACTGGCGCGCAATTAGGTGACCAAACCTCTCCTTAGACAGAACTTTCTAGACATTGCTAATAATGTTATCTAATAATATTATTCAGATAATATGAATTATTGCTTCGATAATAGAAAAATACTGTGTAATGACAATTATTAAAACAATAGTAATATAAAATATCAACGTAGCAATTATTGAATCAATAAAATAAAATACTGAACAGTGATTACTATAACAATTATTGAGTAGTGCCTTCTTACGTAGGAATCAATAATTGGTGCAATACCGTGTGCTACTGTGCAACAACGCGTATTATTGTGTTTTAATCACTGGGTATTCCAACAGTATTAACGGTAACAACTACGCTATTATTTATAAACAACTTATACTTGTCGTTTTCTTCATCCAATCACTTTCCGTTATGTGGCCCACAAAAGACTGCGCCGTCGTACGAATATTCCCCGACAGGAAGAATATTCCACGACCAAACGAATATTCCCCGACAACAATGAATATTTTATAACCACTTGCTTATTTAAAATATTTGCGCATTTTATCCATAACTAACCTCATTAATCAATTCAACCCTTACTATTTCAAAATAATAAATAGAGAAATTTAAATTTTATTTATTTATAATTTGGGGTCTTACATGTGACACCCCCAAATTCGGGTTACCTGACCCTAGAGTTTGGTGCTCACGATCCACAATATATTAACATCTAACTACCCATTCAAATATAAATAGGAATACATAACTCATTAACATATGTTGTTAATACATAAGTCTCAGGTCCACTAACCTTAACATTAAGAAATACCTCTTAGTTATACAAAAAGGGTTTACAATACAATACAACATAATAATAATAGTGTTCATCATAACTAATTTATCACTATACCTTTTTCTTTGTTCTTCTTCGCAACACCTTCTGCAACATCGTCCCTAGCTGAAAAATTTTATTTAGCAAGGGTGAGCAACAAGTTTGCCCCGCAAGTTAAGACATACAATAAAGGTATAGAAATCAATATCAAGTCTTCTCATATTCTATGCAATAATAATCTGTTAATGAAAGAGTACAACGCTTTCAAGGTTTTTCTACGATATTCAAATGAATAATCAAGAATTATATTCTACGAAATAGCAAAGTGGAATGTTTTCCAGATTTATGCTGAGCGATCCATTGGATCTTGTACTTCTCTTTTCGAGTAACTATCAAAGTTATACTTTGATATACCCAAGTGTATCAGATAATCATAAATATTAAATCATACCCCTCTACAAGTATATAAAGTGATCAGCTTTAGTATACCCTATATTATGCATAATACTTAATCGTGCGTAAAGGTCGAGTATACGACCAATAAAATATTCCCTTTATATAAAAGGTTATTCTTCTCAGTCTCAGAATCAAGATTTGATTTTACAATGAAATACTGTGATTTTAATTTCTAATTACTTCTCGATCTAGCCAAAATAATTGGCATCGATCTGTCAATAATAATTGAATTCTCTTCTCGAATCTATTAAGTTCTAATAAATATTCGTCTAGCCAAAATAATTGGCTAAGATAGTTCTCAATCATAATTCGATAGTAAACAGAAATTATCTGTAATGTCAATTCTAGCTTCTACGGATATGAATATCCAACAACAGTTATTCTACAAATGTATATTTTCTGAATCAGTAATTCAATTTGAATTATTAAACATACACTAATTGCGAATAATTAACAATAAATCCTTGGACATGGTATAATTAGCAATAATTAACCACTATAATCTGAATGAATATCACTCAAGGTTGAGTTAGGGAACTTACCTCTTCCGCTGATTACAGCTACACAATAAACTTATCTGCGTTCGTAAGGCCTATTACCAATAATATCGGTCTCACAATTAGCACAATAATTCACAACACTTATCACTGTATTCTACAGTCAAACTTCTTTTAAACACATTACCACATAGCCACATCAGTGTATATAGCATATATAAACACTTATCAAGTCTAACTATTTCGGTCTGGTTGGACTTTGGTCTATTCTCGGTGTTCTGCTCATCCTATCCGACAATTAACACAGTTATTGTCAATTAATTTCAGTTTCAAAGCTTTAATATTATATTAGATAAGTCAAAGATCATGTATAACATTTTTCGGAAGCTTTTAAATATTAATAATCAATTATTATAATTTATAATAATTTTTTCAAACATCGAAACCATTTTTAAATGATTTAATTATCCAATAATCTTATCATTATTAATATTTAATAATATAAAAATATTAATAACATACTTGTCAAAATATTAAAGTTATTTTTAATAACTTAAAATATTTTTAAATCATCAATATTCTACTTAAATAATTTTTAAAGTAATTAAAATTATTTTTAAATCATCACCATTAATATTTAAATATTAATAAAATTATCATCCAAATATTAAAAGTCATTAATTATAACTTAAAATATTTTTAAATCATTTTTCTCATTCTTAAATGATTTTTAAATCAATAAAAATCATTTTTAATTTATTTATTTAATATAATAATTAAATAAATCTATTATCATTAATATTAATTTATTAATGAGAATTCTCCAAAAATATTAAAAATTATATTTTATAATTTAAAATATTTTCTAACACTTTATTCTCATTTAAAATGATTTTTAAATCAATAAAATCATTATTATCTTATTTATTTAAATTAATAATTAATTAAATCTAATATCATTAATATTAATTTATTAATGAAAAATCTCTAAAAATATTAAAAGTTACATTTTATAACTCAAAATATTTTTAAATACATTATTCTTAATAAAAATGATTTTTCATAATATTAAATCATTTTTCTTTAATTTATTTAATACATTAATTAAATAAATTAAATACCTCTAATATTTAAATAATTATAAATATTAAAGAAAAATATTCTAATTGGTCAAAAATTATTTTTCATAATTTAAAATAATTTTTAAAACTATTTTTAATAATTTTTATAATTTATTTCTACTTTTAAATAATTTTCGAAAATTCAGAAATTCAAAAATTAAATAAACTGTCGCTAATGATCTTTAGCGACACTTTCTGTCGTCTTAGGTGTTCTTGAGCTCAAGAACACTGTCAGACCCGAGTTCAAGGGCACACGTTTGACCGTGTGTAATTTTCAATCCATACAAGTTCTGAGCAATATTAAGCATCGATTATGCAGTGTTTATGTAATACTACATAAATCAATCACCATCTCGATCATACAACAAATCAATAAAAAGATCTGAGCTAGCAAACATCTTGTCAGAACATTTCTGGGTTTTCCAAAAACCCGGATGGTTCGACCAGTCACTTTCATGCTCGATTTATTCTAGTTTCCAGTCATTTTTTATGTGATCTAATGGTTCAAAGTTATAGTCCATATGTTATAGAACATTCACATAGCAACAGATCGATCTATCATCAACAGGATCACCAGGAATCATATGGTCAAAGTATGTCAGACGTCCTGTTCTTATGTTTTTCTGGAATTTCTAGAAACTCAAAATCAGTCTAGGATGGCTACTTTGACCATCCATTAAAACCAATCAATTTAATGTTTATGGAATATAAAGACATATACTTAAAGTTCATATTACAGGCTACAACTTGAATACAACACATCATTAAAATAATATCATATATGTCAGATACGGACCTTCAAAGATCTTGCCAGACCATGTTTTACACTTTCTGGGTTACCCAGAAAGTGACTAGTCATGCTAGGTCAACCCTATTTGACCATGAATATAAACAAATCTAGACATCTGATGGCTATAACACCACTTGAAGATGAAAGACCTCATACCAGGCTATAGATCCAACACATCAAACAAGAAAAATCTTAAACAGACACATATCTATGGCTCCTGACATTAGCTTGTCAGACCACAAATCGTTTTCTTGACAGTTTTGGAAAAAAAAACTCGATTTTAAAGCATTTTGATGCTATGGATCTATGTTATATCAACATAGATCATCATTAAACATCATCTAGCAAAGATCTAAGCACAAAAACACAAAAGTTGTCTTAGCATACAAGATCAAAATGGGTTTTAGGGTTTATACCTTTATGTTCTAGATTTTGATCTTGGGTTATTAATGGGCTGTTTATGTGACTGAAACACTTTAAGAATTCGGAGGTTTTGAGAGAAGGTGAGTTGGTGAGAGCTTGAACACAAAATAAACCAAATACTAAACTTTCTCTCTCTCAAATCTCTTATATAATGCTTGACATGTTGCTAGATCTGATGTGTTGGCCGAATTTTGTTGGATTTCTATGTCACAAGTCAATGTGGTTGCTTACTAACTAAAGTTGCTAGCACATTTTGTAAGATACATATTAAAATAAACTAAAAGGGCATTTTGGTCTTTTTCCTTCCCATTTTAATGGTATACTAGGAATTTGTCACTCCCTTAGGGTTTACCCCTTAGGGCCTAACCCTTAGGTTTAAAATATTTAGCTTCTAAAAATTTCTAATTAGGGTTTTAATTAGAAAAATAAAATTTTAAATTACAATTAGGGTTTATAAAATAGAAATTAAAATAACTAAAATATAATTAGGATTTTCTAATCATATTTAAGTTTAATAAACACCTTAGGCTGCCAATTATGATTAGGGTTTCCTAATTTAGGGTTTAGGATTCCTGAATAAGAAGTAGGGTTTTCCGGCGTATAATTAGGATTTTTAACTGTACGTTAGGTTTTCTAAATTTGATATTAGGGTTTCTAATCTCTTATTAGGGTTTATTAATTTCAAACCTTATCTATTCACTCATTGATCAACATTCCTATATAGTGCAAACACATACTCATTAATACAATTGTTTTAATTATAATTTCTATCGAATCCCTATCCAGAAATTAGGGTTAGGATTTTTTAAAGTTGTTAAGCACAACTCTACTCTAATTTCTCAGTCAATACACAAATTGACTAATTCTCCAGACTCGTATCATAGATACACATTACAATATTAACAGTCAAAGTCAATATTAAATAAAAAGAAAATTATTCATGAAATTTGGATTATTTGAAATCTCGGGTTATCACATTCACCCCTCCTTAAAAGGATTCCGTCCTCAGAATCACCGCTTTCTTATTCTCTATAATTTTTTAAAGTTGTATCATCAATTCATTTTTATCAACACAATATTAATTTATGTTTCAAATTCTAACATGTGACTTGAATCTATAAAAGGAAATAGTTCACAAAAATATCTAACTCATATTACTCGCGTAATTTAAATTCTTAAGCGAAATTGTTACCTGCTGCCACCTCCTGAGTAGTCACTGCATCTTGCACCGTCATGTTGAATGTATGGACCGTTGGTTTTCCTGGTTGTGCAGGTCCTCTTATTGCCAAGGTTCCGCCACCGGGTCCCTTGTTGGCACTTTCCTTCTAAGCATTTCTTTTCGGACAGTTCCGAACCAGATGATCAATCGATCCGCACGCAAAGCAACCTTGTATCTTCTTCGGATTGGGACAATTGGGCGACATGTGCCCCTCTTGCCCACAGTTGTAACAAACTCCTTTCTTCTTTAGACAAACCCCTGCATGGTTCTTCCCACAAGTTAAACATAGCTCCCTCCCTTTCCTATTATCTTCTGTCTTGCCACCTGATTGGGTATTCTCACTCCACTTCCTCTTATTCGGGTTACTTCCTCCACTGCTTCCTCTGTCATTTGTCTTCTTATTCTTATCCTGATGAAATCGAGATGCAGCTTCGCTCCCTTCTTCCGTAATTAACGCTTTCTCCATCAACGTCGCGAACGTATTGATCTGCAATACCGCTACCTTGTTGAATATTCCCGGCTTCAGCCCATTCTCAAATCTTCTCACTTTTCTTGCTTCTGTGTCCACCTGATCAGGTACAAATCTCGCTAACTCGTTGAATTTGACAGCGTATTCTGTTACCGACATGTTCTCCTGCTTCAATTCTAGAAATTTAACTTCCATCCTGGATTGGATACTCGGCGAGAAGTAGTTCTCAAAGAACAACTCCTTGAATCTTGTCCACAACACCACCACTGTACCAGCTCTGGCATGATTTGTCTCCCACCAGTAATTAGCTTCTCCCTTCATTAAGTATGTTGCAAAAGCTGTCTTTTGCTCTTTCGCTACTCGCGCAATGACAAATGCTTTCTCCATCTTGTAAGACCCCGAATTTTATGAAATAAAAGTATTCAATTTTTCTTATAATTACAATTCAGTAAATGGTTAAATTGATAAAAAGTTAAAGTTATGGGTGAAATGTGAAAAATTTTCAAAATAAACAAGTGGTTATAAAATAATCATTGTTGTCGGGGAATATTCGTTTGGTCGTGGAATATTCTTTCTGTCGGGGAATATTCGTACGACGGCGCAGACATTTGTGGGCCCCATAACAGAATAACTGTCGGATGAAGATAACGACAAAAATAAGTTATTTATAAATAACGGCGTAGTTGTTACCGTTAATACTGTTGGAATACCTGGTGGTTAAAACACAGTAATACGCGTTGTTGCACAGTAGCACACGGTATTGCACCAATTATTGATTTTTACGTAAGAAGACATTACTTAATAATTGTTACAGTAATTATTGTTCAGTATTTTATTTTATTGATTCAATAATTGCTACGTTGATATTTTATATTACTGTTGTTTCAATAATTATCACTACACAGCAATTTCCATTATCGGAGTAATAATTCATATTATCTGAATAATAGTATTAGATAACATTATTGGCAATGTCTAGAAAGTTCTGTCTAAGGAGAGGTTTGGTCATCTAATTGCGCGCCAGTAAGTAGAGATCCTTATTGGAAAGCCCCCTCTTTCTTGGGAACTACCTGGCTGTCAGTAATGTGATTCTGTAATATTATTTGTGAATAATTAATTATTGATTTATATGATGAGAAAAATATTAATTTTATGTGGATATAGATGGAAAAAAATTTTAATGTGACAATTGTTGAAAATTAATATTTTATTTTTTCTGATAAAATAATTTATTTAAATATATTATTTTAATAATATATTAATGGTGATATTTTTACAATGAATGTGGGATATATAAATAAATGAGGAAGAGTATTTTTGTTGGATTAAATGTTTAACACATGTTTTGTGTGTTGGTGGACACAAATCTTGACCGAAAATTTATTATAGACTATAAAATCGTTCGTTTGTGGATTTCGGTCAATTTCTGTTTGGAATTTGGAAAAACTTTCTTCTGTAAAGTTGCAGAGAATTGAATTTCCTATAAAACAACGCGAGATTCGAATTTTCTGATAAAAAGGCTATTTATTATGAATTATTGAAGTTCTGAAGTTCCGAAATAATTAATTTTTGGAAGTTTTATTTATTTTTATTAACAAAAATGTTTTTTACACTTTGGTGGGCCCCACTTGCACATGTTGATGGCTGAATTCAGATTTTCAAAGGTGGGCTAAGGAAAATTTATAATTATATTATTATTTTATTAAATTTTCTACTTTGGTGTTCTAAGCAATTTTCTATAAATAGGGTGCTTAGGTTAGAATTGAAAATCACACCAGAAACTAAAGTTTTCTCTCTATTTCTCTCTCTATATTATCGAGTGTATTCTTGTGAGTATTTTGATATCTTGAGTGTTGCTATACGGTGCAAGTTCGTTCAGCGTTATTCCAGTCAAGAGTACTGCTCTTTTGAGGTAAGGGATAGTAGGGGATTGTAAGGGATAGTAAGGGGTGTTATATTCTTCTTAAAATGATATTTTCTTTAATATCATTATACCAAAATGTTGGTATGAACTTTTTAACAAATTTGGAACTTTTTGAGTTGGGGTTACTATTCACGTATACGGCACTAATCACGTATACGGCACTATTCATGTATATGGCACTATTTACGTATATGACATTATTTACGTATACGGTACTATGTACGAATATAGAATACTATTCATGAGTTACTATTCATGAGTTACTATTCACGAGTTACTATTTACGATTTACTATTCACGGGTACTATTCACGACAAAAATTGATTTCTTTTTCTGACCAAATTATCGTTGATTTATGATTGTTGCTCTCGAAAATAAATACAGTTGTTAATCATATTATTTTTATATAACATTTTTACAACCCTAATGATGATATTCTTTTTCACTTGAGTGTAAAGATGGGTAGATTATTGGTATGATCGTGACTAGGGTTCTCTTTGGCCAGTTGTGCAAAGTTGAATTGGTGACTGGTATGATCATGACCATTAAATTTATAAGTGAATATCTTTAGCTTAAGTGCAAAGGTGAAATGATCAACATGGTTATAATTATTGTTTATATAAATTCTGAAATGATTATATATTTCTTTGAGATATGAATATATTTGGCCTGTAGTGCAAATATGAACTGTTGATGAATATCTTTGGCCTGTAGTGCAAAGATGAATTGTTGATGATTATCTTTGGCCTGTAGTGCAAAGATGACATGTTGTTGAATATCTTTGGCCAGTAGTGCAAAGATGAACAGGTGTTGAGATGAACATGACCAACTGGTACAAATAAATATCTTTGGCTGTAGTGCAAAGATGAAGTTATTAGTATGATTATGAACAGGAACTGTGATTTGGTATAACCATGATCTTTGATGTTTCAGGTAAAGACAAGTGATGAAAATTATCTTTGTTCTGGATGAGAAGAGGAATTTAGAACTACAATTATGATTATGAGTTATACATGTGATTGTGGACAGGAATTGTTGATTGATGTTACATGGATAAAACATTATTGGTGGACTTTTAACATAGAGAAGATAATAGACTTTATAGTCTATTTGACTCTTCTAATGGATTGCTCGTTCCGCTGCAACTATGGTTGAAATTTTTTTCATCTACCATATGTTCTAAATCTCTGATTTAATTCTGTTGAAGGCTATTGATAATTTATTTATCTTTAGTCATGATATTCTTTACTGGGCTAGTTGTGCTCACCCTTTTGTTTCACAATTCCTTTCAGGTAATAAGAGTGTAGCTGGGTCGAGCGGGGGTAACAGGGGAATAGAACGATGGTCATCATTTAGTAGTTATATTTGGTGAATCATCTAGGGTGAAGCGAACCCAACGTTGGAAGGGTGTTTTGTCACTATCATACAAGATGTCTAACGACACACAACCTCGTGTCATCATAAGACATGGTTGTGCACATCCACTTGTCGAGTATATCTACGAGCACTACCTATATATTCTTGGTGTTTGTTTGAAGTATAATTCTCAGTTAGAGACAGTGGAGATAATGATATATCAAGAGAAGACTCGCCATTGAGAAGAATATGATAGTAAACTTCTCGTTTTTCTTTGGGGTCTATTGGGTCAACCAATGATAATTCTGTGGCCATATGATATCTATCATAACCTAGAAGCATGGCCTCCCATATACGAGGGTTTCCTTGAGCACTTCCCAAAGATTCTAATTTCTAAAACAGTTTTTGACTATACCTTTATGTAAGGTGTCATTGTGACGTGTTATCCAAGGTTGGGACATGAGTCACAGTTGGTATATATTTGTATCCAAACTCACAGCATATGTGTTGTTATATTTTGCACGACAATTGTTGTAATAAAGTTGTAGTTGTTATCTGTACCATGTATTTGGCGACTCAAAATGGGTTGGATGGAATGGACCTATTTTGAGGGCGTCACAGTTGGTATCAAAGCTTAGGGATATGATCTCTGGCGGAGATCGGGGAATAGAACTAGGAGGGGAGAGATGAGTAAATCCTTCGCTAGTGTGCCCTACCTAAGCTTATTTGTTGGTCAGTCATAATATCGGAATATTATGTGATATGTTAATTTGTTCAATTAACCTTTGTTTTGAAGTTGTATTCTAGAATGATATCTGAAATACAGGAGATGAGCAATGGAGAAATCATGAGGACATGGAAGATGAAATATGAAATGAAAGCAAGGTATTCTCAACTCTTCGAAATACCAGGTATGTAAATTTCGGGGACGAAATTTCATAAGGAGGGGAGATTGTAAAACCCCGAATTTTATGAAATAAAAGTATTCAATTTTTCTTATAATTACAATTCAGTAAATGGTTAAATTGATAAAAAGTTAAAGTTATGGGTGAAATGTGAAAAAATTTCGAAATAAACAAGTGGTTATAAAATAATCATTGTTGTCGGGGAATATTCGTACGACGGCGCAGACATTTGTGAGCCCCATAACAGAATAACTGTCGGATGAAGATAACGACAAAAATAAGTTATTTATAAATAACGGCGTAGTTGTTACCGTTAATACTGTTGGAATACCTAGTGGTTAAAACACAGTAATACGCGTTGTTGCACAGTAGCACACGGTATTGCACCAATTATTGATTTTTACGTAAGAAGACATTACTCAATAATTGTTACAGTAATTACTGTTCTGTATTTTATTTTATTGATTCAATAATTGCTACGTTGATATTTTATATTACTGTTGTTTCAATAATTATCACTACACAATAATTTCCATTATCGGAGCAATAATTCATATTATCTGAATAATATTATTAGATAACATTATTGGCAATGTCTAGAAAGTTCTGTCTAAGGAGAGGTTTGGTCATCTAATTGCGCGCCAGTAAGGAGAGATCCTTATTGGAAAGCCCCCTCTTTCCTGGAAACTACCTGGCTGTCAGTAATGTGATTCTGTAATATTATTTGTGAATAATTAATTATTAATTTATATGATGAGAAAAATATTGATTTTATGTGGATATAGATGGAGAAAAATTTTAATGTGACAATTGTTGAAAATTAATATTTTATTTTTTCTGATAAAATAATTTATTTAAATATATTATTTTAATAATATATTAATGGTGATATTTTTACAATGAATGTGGGATATATAAATAAATGAGGAAGAGTATTTTTGTTGGATTAAATGTTTAACACATGTTTTGTGTGTTGGTGGACACAATTCTTGACCGAAAATTTATTATAGACTGTAAAATAGTCCGTTTATGGATTTCGGTCAATTTTTATTTGGAATTTAGAAAAACTTTCTTCTGCAAAATTGTAGAGAATTGAATTTCCTATAAAAAGTCGCAAGATTCGAATTTTCTGATAAAAAGGCTATTTATTATGAATTATTGAAGTTCTGAAGTTCCGAAATAATTGATTTTTGGAAGTTTTATTTATTTTTATTAACAAAAATGTTTTTTACACTTTGGTGGGCCCCACTTGCACATGTTGATGGCTGAATCCAGATTTTCAAAGGTGGGCTAAGGAAAATTTATAATTATATTATTATTTTATTAAATTTTCTACTTTGGTGTTCTAAGCAATTTCCTATAAATAGGGTGCTTAGGTTAGAATTGAAAATCACACCAGAAACTAAAGTTTTCTCTCTATTTCTCTCTCTATATTATCGAGTGTATTCTTGTGAGTATTTTGATATCTTGAGTGTTGCTATACGGTGCAAGTTCGTTCAGCGTTATTCCAGTCAGGAGTACTGTTCTTTTGATGTAAGGGATAGTAAGGAATTGTAAGGGATAGTAAGGGATGTTATATTCTTCTTAAAATGATATTTTCTTTAATATCATTATACCAAAATGTTGGTATGAACTTTTTGTCAAATTTGGAACTTTTTGAGTCGGGGTTACTATTCACGTATACGGCACTATTCACGTATATGGCACTATTCATGTATATGGCACTATTTACGTATATGACATTATTTACGTATACGGTACTATGTACGAATATAGAATACTATTCATGAGTTACTATTCACGAGTTACTATTCACGATTTACTATTCACGGGTACTATTCACGACAAAAATTGATTTCTTTTTCTGCCCAAATTATCGTTGATTTATGATTGTTGCTCTCGAAAATAAATACAGTTGTTGATCATATTATTTTTATATAACATTTTTATAACCCTAATGATGATATTCTCTTTCACTTGAGTGTAAAGATGGGTAGATTATTGGTATGATCATGACTAGGGTTCTCTTTGGCCAGTTGTGCAAAGTTGAATTGGTGACTGGTATGATCATGACCATTGAATTTATAAGTGAATATCTTTAGCTTAAGTGCAAAGGTGAAATGATCAACATGGTTATAATTATTGTTTATATAAATTCTGAAATGATTATATATTTCTTTGAGATATGAATATATTTGGCCTGTAGTGCAAATATGAACTGTTGATGAATATCTTTGGCCTGTAGTGCAAAGATGAATTGTTGATGAATATCTTTGGCCTGTAGTGCAAAGATGACATGTTGTTGAATATCTTTGGCCAGTAGTGCAAAGATGAACAGGTGTTGAGATGAACATGACCAACTGGTACAAATGAATATCTTTGGCCGTAGTGCAAAGATGAAGTTATTAGTATGATTATGAACAGGAACTGTGATTTGGTATAACCATGATCTTTGATGTTTCAGGTAAAGACAAGTGATGAAAATTATCTTTGTTCTGGATGAGAAGAGGAATTTAGAACTACAATTATAATTATGAGTTATACATGTGATTGTGGACAGGAATTGTTGATTGATGTTACAGGGATAAAACATTGTTGGTGGACTTTTAACATAGAGAAGATAATAGACTTTATAGTCTATTTGACTCTTCTAATGGATTGCTCGTTCCGCTGCAACTATGGTTGAAATTTTTTTCATCTACCATATGTTCTAAATCTCTGATTTAATTCTGTTGAAGGCTATTGATAATTTATTTATCTTTAGTCATGATATTCTTTACTGGGCTAGTTGTGCTTACCCTTTTGTTTCACAATTCCTTTCAGGTAATAAGAGTGTAGCTGGGTCGAGCGGGGGTAACAGGAGAATAGAACGGTGGTCATCATTTAGTAGTTATATTTGGTGAATCATCTAGGGTGAAGCGAACCCAACGTTGGAAGGGTGTTTTGCCACTATCATACAAGATGTCTAACGACACACAACCTCGTGTCATCATAAGACATGGTTGTGCACATCCACTTGTCGAGTATATCTACGAGCACTACCTATATAATCTTGGTGTTTGTTTGAAGTATAATTCTCAGTTAGAGACAGTGGAGATAATGATATATCAAGAGAAGACTCACCATTGGGAAGAATATGATAGTAAACTTCTCGTTTTTCTTTGGGGTCTATTGGGTCAACCAATGATAATTCTGTGGCCATATGATATCTATCATAACCTAGAAGCATGGCCTCCCATATACGAGGGTTTCCTTGAGCACTTCTCAAATATTCTAATTTTTAAAACAGTTTTTGACTATACCTTTATGTAAGGTGTCATTGTGACGTGTTATCCAAGGTTGGGACATGAGTCACAGTTGGTATATATTTGTATCCAAACTCATAGCATATGTGTTGTTATATTTTGCACGACAATTGTTGTAATAAAGTTGTAGTTATTATCTGTACCATGTATTTGGCGACTCAAAATGGGTTGGATGGAATGGACCTATTTTGGGGGCGTCACACATCTCCTTTACCCAAGTTTGGGCTTCAATCGGGTCCGTGGTTCACTTAAATTCAGGCAGTCCTACAGCTTTAAAGTCCTTGAAGTTAGCCAATCTATCAGCTGGCTGATTTCTCGCTCTTCTTCTTGCTGGAGCCCTATTTTCCACAGCTTTGGCTATCATATCCGCAAAGTTTTGCATCGGGTCAGCTTGACCTTCTTCATTATTTACTGACTGTTCTTCTCGTTGGTTTCGATTCTGTAGTCTAGGCGGCATGATCTGATTTAAACAAAAATCTTATATTAATTCTCTTTCTTTACACAAATTCTTAACACGATAAGAATTCAACACATATTTCTCATATAACTGCATATTTATTCCAATAGCACATAATACATATAGTACTTAACACATATTACTATCCCTTTTTTAAAATATTTAGGGTTAACATATACAACTTTACACAAAAAGTTTCAATTCTCCAACTTTACACAAAAAGTTGCCATTTTCTATTTTCACATCACTATTTCCAGTTCATCAAACTTACCATAATTATATGAGTGTATAAACTTATCCTAGTCAGAGGTTTGGCGTCCATTCGCTGAGGGGTTCAGAACATTTCATATAATTATGAGTCATTACTTTATCATAAGTATGAGTTTTAAGAACACACAAATTAATCTTAATCTTATATTCATATAGAAAATAAAGATTTCATTCATAAAATATATATATTTACATATGTTTAAACATCATTCTCGATATTACAACACTTAATATCAAAAGCTTCTACCAGAAGATACTAACGCTCAAACTTAAGATATCTACCATCCACTCCCTTCACCAGTCTTCTTTTTGTTGGGACACTTGTTGAATCCGTGACCCGTTCTCCCACATGAGAAATACTTCCTCATATTCGGCTTAGGACAATGCAAAGAAATATGTCCTTCCTGCTTACAATTGAAGCACACGTTCTTCCACATCATGCATTCTTCCGCGTGAGTCTTCCCACACTTGCTACAGGCTTGCTTCTTCTTCGGGTTTGACTTTTTAGAATTAGGGATGTCGTTGTTCCTCTTTCTCTTATTCTTTCCCTTCTTGCTGGTTCCTTCAGATGATCCACCACCTTCAGTCTTCATCCTTTCCACTTGCGCCTTGAGCTCGTTCCGTTCTTCAGTCATTTCGCGTAATGCTTGCTCCGTCTTCCATAACTCCTCCAAGAGAAATACCTTACTCCGGAGTTCTTGAACTTCTACAGATAGTTGATCTTGTTCTTCAACTTTAGTCTTATTCTTTTTCTCCACCTTAACTTGCTCAGACTCTGCCTCCTCATCACCACTCAGATACATCTCGGGATAATCGTCACAATCGCTCCCCAGATTGACCATAGGTTCATCTTTTCCCACCTTCTCAACTGATTCACTTTGCGCTGGCACCTCGCCTTCTGGCACTGGTGCAACAGCCGCTAGCATCTCCGCACTCGTCTTATCTTCTCTCGACATCCTACAATCAGTTTAAACAACTTGATTAGTACTTCACCAGTACAAAATTCTCACACTATGTGTCCACTTATCTCACTATCGATATTCTTTGGCAATCCCTCACTTAGTACTCTAAATGAGTATTCTATATCTCACTCATGGTTATAATCCTAGGGATTTCCCCACCCCACTTAAGGTTTATAACCTACAGCTTTGATACTAACCTGTGACACCCCCAAATCTGGGTTACCTGACCCTAGAGTTTGGTGCTCACGATCCACAATATATTAACATCTAACTACCCATTTAAATATAAATAGGAATACATAACTCATTAACATATGTTGTTAATACATAAGTCCCAGGTCCACTGACCTTAATATTACAGAAATACCCCTTAGTTATTCAAAAAGGGTTTACAATACAATACAACATAATAATAATATTGTTCATCATAACTAATTTATCACTATGCCTTTTTCTTTGTTCTTCTTCGCAGCACCTTCTGCAACATTGTCCCTAGCTGAAAAGTTTTACTTAGCAAGGGTAAGCAACAAGTTTTCCCCGCAAGTTAAGACATACAATAAAGGTATAGAAATCAATATCAAGTCTTCTCACATTCTACGCAACAATAATCTGTTAATGAAAGAGTACAATGCTTTCAAGGTTTTTCTACGATATTCAAATGAATAATCAAGAATTATATTCTACGAAATAGGAAAGTGGAATGTTTTCCAAATTTATGCTGAGCGATCCATTGGATCTTGTACTTCTCTTTTCGAGTAACTATCAAAGTTATACTTTGATATACCCAGGTGTATCAGATAATCATAAAGATTAAATCATACCCCTCTACAAGTATATAAAGTGATCAGCTTTAGTATACCCTATATTATGCATAATACTTAATCGCGCGCAAAGGTCGAGTATACGACCAATAAAATATTCCCTTTATATAAAAGGTTGTTCTTCTCAATCTCAGAATTAAGATTTGATTTTACAATAAAATACTGTGATTTTAATTTCTAATTACTTCTCGATCTAGCCGAAATAATTGGCATCGATCTGTCAATAATAATTGAATTCTCTTCTCGAACCTATCAAGTTCTAATAAATGTTCGTCTAGCCAGACTAATTGGCTAAGATAGTTCTCAATCATAATTCGACAGTAAACAGGAATTATCTGTAATGTCAATTCTAGCTTCTACGGATATGAATATCCACCAACTGTTATTCTACAAATGTATATTTTCTGAATAAGTAATTCAATTTGAATTATTAAACATGCACTAACTGGGAATAATCAACAATAAATCCCAGAATATGGTATAATTAGCAATAATTAACCACTATAATCTGAATGAATATAACTCAAGGTTAAGTTAGGGAACTTGCCTCTTCCGCTGATTACAGCTACACAATAAACTTGTTTGCGTTCGTAAGACCTATAACCAATAATATCGGTCTCACAATTAGCACAATAATTCACAACACTTATCACTGTATTCTACAGTCAAACTTCTTCTAGACACGTTACCACATAGCCACATCAGTGTTTGTAGCATATATAAACACTTATCAAGTCTAACTATTTCGGTCTGGTTGGACTTTGGTCTATTCTCGGTGTTCTGCTCACCCTATCCGACAATTAACACAGTTATTATCAATTAATTTCGGTTTCAAAGCTTCAATATTATATTAGATAAGTCAAAGATCATGTATAACATTTTTCGAAAGCTTTTAAATATTAATAATCAATTATTATAATTTATAATAATTTTTTCAAATATCGAAACCATTTTTAAATGATTTAATTATCCAATAATCTTATCATTATTAATATTTAATAATATAAAAATATTAATAACATACTTGTCAAAATATTAAAGTTATTTTTAACAACTTAAAATATTTTTAAATCATCAATATTCTACTTAAATGATTTTTAAAGTAATTAAAATTATTTTTAAATCATCACCATTAATATTTAAATATTAATGAAATTATCATCCAAATATTAAAAGTCATTAATTATAATTTAAAATATTTTTAAATCAATAAAATCATTTTTAATTCATTTATTTAATTTAATAATTAAATAAATCTAGTATCATTAATATTAATTTATTAATGAAAATTCTCCAAAAATATTAAAAATTATATTTTATAATTTAAAATATTTTCTAACACTTTATTCACATTTAAAATAATTTTTAAATCAATAAAATCATTTTTATCTTATTTATTTAATTTAATAATTAATTAAATCTAATATCATTAATATCAATTTATTAATGTAAATTCTCTAAAAATATTAAAAGTTACATTTTATAACTTAAAATATTTTTAAATATATTATTCTTATTAAAAATGATTTTTCATAATATTAAATCATTTTTCTTTAATTTATTTAATACATTAATTAAATAAATTAAATACCTTTAATATTTAAATAATTATAAATATTAAAGAAAAATATTCTAATTGGTCAAAAATTATTTTTCATAATTTAAAGTAATTTTTAAAACCATTTTTAATAATATTTATAATTTATTTCTATTTTTAAATAATTTCTGAAAATTCAGAAATTCAAAAATTAAATAAACCGTCGCTAATGGTCTTTAGCGACACTTTCTGTCGTTTTAATTACTCTTGAGCTCAAGAACACTGTCAGACAGGAGTTCAAGGGTACACGTTTGACCGTGTGTAATTTCCAATCCATACAAGTTTTGAGCAATGTTAAGCATCGATTATGTAGTGTTTATGTAATACTACATAAATCAATCACCATCTCGATCATACAACAAATCAATAAAAAGATCTGAGCTAGCAAACATCTGGTCAAAACATTTTTGGGTTTTTCAAAAACCCAGATGGTTCGACTAGTCACTTTCATGCTCGATTTATTCTAGGTTCCAGCCATTTTCTACGTGATCTAATGGTTCAAATTATAGTCCATATGTTATAGAACATTCACATAGCAACAGATCGATCTATCATCAACAGGATCACCAGGAATCATACGGTCAAAGTATGTCAGACGTCCTGTTCTTATGTTTTTCTGGAATTTTTAGAAACTCAAAATCAGTCTAGGATGGCTACTTTGACCATCCATTAAAACCAATCAATTTAATGTTTATGGAATATAAAGACATATACTTAAAGTTCATATTACAGGCTACAACCTGAATACAACACATCATTAAAATAATATCATATATGTCAGATCCGGACCTTCAAAGATCTTGTCAGACCATGTTTTACACTTTCTGGGTTACCCAGAAAGTGAATGGTCATGCTCGGTCAACCCTATTTGACCATGAATAAAAACAAATCTAGACATCAGATGGCTATAACACCACTTGAAGATGAAAGACCTCATACCAGGCTATAGATCCAACACATCAAACAAGAAAAATCTTAAACAGACACAGATCTGTGGCTCCTGACATTAGCTTGTCAGACCACAAATCGTGTTCTTGACAGTTTTGGAAAAAAAAACTCAATTTTAAAGCATTTTGATGATATGGATCTATGTTATATCAACATAGATCATCATTAAACATCATCTAGCAAAGATCTAAACACAAAAACACAAAAGTTGTCTTAGCATACAAGATCAAAATGGGTTTTAGGGTTTATACCTTTATGTTCTAGATTTTGATCTTTGCTCTCCAATCTGATCTTGGGTTATTAATGGGTTGTTTATGTGACTGAAACACTTTAAGAATTCGGAGGTTTTGAGAGAAGGTGAGTTGGTGAGATCTTGAACACAAAATAAACCAAATACTAAACTTTCTCTCTCTCAAATCTCTTATATAATGCTTGATATGTTGCTAGATCTGATGTGTTGGCCGAATTTTGTTGGATTTCTATGTCACAAGTCAATGTGGTTACTTACCAACTAAAGTTGCTAGCACATTTTGCAAGTTACATATTAAAATAAACTAAAAGGGCATTTTGGTCTTTTTCCTACCCATTTTAATGGCATACTAGGAATTTGTCACTCCCTTAGGGTTTAACCCTAAAGTTCTAACCCTTAGGTTTAAAATATTTAGCTTCTAAAAACTTCTAATTAGGGTTTTAATTAGAAAAATAATATTTTAAATTACAATAAGGGTTTATAAAATAACTAAAATATAATTAGGGTTTTCTAATCATATTTAAGTTTAATAAACACCTTAGGCTTGCCGATTAGGATTAGGGTTTCCTAATTTAGGGTTTAGGATTCCCGAATAAGAAATTAGGGTTTCCCGACGTATAATTAGGCATTTTAACTATACGTTAGGTTTTTTAAATCTGAGATTAGGGCTTCTAATCTCTTATTAGGGTTTATTAATTTCAAACCTTATCTATTCACTCATTGATCAACATTCCTATACAGTGCAAAAACATACTCATTAATACAATTATTTTAATTATAATTTCTACCGAATCCCTATCCAGAAATTAGGGTTAGGGTTTTCTAAAGTTGTTAAGCACAACTCTACTCTAATTTCTCAGTCAATACACAAATTGACTAATTCTCCAGACTCGTATCATAGATACAGTACAATATTAACAGTCAAAGTCAATATTAAATTTAAAAAAATTATTCATGAAATTTGGATTATTTGAAATCTCGGGTTATCACAAAAGGGGTTTGGTCACCTAATTGTGCGTCAATAAGGAGATATCGTTATCGAAAAGCCCCCTCTTTCTTGGGAATGATATGGTTGTTTAATATTGTGAGTTATAATATTAATGATGAATAAGTTCGTGTTGATTAGAGATGTTTGTTCATTTAGTTTTCTTTAATTCTTCCGTGACCTAATTACCCTCAAAGGAGGTAATTCTGTGATTTGCTGGTTTTGTTATTATTGACCAAATAGGCAATTAATCGGATAAATAAGAAATTAATTGCTATTGGTTCACATGCAAACTACTGTTGGTTCACATGTATGGAAATATTAGTTCACATGTATGGAACCATTGGTTCACATGTATGTACTATTAGGGGAGATGGTGCAAGATTGATAATACTTGGAGGACTAAATTAAAAATAGAGGTAAAGATGAAGGTACTATACTATAATAATTCGAGCCCCTAAACGTGCAATTATCGAAACTATGTTTTCTTCTAAATAGAAGCTCATTTCTTCTTTCATTCTCACCAATTCACTAAGACTCACAAGAGCAATTATAGAGAGAAAAGCTATAGAGAGAAAGAAGAAGAGTATTATGCTACTTCACTATTACAGTATCCAGCCTTCTACTAAGGTAAGGGATGTTATTTATTTCTTATTCGTAAGGGATATTATTTTTGTTCAATATTCATATGAAATAATATTTTCTTCTATACTCTGTAGTATGTAAGTAATATTATTTCGTTTCGTATCCCTAATTTTATACTCATTTTGTTGAAGTATTACTTCTATATTCTGTGAAATTAGTAGATTATCCTTGAAATTTGTGATTCATCTAGTATCGTTTTACAAGGATATTTTTCTGAATATTCTTATTAAATTTTAAGCTTTTCACGCCAGAGTACTATTCATGGGTACTATTCATTTATACGGCACTATTCATACGTACGGTACTATTCATAGAGTACTATTCATGGGCACTATTCATAAATACAGTACTATTCATAAATACGGTACTATTCACAAAGTACTATTCATAAAGTACTATTCACAAAATACGATTTACGGGGTACTATTCACAAAGTAATATTCACTCAATTACTAATCACCCGAGGTACTATTCGTGATAAAAATTGATTTTTTTTTGTCCAAATCATTTTTGATACAATATTATTCTTGAATTTTACTCCACAAAGCAGTATCGTGTTGACAATTTGGACATTTTTAAACTCTAGATAAATTTAACGTCTTTAATATTTATCCTTAATTTCGTTTGATTAATGTTTATATCGTTGTCATCATCCTCATACTTATATTGTGATAAGTCATCTTTGGCTGTAGTGCATAGATGGACTATTGATTGGTATGATTATGACCAGGGATTATTCGGTATAATCATGACCTGTAATGTTACAAGTGATGTGGATTATTTATTGAGCTGAGTCTCAGCGACAGTTATTGGTATAATCATGACCATACGTTCTCTTCGGTCAAGTGTGCAAAGATGAATTGTTGTTTGGCATGTTCATGACCATTGGTGAAAACACGAATATCCTTGGCCCGTAGTGCATGGATAATTCATGGTCGTGATACTAATGAATATCTTTGGCCCGTAATGCATGGATAATTCAGTGATGTGGATTATTTATTAAGATGAGTCTCAGCGATAAAATTGATGATAAACTTTTAAATCATAGAAGATAGTAGATATCATGCTCTACTTGACTCTTCTAATGGGTTGCTTATTCCGCTGCAGTTATTGATCTAAAACTCGTTGTCTATTGTATTCTATCAGTGGTTATACTGTTGAAGGCTAACGATAATTTATTTTGAATTATCTTAGTCATAATATTTCTTACTGGGCTAGTTGAGCTCACCCTTTTCTTTCACTGTTCTCTTTAGGAAATGAGAAAATAGTTGGGACTAGTCGGGGAATGGATTGATGGTCTAGATTGTTGTTTTAGTAGTACTCACTATTCTATGAAATAGTGTGATAATAATTATAACGAGATTGAATTTGAGTTTAGATATTGTCTAGAAGACAATATTCGTGTTAAAACTCTCAACCATATTTTGTTGTATTTTACACGACAGTTGTATAATTAAGTTGTAGTTGTATTTTGTACCATGTATTTGGCGACTCAGAATGGGTGATGTATACCTATTTTGGGGGCGTCACAATATTGTTGTGTTACGGACTCATGATGTAAAAATGAAATGAACAACCCTTATAAATAGGGGAACTTTATTGTCAGACATACGACCCGCGCACTATGTTTAAGTATTATGCATAATATAAGGTATGTTGGGAGAGTGCATATTTTGATTTGATGTTTAAAGTAAAAACTCATGATTATATGTAAAGTCCTTCAAGGATTATATGTACAAGGACTTAGTGATAGATCAAATTTGTTAGGTTGATATAAACCTTTAACGTGTATCATTCTGTAAATGAATGTATAGATAAAGAGATCAAAGCTATTAGGTTGATCTTGAGATGTAATAGAGAGGCTTCGAAGAGATCGTAGTGTATCGAGCTGATCAAAATTGCAGAAGCCAAGGCAGAATCGTAGAGCATGAAGGATCGTAGTGTATCTGCCTTGAAGGGCCTCTTCGGAAATCGTAGAGTGGTCTCAACGTTTGTCGAGCCAACTCAGAGATCGTAGTGTGCTCTCGAAAACGTACAGCTTGCAAGACATGCAAGTGAAGATCACAGTGTTCAAGTCTTTAAGAGAAATCGTAGTGCTCTCTATTGATAGCATCAGACCAAGCACCCAGGTGACAAGGCACCACGATCTGGATCGTAGAGTATCATATGTCTTATGTCAGAAGAATCGAGCCCCACCTTTTTGTTTAAAGATAAATCTCGACAAATGTGGAATGGGTCCTAAATGTTGAACTACTCACCAGTCTCAAAGGTATAAAAGATATCCTTAGTATGCAACAAAGAAGCGTATTGGAGAAGCTAAGGAAAGTACCATTGGTAAGAGGAAAACATCTTTTCAGGTGTTAGGTGAGAAAGCAGTCTGTTGTGTCAGTGGGTTAGAATGCAATTCAGAAGATGTACAGAAAAGTCTCCATCAAAGTACAGAAATGTCAAACACATTTAATGATTCAACAGATAGATCCAACGGATAGATTTCAAGATCACATATATGCAAAACATATGCAGATGAGAAATAAGAGCAAGCATTAAACAAAAACGTACAAGAACCCTCATCGCTCAACTCTACGATCTGAGAAAAAGAAAAATTTTGCTCAGCTACTCAGTTCTTTCGAACAAGAGCTTAACAGCAACTGAGTAGCACCAATCAATAACTCAACAACTACCAATCAACTGAAGTAAGAGTTCCAAGTCCGAAGGACTTGAAGAGTTCTAAGTGAACTGCGAAGAGCCAAGTCTGCTGGACTTGAAGAGTTCAAGAGTGTACTAAGAAGTTCCTAGACTGCTGGTCTAGAAAGAATCTGTGTGATTCAGAAAGTTTAAAAGACATCCTTAGTGGATTTTCTACTCGAGGAGTAGAAGAGTGGACTAGGAGCTTTAAGTGCTCTGAACCACTTAAAACGACTGTGCCTATTACATTCTTGCTATAACTGCTATATCTGCCATAACTGTTATAACTGCCTCACTCTCATTAACTCACTATCTTAAGGGAGATTAAAACAAAGATTAATTCTGCTAAGTTTTAATCATTATCACTCTAACAAAGTAAAACGAAAAGTTTTTTAATATTTATTCAACCCCCCTTCTAGATAACTATTGTGCCTCCGGGAACTAACAATTGGTATCAGAGCAGGTTCTATTATATAGCCTACAAAGCTTGAGTAGATCCAATGGCACACTTACCAAGCGAATCAAGGACTGGAGGAGGCAGCATGCCACCTATGTGCAACAAAGATAAATCCGCCAACTGGAAAGTTAGGATGCAAGCATACATGGATTCAATAGATGAAGATCTATTTAAAACTGTTCAAAATGGGCCCTACATTCCAACAAAGCTTGCACCAACTACAAACGATCCAAACAGAATACAGATCAAGGTCAAAAAAGAATGGACTGACAACGAGAAGAGAGTTGTTCAACTCGACAAGAAGGTCAAGAACATTTTGTTTCAATCCTTAGAAGACGATCTGTTCGAAAATGTGGTCAATAGCAAAACAGCAAAGGAGGTTTGGGAAGCACTACTCATCATGAATGAAGGAACTGAAGAAGTCAGAGAAAAAAAACAATCTCTCCTAACACAGCAATATGAAATGTTTGCACACGTTCAAGGAGAGAACGTCACTACCACCTACGAGAGATTCAACGTTCTGCTCAACTCACTACGAGCCTATGGAAAGATCTATCCAAACAAAGATCTAATCATAAAGTTCATGAGAGCCTTACCAAGTAGGTGGGATGCCAAAACCACTGCTATTAGAGAGTCAAAGAATCTCCATGAAATGACTGTTCAACAGTTATATGGCAACCATCTTACATACGAACTGGAGCTGACTTAACGAGCAGAAACTCTGTCAGAAGGAAGAAAGAAGGATAAGGGTGTTGTTCTCAAAGCAACTGAAAGTACCTCTAAGGTCAACACTGAAATTGACTCTGACTATGATGAAGATGATGATGAGGACTTTGCTATGCTGGTGAAAAGACTCAGAAGGTTCATGCGTCAAGGAAAAACCAGCAAGCAAAAGAAGGTCAGCAACTACAACAGCCAGGAGCAAATGAATGATCTATGCTACAACTGCAAGAAGCCTGGCCATTTCATTGCCAACTGCAACAAACCTCTCAAAGAAGAACTAAAGAAGAAATAACATCCAAAGAAGGAATAAAAAGGCAACAAAAGGCCTCAGAAGAGAGACAAAGGCCATGTAGTTGGAGGATCGTGGAGTGACTCAGACAATGACTCAACTCCCGATTCTGGAAATGATGAAGATCCTCAAATAGCAAATATGTGCCTAATGGCCAAAAATGCAAAGGACAAACAGAATTCCAATATACATGAAGTAAGTATCGATGAGGTATTTGACTTTAACTCTCCTGATGTTAACATTGATGATTTAAGGACTGCACTGCATGGCATAACATCTGATCTGCATCAATACATGAAATGGTTCAGAGTTCTGTCGAAGGATTATTCACTTCTTTAAGAGGAGAAAAAGAAAGTTCAAGAAAAACTGGAAACAGCCCTTCTAAGTACTAACTCTCTCTCCAAGCTTGAGGCTGAGAATAAGTTCTTACAATAGACCAATGAGCTCAATCCACAAAGAGAGTCAAGTCTAACCACTAAAATTGAGGAACTAGAAAAGACTATCTCTACATGGAATAAATTCTCATCATCCATGGACTTCCTGCTCTTTAGTCAGAGAAGTGCAACTGACAAAACAGGATTAGGCTTTGGGAGATCCACCTTAGAGCCATGTGTGGAAAAGCTAAAGGAAACTAGCACTAGTAAAGCTTCAAGTTTCAGTAGAGTCATTATATTTGTGAAATCCTCACAGAAGGAAGAACCAGCCCAACCCTGCTCTACTGATTCAATCCATACTCCAAGGACTAAAGGATCTCATGATGGCCTGGGTTTCAAAAAAGAGAAGAGTAACCAATCCTCTACTCACCAACCTCAAAGGATCGTAGAGTCGAGTAAGACCAACTCTACGAACCAACTGGGAAGGTACAGTAAAGGTAAGGTACACTCCTCACATTTCATGAAATCCAAGGACATGTGGAAGAAGAAAAATCAGTTTAACAGAAGGATGACTAAAGAACCACAAAAGTCCAAATGGAGGATGAAGTCTCACACACACATAGGCATGCATCATACTAGGTGTTTTGTGTGCAATAGAGTTGGTCACAATGCTGCAAAGTGCTATTATAATTCCATGCATGTTAGACCCAAAATCAAGCAGATTTGGGTCCCCAAGGGCACTAACAAAGTAGGACCCATGCAAATATGGGTACCAAAATGAAGGTTTAATGTTGTCACAGGAAAAGAACTCCACGATCACAACCTGGTATCTGGACAGTGGATGCTCAAGGCACATGACTGGGAATAAAGCCCTTTTGTCTAACTACATAGAGAAGGAGGGTCCCTCAGTCATCTTTAGAGACAACGACTCCGGCAAGACAAGAGGATATGACATAGCTGGAAATGGTGCAGTATCCTTCAGTAAAGTGGCTTATGTGGAAGGACTACAACACATTCTTTTGAGCATTAGTCAACTCTGCGACAAGGGCCATCATGTAACATTCCTCAACAATCAGTGTTAAGTCAGAGATTTGAAGACATCTGCTGTAAAGCTAATCGGAACAAGAGAAGGAAATGTCTACACAATGGATCTTGGACAGCTAAGCTCAGATGAGACAATATACTTTCTGGCTAAAGCATCTGAAGAAATGATGTGACAACCCCAAAATAGGTCCATTCCATCCAACCTATTCTGAGTCGTCAAATACATGGTACAGAAAATAACTACAACTTTATTACAACAATTGTCGTGCAAAATACAACAACACATATGATGTGAGTTTGGATACAAATATATACCAAATGTGACTCATGTCCCAACCGTGGACAGCACATCACAATGACACCTTACATAAAGGTATAGTCAAAAACTATTTTAGAAATTAAAATCTTTGGGAAGTGCTCAAGGAAACCTTTGTACATGGGAGGCCATGCTTCTAGGTTGTGATAGATATCATATGGCCACAGAATTATCCTTGGTTAACCCAAAAGACCCCAAAGAAAAACGAGAATATTACTATCATATTCTTCCCAATGGTGAGTCTTCTCTTGACTTTTCATTATTTTCACTGTCTTTAATCGTGAATTATACTTCAAACAAATACCAAGATTATATAGGTAGTGCTCATAGATATACTCAGCAATTGGATGAGCACAATCCTGTCTTATGATGACACGAGGTTGTATTACATTAGACATCTTGTATGGTAGTGGCAAAACACCCTTCCAACGTTGGGTTCGCCTCACCCTATTGGATTCACCAAATATAACTACTAAATAAACTTTTTATACTGCTTAGGGAGAACTCCACAGTTAGAGACCATCGTTCTATTCCCTTGTTACCCCCGCTCGACCCAGTTACACTCTTATTACCTGAAAGAAATTGTGAAGCAAAAGGGTGAGCACAACTAGCCCAGTAAAGAATATCATAACTAAAGATAATTAAATTATCAATAGCCTTCATCAGTAATAAATTAGAGATTTAGAACATATGGTAGATGATAAAAAATTTCAACCATAGTTGCAGCAGAACGAGCAATCCATTAGAAGAGTCAAATTGACTATAAAGTATATTATCTTCTCCATGTTAAAAATTCACCAACAATGTTTTATCCCTGTAACATCAATCAATAATTCTGGTCCACAATCATATGAATAACTCATAATCATAACTGTAGTTCTAAATTCCTCTTCTCATCTAGGACGAAGATAATTTTCATCACTTATCTTTACCTGAAACATCAAAGATCATGGTTACACCAAATCACATTTCCTGTTCATAATCATACTAATAACTTTATCTTTGCACTACGGCCAAAGATATTCATTTGTATCACCAGTTGGTCATGTTCATCTCAACATCTGTTCATCTTTGCACTACTGGCCAAAGATATTCAACAACATGTCATCTTTGCACTACGGGCCAAAGATATTCATCAACAATTCATCTTTGCACTACAGGCCAAAGATATTTCTCAACAATTCATATTTGCACTACGGCCAAATATATTCATCAACAGTTCATATTTGCACTACAGGCCAAATATATTAATATCTCAAAGAAATATATAATCATTTTAGAATTTATATAAACAATAATTATAACCATGTTGATCAATTCACCTTTGCACTTAAGCTAAAGATATTCACTTATAAATTCAATGGTCATGATCATACCAGTCAACAATTCAACTTTGCACTACTGGCCAAAGAGAACCCATAGTCATGATCATACCAGAAATCTACCCATCTTTACACTCAAGTCAAAGAGAAATATCATCATTAGGGTTATAAAAATGTTATATATGATAATAAAATCAATATAATTAACATATAGATTTAATCTCAAGAGTAATATTCATAAACCAACTATAATTTGGTCAGAAAAAGAAATCAATTTTGTCGTAAATAGTAACTCGTGAATAGTAACTCATGAATAGTAACTCATGAATAGTAAACTCGACACAAAAAGGTAGAAATTCCACAATAAAATGCATACTAATATTTCGGTATAATGATATTGAAAGAATAATATTTCTTAAGCTTATAAATAATTTATTTTAATTGTTTATACTTTACTAAATAATGCATTTAATCATCCTAAAATGCCAAACTCATAAGATTTTATCACCAATAACCAAAAATCCTTTTCAAAAATCTGCATATACCTCATATAGGATTCTCAAGCCATAAAATCCTATTTTCTAATTTTCTTACTTCACATAACATACTTAATTCATTTACTCATAACTAGACTATTTTCATGAAAAAAATACCAAATTAGTTCCAAAAATATTTTTTTTCTGGGATTTAGCATAATATAGTCCCATAGTGAACATATATTTTTCTCAGAATTTTTAAAAGTCATTTACTATTTTTCATATGGCCAAAACAGCCGAATATTTAGACATTTATCATAAATTGTACTTTTATCTAAAAATTCTGAAATTCACAGAGTATACTCCTATCATGTACATGTACTCCCAATAAAAATTTTATCAATTTTGGAGTTAACCACAAGGAGTTATAAGCAGTTACTTTTAAAATAGTCTTTTTCCGTAAAATTCATAACTCTTAATCTATACATCCAAAAATCACCATTTTTGGACACAATCAAGAAAACTCATCAAAATATCATTTTAGATTTTTCCAGAATTTTTGAAGGTCAGAAAAATTACGAAACTGAAAAACATAACAACCCTTAAAATCTCTTACTATCCCTTACCTCAAAAGAGCAGTACTTCTGATCGGTATAAGGCTGAAGAAAACTTGCACTGATGAATAGAAACTCACAAAGTATCTAAATAATCACAAAATACACTCAATAATCTAGAGAGAGAAAGAGAGAAAACTTATGAATTCTGGTGTGTTTTTCAATTCTAACTTAGCCCTCTATTTATAGGAAAATGTTAGCACGCCGAATCAGACTTAACCTGCAACCTGATGGCTTTACCTGCTACTATTCTCACCCACCACATTTGAATAAGAATCTCAGTATATTTCTTCACCAACTAAGAGTGGGGCCCACCAATTCTAGAATTTTCTACCAAAATGATAAACTCCAAAAATTCAACAATTTCTGAACCAGTCATCTCGTAAAATTCATAATAAATCATACGTTCATTTTTAACGGTTCAAAATTTGTGGACATATACTCAACTTATATATGTATAACATATCCAAAAATTACCACGATCCAACGGTCGGATTACAAATTATAACCCCCGCAAAATATCTCAAAAACCCTGATTTTTAATACCTCCATTCTGACAAAAATACTGATAAAAACCTCAACATTAACTCCTTCATTTTTAACCATAAAAATATATCCCTCATTTATATCCACATAAAATAAATATTTCCTTATCATATGAATCAATAATTAATTATTCACAAATAATATTACAGAATCACATTTATGACAACCAGGCCGTTCCCAAGAAAGAGGGGGCTTTCCAATAAGGATTTCTCCTTACTGGCGCGCAATTAGATGACCAAACCTCTCCTTAGACAGAACTTTCTAGGCATTGCCAATAATGTTATCTAATAATATTATTCAAATAATATGAATTATTGATCTGATAATGGGAAATATTATGCAGTGTCAATTATTGAACAATAATAATATAAAATTTCAACGTAGCAATTATTGAATCAATAAAATAAAATATTGAACAGTAATTACTGTAACAATTATTAAGTAGTGCCTTCTTACGTAAGAATTAATAATTTCAAAAATACTGTGCAATACCGTGTGCTACTGTGCAATAACGCGTATTACTGTATTTTAACCACCGGGTATTCCAACAGTATTAACGGTAACAACAACGCCGTTATTTGTAAAAACTCAAATTTGTCATTTTCTTTATCCGACAGTTATTCGTTATGGGGCCCAAAAATAGCTGCGCCGTCGTACGAATATTCCCCGACAACAATAATTATTTTATAACCACTTGCTTATTTTGAAAAAAAAATTCACATTTCACCCATAACTTTAAACTTTTATCAATTTAACCATTTACTGAATAGTAATTATAAGAAAAATTGAATACTTTTATTTCATAAAATTCGGGGTCTTACAATCTCCCCTCCTTATGAAATTTCGTCCCCGAAATTTACGTACCTGGTATTTCAAAGAGTTGAGAATACCTTGCTTTCATTTCAGATTCCATCTTCCCTGTCATCATGATTTCTCCATTGCTCATCTCCTGTATTTTAGCTATCATTCTAGAATATAGCTTCAAAACAAGGGTTAATTGAACAAATTAACATATCACATAATATCCCGATATTATGACTGACCAACAAATAAGCTTAGGTAGGACACACTAGCGAAGGATTTTACTCGTCTCTCCCTTCCTAGTTCTATTCTCCAATCTCCTCCAGAGACCATATCCCTAAGCTCTGATACCACCTGTGACAACCCCAAAATAGGTCCATTCCATCCAACCTATTCTGAGTCGCCAAATACATGGTACAGAAAATAACTACAACTTCATTACAACAATTGTCGTGTAAAATACAACAACACATATGCTGTGAGTTTGGATACAAATATATACCAAATGTGACTCATGTTCCAACTGTGGACAGCACATCACAATGACACCTTACATAAAGGTATAGTCAAAAACTGTTTTAAAAATTAAAATCTTTGAGAAGTGCTCAAGGAAACCTTTGTACATGGGAGGCCATGCTTCTAGGTTGTGATAGATATCATATGGCCACAGAATTATCCTTGGTTAACCCAAAAGACCCCAAAGAAAAACGAGAATATTACTATCATATTCTTCCCAATGGTGAGTCTTCTCTTGACTTATCATTATTTTCACTGTCTTTAATCGTGAATTATACTTCAAACAAATACCAAGATTATATAGGTAGTGCTCATAGATATACTCAGCAAGTGGATGAGCACAATCCTGTCTTATGATGACACGAGGTTGTATTACATTAGACATCTTGTATGGTAGTGGCAAAACACCCTTCCAACGTTGGGTTCGCCTCACCCTATTGGATTCACCAAATATAACTACTAAATAAACTTTTTATACTGCTTAGGGAGAACTCCACAGTTAGAGACCATCGTTCTATTCCCTTGTTACCCCCACTCGACCCAGTTACACTCTTATTACCTGAAAGGAATTGTGAAGCAAAAGGGTGAGCACAACTAGCCCAGTAAAGAATATCATAACTAAAGATAATTAAATTATCAATAGCCTTCATCAGTAATAAATCAGAGATTTAGAACATATGGTAGATGATAAAAATTTTCAACCATAGTTGCAGCGGAACGAGTAATCCATTAGAAGAGTCAAATAGACTATAAAGTCTATTATCTTCTCCATGTTAAAAAATCACCAACAATGTTTTATCCCTGTAACATCAATCAATAATTCTGGTCCACAATCATATGAATAACTCATAATCATAACTGTAGTTCTAAATTTCTCTTCTCATCCACGACGAAGATAATTTTCATCACCTATCTTTACCTGAAACATCAAGGATCATGGTTATACCAAATCACATTTCCTGTTCATAATCATACTAATAACTTCATCTTTGCACTACGGCCAAAGATATTTATTTGTATCACCAGTTGGTCATGTTCATCTCAACATCTGTTCATCTTTGCACTACTGGCCAAAGATATTCAACAACATGTCATCTTTGCACTACAGGCCAAAGATATTCCTCAACAATTCATATTTGCACTACGGCCAAATATATTCATCAACAGTTTATATTTGCACTACAGGCCAAATATATTAATATCTCAAAGAAATATATAATCATTTTAGAATTTATATAAACAATAATTATAACCATGTTGATCAATTCACCTTTGCACTTAAGTTAAAGATATTCACTTATAAATTCAATGGTCATGATCATACTAGTCAACAATTCAACTTTGCACTACTGGCCAAAGAGAACCCATAGTCATGATCATACCAGAAATCTACTCATCTTTACACTCAAGTCAAAGAGAAATATCATCATTAAGGTTATAAAAATGTTATATATGATAATAAAATCAATATAATCAACATATAGATTTAATCTCAAGAGTAATATTCATAAACCAACTATAATTTGGTCAGAAAAAGAAATCAATTTTGTCGTAAATAGTAACTCGTGAATAGTAACTCATGAATAGTAACTCATGAATAGTAAACTCGACACAAAAAGGTAGAAATTCCACAATAAAATGCATACTAATATTTCGGTATAATGATATTGAAAGAATAATATTTCTTAAGCTTATAAACAATTTATTTTAATTGTTTATACTTTACTAAATAATGCATTTAATCATCCTAAAATGTCAAACTCATAAGATTTTATCACCAATAACCAAAAATCCTTATCAAAAATCTGCATATACCTCATATAGGATTCTCAAGCCATAAAATCCTATTTTCCAATTTTCTTACTTCACATAACATACTTAATTCATTTACTCATAACTAGACTATTTTCATAAAAAAAATACCAAATTAGTTCCAAAAATATTTTTTTTCTGGAATTTAGCATAATATAGTCCCATAGTGAACATATATTTTTCTCAGAATTTTTAAAAGTCATTTACTATTTTTCATATGGCCAAAACAGCCGAATATTTAGACATTTATCATAAATTTTACTTTTATCTAAAAATTCTGAAATTCACAGAGTATACTCCTATCATATACATGTACTCCCAATAAAAATTTTATCAATTTTGGAGTTAACCACAAGGAGTTATAAGCGGTTACTTTTAAAATAGTCTTTTTCCGTAAAATTCATAACTCTTAATCTATACATCCAAAAATCACCATTTTTGGACACAATCAAGAAAACTCATCAAAATATCATTTTAAATTTTTCCAGAATTTTTGAAGGTCAGAAAAATTACGAAACTGAAAAACATAACAACCCTTAAAATCCCTTACTATCCCTTACCTCAAAAGAGCAGTACTTCTGATCGGTATAAGGCTGAAGAAAACTTGCACTGATGAATAGAAACTCATAAAGTATCTAAATACTCATAAAATACACTCAATAATCTAGAGAGAGAAAGAGAGAAAACTTATGAATTCTGGTGTGTTTTTCAATTCTAACTTAGCCCTCTATTTATAGGAAAATGTTAGCACGCCGAATCAGACTTAACCTGCAACCTGATGGCTTTACCTGCTACTATTCCCACCCACCACGTTTGAATAAAAATCTCAGCACATTTTTCACCAACCAAGAGTGGGGCCCACCAATTCTAGAATTTTCCACCAAAATGATAAACTCCGAAAATTCAACAATTTCTGAACCAGTCATTTCGTAAAATTCATAATAAATCATACATTCATTTTTAACGGTTCAAAATTTGTGGACATATACTCAACTTATATATGTATAACATATCCAAAAATTACCATGATCCAACGGTCGGATTAAAAATTATAACCCCCGTAAAATATCTCAAAAACCCTGATTTTTAATACCTCCATTCCGAAAAAAATACTGATAAAAATCTCAACATTAACTCCTTCATTTTTAACCACAAAAATATATCCCTCATTTATATCCACATAAAATAAATATTTCCTTATCATATGAATCAATAATTAATTATTCACAAATAATATTACAGAATCACATTTATGACAACCAGGCCATTCCCAGGAAAGAGGGGGCTTTCCAATAAGGATTTCTCCTTATTGGCGCACAATTAGATGACCAAACCTCTCGTTAGACAGAACTTTCTAGACATTGCCAATAATGTTATCTAATAATATTATTCAAATAATATGAATTATTGATCTGATAATGGGAAATATTATGCAGTGTCAATTATTGAACAATAATAATATAAAATTTCAACGTAGCAATTATTGAATCAATAAAATAAAATATTGAACAGTAATTACTGTAACAATTATTAAGTAGTGCCTTCTTACGTAAGAATTAATAATTTCAAAAATACTGTGCAATACCGTGTGCTACTGTGCAATAACGCGTATTACTGTATTTTAACCACCGGGTATTCCAACGGTATTAACGGTAACAACAACGCCGTTATTTGTAAAAACTCAAATTTGTCATTTTTTTTATCCGACAGTTATTCGTTATGGGGCCCACAAATAGCTGCGCCGTCGTACGAATATTCCCCGACAACAATAATTATTTTATAACCACTTGCTTATTTTGAAAAAAAATTCACATTTCACCCATAACTTTAAACTTTTATCAATTTAACCATTTACTGAATAGTAATTATAAGAAAAATTGAATACTTTTATTTCATAAAATTCTGGGTCTTACAAATGAGCTGGCTATGGCATAGACGATTGTCTCATTTATACTTCAAAAGCATGTCCAAACTTGCCTCAAAAGATCTTGTTGCAGGCCTACCCAAGTTCAGCTTCGTCAAAGAAAGGCCATGCAATGCCTGTCAGCTTGGAAAGCAAACCAGAAGCTCATTCAAAAGTAAAACTGCCAACTCAATCGACAAGCCCCTGCAGTTGCTCCACATGGATCTATTTGGGCCTATTCCAACTATAAGTCTCAGAGGGAAAAGACACTCACTGGTTATAGTCGACGATTACACCAGGTTCACATAGGTGTTCTTTCTAACCTTAAAGGATAAAACAAGCTCCCAACTGATCAAGATGTTCAGGCTGGTGATGAACGAGAAAGGAGAGAAAATCAAGGCTATAAGGAGTGATCATGGCAGAAAATTCGACTTCTCAGAAATGGACCAGTTCTGCATAGACAATGGCATCAGTCATAACTTCTCAGCTCCACGAACTCCTCAACAAAATGGAGTAGCTGAGAGAAAGAACAGAACTTTGATAGAGGCTAGAAGAACGTTACTAGCAGCAGCCCATCTACCTGAATACTTCTGGGCAAAAGCTGTCAACACTGCATGCTACACGCAGAACAGATCACTGATACACTCTATGATCAAGAAGACACCCTACAAACTGTGGAAAGGAAGAAAGCCAAGTGTCAGCTACTTTCATGTATTCGGCTGTGTATGCTACATTCTCAACAATGGAAAGCAGTACTTGACAAAGTTTTAACCCAAGTCAGACGAAGGAATCTTTCTTGGATATGCCACAGACAGTAAGGCCTATAGAGTGTTCAACAAGAAGACACTGAGTGTTAAAGTCTCGATTCACATCATCTTTGATGAGACAGACTTAGACAAAATAATGCTTCAAGACACTACGACCGACAGTTCAGACACTACGAATGAGGTCGTCGAGCTCAACACTACGATCGTAGTGCCAGATAGTGAAATCGTTGAGCAAGGAAATAAAATCGTAAAGAGGCCTATGCAAGACAACGAACCTCCACTCCAAGAAGAAGAAATAGATCTTGAAGTCCTAAGATAAGAAGGCATCAGGACAGACGTTCCAACAGGAAACAGATGGGCAATAGACCACACTCAAGATTTAATCATTGGAGATCCGAGTGCAAGAGTCAAAACAAGAGCTGCCACTCAAAATGAATGTTTCTATCCAAGCTTCCTGTCACAAATGGAACCTAAGACGATAGAGAATGCTATGGAAGACTCCAACTGGATAGAAGTCATGCAGGAAGAACTTAATCAATTTGAAAGAAGTAAAGTATGGAAATTGGTTCCAAGACCAAAAAGTCATCCTGTCATTGGAACCAAGTGGGTCTTCAGAAACAAGATGGATGAAGATGGAGTAATAACCAGGAATAAGGCAAGACTAGTGGCCAAAGGTTACTCTCAAGAAGAAGGCATTGACTATGATGAGACATTTGCACCTGTTGCCAAACTAGAAGCCATCAGAATATTCCTGGCCTTTGTTGCTCACATGAAATTCAAGGTCTTCCAGATGGATGTCAAAAGTGCATTCCTGAATACACTCTTTCCAATTATGGTTATAGATTAGACAAAGCCTTATATGGTCTTAAACAAGCACTTAGAGCATGGTTCGAAACACTAACTAACTTTCTTATTGAAAATGGGTTCACTAGAGGTAGAGTAGATACTACATTATTTCTTAGAAAGCATAAAGACAAAGTCTTATTGGTTCAAATATATGTTGATGATATTATTTTTAGTTCTACTGATGAAAAGCTATGTAAGAGATTCTCCAAGCTTATGCAGAGCAAGTTTGAGATGAGCATGATGGGTGAGCTGAATTTCTTCCTTGGACTGCAAGTAAAGCAGACTGATGAAGGAATCTTCATAAACCAAACCAAATACATCAAAGATTTACTTAAAAAGTATGGCATGGAATCAGCCTCTCCCATGAAAACCCCAATTGCTCCTACAATCAAGCTTGACAAAGATGAAAAAGGTAAAAGTATTGATATAACTCAATACAGAGGTATGATAGGCTCTCTTCTATATCTAACTGCCAGTAGACCAGATATAATGTTTGCAACATGCATATATGCTAGATTTTAGGCTAATCCTAAAGAATCACATTTAACTGCTGTAAAGAGGATTTTCAGGTATCTCAAGGGTACACCTCACTTGGGACTTTGGTATCCCAAGGAGTCCTCATTTGAACTAACAGGATACACAGATGCTAATTTTGCAGGCTACAAGATAGATAGAAAGAGTACTAGTGGTACATATCAATTGCTAGGAAACAGACTTGTGTCTTGGTTTAGCAAGAAGCAAAATTCAGTATCTACTTCAACTGCAGAAGCTGAATACATTGCTGCTGGCAGCTGCTATTCTCAGATCCTATGGATGAAAAATCAGCTAGCAGATTATGAGTTTGAATTCAAATCAATACCTATTCACTGTGATAACACAAGTGCCATAGCAATAACTCATAATCCTATCATGCATTCTTGGACTAAGCATATAGAAATAAGGTATCACTTCATTAGGGATCATGTGCAAAATGGAACTATATCTTTACAATATATCCCTACTGAAAATCAACTTGCTGATGTCTTTACAAAACCTCTAGATGAATCCAGATTTAACAAGTTAATAAGTGAGCTAGGAATGCTTAATTTACAACCATGAAATATATGCTCTAGTGTGTGCTAACCATACAAATATAAAGGCTATGGTTGAAATCATAGACATGATCAAGGGAAGTCCACAATCGCAGAGCTGCAGTGACATAAAAGACAACGATCATAGTACAGACTCAACGATAGTAGAGTCCCATCAACAAAACAAAGGAGCATCCTATGATGACAAAGTTCAACATAAAGCAATCTCTCTGATAAGCGCCTCAGGAACAAACCTAACCTTTGACTCACTCCATGAGGTTGGCCCTTGTTGAGCTACCTTAAAATCGAGAAGAATGTTAAGTTAAAAGTTCATCATAAGGACTCGGTCAAACTCGACGATCGTAGTTCAGACACAAAGATTGCTGAGCAGACACGACGAATACTGAGCAGACTCGACGATCGTAGTTCAAACACGATGATTACAGTTCAGACTCGACGAATGCAAAGCAGACTCAACGATCACAAAGGCCACCTCAACGATCGTAGTCCTCCCTAAGGACATATTAGCTCAGAAGGAGCTAAGGGCAAATCTGTACAATCTTCCTCAGTCAAATTCGTAGAGCCAAGCAGAATTTGACACCTACCCCACTAAACAAAAATGGAGAGAGGGAAGTTACAAGTACAGTTTGAAAACGCCTTTTTAAAATTAGAAGTTCAAAAAGCTTATCTATCTCTCTCTCTACAAGCAGAAACCCTAACCCTTAAGAGAGTTCAGAAAACCATACTCCTTGCAAAGAAATCAATGGAAACCTCCAACATCGTCTCTGCCTACAGACTATGCTTCGATGAGTTCAAAACCGTTGAACCCAAATTTCATAAGATTTTGATATTGATAAAGAAGGCTGGTCTCGAAGAAGCCTTGGGTACGAGCACATGGATCTACCCGAAGTTAATAAAGGAGTTTTACAGAAATGGGACATTCGAAAATGAAGTCCTCACGACGAGAGTCAAGGATGTGGAAATCAAGCTAAAGGCTGAGAACATCAACCTAGCCCTAGGCTTCAAAAATGAGGGTTTCCCGTTCATAAATGGCATTGACTTTCATGAAGGCCTAAAGAAGATGCATCACAAGAAATTCCCCACTGTTAAGGGATACAAGAAGGAGTTTCCTCAGAGATATGAATTTTTGGCCGATATTGTTGGGAAGTGTATTTGCTGCAAAAGCTCCGGCCACGATTCTGTAAATGAGGTGCAGCTAAAACTCATGACTGCCATAAGTTGTGGAATACAGCTTAACTATGGAGCTCTACTACTTGAATGGATAGGAAAATAGATCCTTAGCTCGAAGAAGACAAAGGTCTCTCAAAATATGCTCTACGGGCGATTTATAAGCATCATTCTACAGTCTGCTTTGGGTAATAAGATTGGGGATGATGAAGGAGAGTCCATCAATCCAAACAGACGGATGACCCAGCAACTGTTTAAAAACTGGAAAAGGAATCCAGCAGAAAATGTTCGTATGATGTCTGAGTCCAGTGGTAGAACTGGTGATCTAAAGGAATCAGGGATTTCAAGAAACATGTCAGTCGTCAAAGAGACTGAAGAAGAAGAGGAAGAGATCAACAAGGGAGAGCCCACTGCCCTTATCAGAAAAAGTAAGGGCAAGAGAAAGCTAAAGACTAAGATGGCAGAAGAACCTCAAGGGTCTACCACTGATATACCTGTAGAGTCCTCTGATATTGAGACTCTGAGGATCCTAAGAAGAAAAGAACAGCAGGCTGAGGCTGATGAAGATAGAGCTACCACATCACAGCTGCTGAAGAAGAACAAAAACAGTCACAAGTCCAAGAGGTCATCTGTCTCTTCGATCGTAGAGACCAGACTAAACACCCCAAGCAAGGAAGTTGCTGCACCAGATGGTCTAACTGATCAATAGGACAGAGTTGAAGCTGAAGAAAGTCCTGAGGCTGTGACTCAGCCTAGAAAACCAAGACAAAAATTAGTTAAAAAGTATGTTCTTGTAAATGAAGGAGTGCTCAAGGAGGAAGACAAAAAGATGGATGCTGAAAAGGAATTATTCAAAGAAAGCCAAAAGGACATAGCTCAAGTTGAGGGGGAGATACCTGAAGTTCTCACCATAGAAAATTCTTCAGCCGAGGGGGAGCTACTAGTCCTACAGATGGATGATCATGTTGAGAGGGACCCTCATGATATCCCTATAACAGAAAAAGCTGCTCCTGCAGAAAATGAGGAAGAGCCTGAGCAAAAAAGTCAAAAGGAAGTCACTGATATAGTGGAATCCTCAAAAGGAGATAGAGAAGAAGAAGAAGACAAAGATGATGATGAACTTGAGATCACAGGTGTGGGCCGTGATGGGTATATGAGTTATCTCTACAATCAACTGTTCTCCTATCTCCCCATAATGCCTTATCATCAAGCTCAAATTCTAAACTCCTGGAGTCACATGTTTTGGAGCTTCAAAGAATATCCAGCCATCTCTATGCTAGCTCATGGATTTCCAGGCAACTCAAACTTTGCCAAAAAGCTGATTACAAATGGTCCCTCCTCAAGAATGGTGCATGAGGTATTAACTATCCCAATCCTTTTTAGAGTGAATCACTATCCACTGTCTTTTTCTAGCCAATTTTATGAATTTCCAAGCTGGTTGGAAGTGGTTCTAAATCCATCAAGTCAATCCCCAGTTACAGAATCCCAAAATTCTGTAACTGATGAACCAAATGTGCCCAATTTCATATTGATCCCAACTCCCATCATCTCTATGATTGAGGTTTCTAGCCCCATCGTAGAGTCCCAAGCTCAAATAGAAGAGTCACCTACTCCAGAAGCTCAAACATAAGCCCCTCCATCAGATATTCCCTCCTCGTCCTCAAATGAATACTTCAATCTTGATCCTACTCTCTACACCTTGCAAGATCAATACACAAGATATCCACCTCCTCCTCCTCCAAATAATCCACGACTCAGTGAACTCCTTTCAGATCTGCCCACCAAATCTGAGTTGTTAGAAGTGTCGAAGAAAATGATCAAGGACATAGATAATAATCTTGAAGCTCACACTGAACTCATTCAACTGAGACTGACTAAAATGATCAATGCTGCCAATGATCTCCCAAGCACCCTAAGCTCTGAGCTAACAAAGAAGCTTAGGGAAATTATAAAAGAAATGGTGAAGAGCATAAATGACAGGGATCAGCTCCACTCTCAAGCAGCTAAACGTCACAGGGATGTTGTTCTTGTCTTACAGACGACTCAAGAAGTCCAGAACAAGCTTATGTTGGACAGCATCATCAATCTGTAAACTACCGTAAAAGAATTCCAAGCTTTTTTCATCAGCCAAGGATAGCAGACTGACAATGTCCTAGACATCCTCCAACGAAGGGAAGCTCGATCTGATGCTCTAATCAAAGAAAATCGAGAGGACATTGCTCAAACCCAAAGTCAACTCAACGAGCTTGTCCAAGGAGTGTCTCGCCTCTCAGAAGATATTCGAACCCTTGATGCTGACATAAAGGGGGAGAATAAAGGGAGAGGAGATCAAGGAAAAGGCAAAGGCAGAGGCACATTCTTAGCTCAATCATCAAGGAGTCCTCCTCCAAGACAGTATCACCAACAGACTCCATGATCCGGCCATCAGACTCAACGATCTGATCAGCAGGAAGTTTTAATGGCTCAACTAATAAGGAGTCTAGGGCCAACTACCAGCTCACAAAATGTGACCACCACTGGCCTAAGAATGCCAATTGGAGATCCTGCATTCATGAATAGGCATGATCACAATCCTAGGCTAAGCCCAAGTGAGCTGGAAGATCTAGCCAGGAGAGATGAAGCAAGCAGGAAAAGGAGAGCTGAGGAGTATGCCAATCCTCCATGCAAAAGATCAAAGAAATAGAGATAAGTGAAAATTTAAATTCTTATTGATGTAAAGCAAATTTGTAATATCTATTTCTCAAACATCAATAAATTCATGCTTATTCTCTAGAAATTTCATCTGCTCACTGAAATATTACGTCATATTTACTTTCCTGCAAATGCATCTAGAAACTAATAATCATGACAACAAACTTCGTTGGTTATGTCAACATCAAATAGGGGGAGATTATTGGGAGAGTGCATATTTTGATTTGATGTTTAAAGTAAAAACTCATGATTATATGTAAAGTCCTTCAAGGAATATATGTACAAGGACTTAGTGATAGATCAAATTTGTTAGGTTGATCTAAACCCTTAACGTGTATCATTCTGTAAATGAATGTATAGATAAAGAGATCAAAGCTGTTAGGTTGATCTTGAGATGTAATAGAGAGGCTTCGAAGAGATCGTAGTGTGTCGAGCAGATCAAAATTGCAGAAGCCAAGGCAGAATCATAGAGTATGAAGGATCGTAGTGTACATGCCTTGAAGGGCCTCTTCAAAAATCGTAGAGTGGTCTCAACGTTTGCCGAGCCAACTCAGAGATCGTAGTGTGCTCTCGAAAACGTAGAGCTTGCAAGACATGCAAGTGAAGATCGCAGTGTGCAAGTCTTTAAGAGATATCGTAGTGATCTCTATTGATAGCATCAGACCAAGCACCAAGGTGACAAGGAACCACGATCTGGATCGTAGAGTATCATCTGTCTTGTGTCAGAAGAATCGAGCCCCACCTTTTTGTTTGAAGATAAATCTCGACAAATGTGGAATGTGTCCTAAACGTTGAAGTACTCACCAGTCTCAAAGGCATAAAAGATATCCTTAGTATGCAACAAAGAAGCATATTGGAGAAGCTAAGGAAAGTACCATTAGTAAGAGGAAAACATCTTTTCAGGTGTTAGGTGAAAAAGCAGTCTGCTGTGTCAGTGGGTCAGAATGCAATTCAGAAGATGTGCAGAAAAGTCTCCATCAAAGTACAGAAATGTCAAACGCATTTAATGCTTTAACAGATGGATCCAACGGATAGATTTCAAGATCACATATATGCAAAACATATGCAGATGAGAAATAAGAGCAAGCATTAAACAAAAACGTACAAGAACCCTCATCGCTCAACTCTACGATCTAAGAAAAAGAAAAAGCTTGCTCAGTTACTCAGTTCTTTCGAACAAGAGTTTAACAACAACTGAGTAGCACCAATCAATAACTCAACAACTACCAATCAACTGAAGTAAGAGTTCCAAGTCAGAAGGACTTGAAGAGTTCTAAGTGAACTGTGAAGAGCCAAGTCTGATGGACTTGAAGAGTTCAAGAGTAAACTAAGAAGTTCCTAGACTGCTGGTTTAGAAGGAATCTGTGTGATTCAGAAAGTGTAAAAGACATCCTTAGTAGATTTCCTACTCGAGGAGTAGAAGAGTGGATTAGGAGCTTTAAGTGCTCTGAACCACTTAAAACGACTGTGTTTATTACATTCTTGCTATAAATGTTATATCTGTCATAACTGCTATAACTGCCTCACTCTCATTAACTCACTATCATAAGGGAGATTAAAACAAAGATTAATTCCGCTAAGTTTTAATCATTATCACTCTAACAAAGTAAAACGAAAAGTTTTTTTAATATCTATTCAACCCCCCCTTCTAGATAACTATTGTGCCTCCGGGAACTAACAGGGTACAGTGGGGTTGATCACCCCACGTACTCGCAGAAGAATATAATTAGTTTTTATAACTAACTTATATTATTGAGGTAATTCAGTTTTATTAACTGATGATTCCTCTAGCAGTTCTTAATCCATTGTTATCACTTAGCATGAAATCTGGGAATATCCCACTTTATTGAATATTGTTACATTATTGCTAATTATTCCTAATCAAATGAATATTATTTAATCTTCGAAAGAATTTAACTCTTTCATTCTTGATATGTTATTCAGCTTGGAATTCAAGAAATATTCTTGTTATTGACAATGATTTATTGTTCAGCTACCTCACAATCTTTTGACTATTGATGAAGTTCTAGAAAGTTAGATTCTTCTATATCTTTTATTGTACGTTTTAGCTTACGGAGCAAATTAGTTGCTCACCCTTGCTTAAATAAACATTTCAGCTAAAGTCGAGGTAGCCAAATGTTCTAAGAAGGATAAAGGCAAAACAAAGGCGACCGAGTAGGATTAATTGTGTAATGATGATTATTATATTATATTGTGGTTTAAGCCTTTTGTATTATAGGGCATGTAATGTTAAGGTTATAGAAACCTAAGATATTGTTACATATTTGTAATAAGTTATGTAAATGATGTAATTTTTAATGGATGGGTAGTTAGATAAGATGTGTATGATGTATCGTGAGCATCAAATTCGAGATCAAATGTGAGGTTCAAGGAACCCGAATTTGGGGGCGTCACAATAGCAAAATCGATTCATGCACTTTTCCTTTCAATTATAGCCCTTTAATTTGTTTGAATATCAATTACAACCCTTCAATTTGGTCAAAGATCAAACTAAACTCTTCAATTTGGGGGCAGATTGATTTTTAGGGCTTGAAATAAGATGCAGATCTATTTTAATGTCAGGAAGGGTGGTATTTTACCTAAATACCCTCTTACCTCACATGCTTAAAGCTTTCCGGTGAAGATTTGGCAAGAAAAACGAGCAGAGGGTGCATTTAATTGTCTAAGATGAAGTTTAGGATGTATTTAATCCAAAAAAATAATTTAGGGTGCAAATTGGATTTTAGTATTTCCAATAAATATTAGAAGGCTAATTTGTTTCTCTTTCATCTTTCTAATAAATTTTAAAAGGCTAAATATTAGAATTTTATACACAACTTAGTTAATAAGACAAATCATTAATTTTAATTCTTAATCTACGTTCATAACCTTAAAATGCCAATTAAAAAGGGACGAAAGAAGTAATAACTACCTAAAAATATTATCAACTCACGCATTCAACTAATTATCTTCTCAATATCCATAATTTGCAATTAATTCAACTTTTCTCACACATGTGCATCAGCCTAGTATACAATAGGGAATATTAAATTTAAACACACAAAAGATTTGACTATATCTATTTTTAGGGAAAAACAAAGGATTATCACGTTATAGTTGGCAGTTTTTACTTATTATATCACTTAACTTTTAATTTCTGTAATTACCTTATTGAACTAATTAAAAAAAAAAAAAACTTGACCAATCTGCTAAAAAAATTGAGCGGTCGTTGACTTGATTCACGCATGGCATTAAAAATAAAATATAAAAATGAGGAAAAATGAAGTAGCCAAAAGAATAATAAAAAAGAGTGACATCGTTTGAAATGATTTTCTCTATTTCCTTTCCTTTTGTCCTTTTGTTTTTTTTCCCTTTTTTACCTTTTTCCCTTCCATTATGATCTTTTTGTGTATATGTATTTCCTTTCTTCTCCCACCGCCAAGTGTCCTCCACCGCCATTCCAACAACATTATTTTTTTCTTACTCCTATTTTTAAACCTACACTGACTGTCCTCCGTCAACCAGATCCCAGATCCAAAAATGAACTTTGTCAATAAAATAATTTTGGGATTCTTAAATCTCTATACTTGACCAAGATTGAGACCTTTCATTTTGATATTGTTCTTCCATGTTTCTCCCTCTAACTAGAAAACTCTCTTTTTAAACCTTTGAGTTCCTCACTCTCATTCATCATGGTCCCATGGACAGATCTTATCACCTATCATCAATAATTTATCTCTCCGACTAAAATCAAAAGTGAATTTTGTAATTGTAGAAGTAATTTCATGAGTTTTTTCAGACATTGTGAAATCAAGTTTTGGAGGATATATTCATGGGGGATTTGAAATCAACTTTTGATTTTTGTTGAAGAATTCGATGTAATTACAAAGTTTTGGGCAGATTTTTGAAGGTTTATATTTCTCTATCTAAATTAGGTATTATGCGACTTTGGTGGAACGACTTTGGTGGAACGACTTTTATACTACACCTAGCTGGTAGCTAGTTGCTGGTGGATCAGTGTTGGAGGCAAAAGTTTTGTACAACTTAATTATACAACTTAATTAAGTATTTAGATGATTGATGATGGTAGTCGGAGGTAATGGTGATCATGTAGGTGAGAATGGTGAAGGTTGGGGAAGAAGAAGACCTATGAATGAGATTGTTGAATTTTATGTTTGTAAATTAGTTTAATAGGATAATTATAAAAATTAAAAATTTAATGGTGTCAGAGATAAAATGGGATCCTTAGTTTTGCCATATTTTCAGGAGTTTAGTCTGAAAATTCCAAACATCATTAACCAAAACTCCCAGAATGTTTAGAGAGATTAAGATGCGTTGATAATGATGTTATTATTTGTACATATTTCACTTGAGCAAATCTCCTTTATGACGAATTTGACTCATTTATCACTAGAACATCCACAATGATTGTCCAAATCAAGACTCACATTAGGAAAAGAAAAATAATTTAGGATTAATTTTAAGCGATAAGATATCTTATGCAAATTGAGTAGTTCCGGGTCACCAAAGTCGACAAATATTTTTAAACACAAAAGTGATACATTATTTAATTTTGAATATAATAAAACTTTTGACTTTAAATACAAACTAATACTTTTTAAGTAGTTCATATTTTTTCATAACTGTATTTTCAATAATTAAACAAATTCATATCAATTTTAAAATTTTGAGGATATCTCACTTTGACTTTTAAAAGTCGGGAGTATTCATTTTTATTATTTTAAACGAACTACGATTTAACCAGGCCAAAAGGGGAAAATCATAATCCATCTCTCATTAACGTTCACAAAACTGTTAGAGAGAATCAGTACCACGAATAAATAAATACCCATGCCAAAAGGAGAAATAATAAGAACTACAATAATAATAGCAATAATAATGGTTTCTCAAATGTGTATCTATCATTGATTTGGTATGTAATGATCTTATGACCCTGCATGATATTTAGCACCACACCAAAAAAAAAAAATTTGAAAGAGGGACACTGAAACACACAGAGAACATCCATGCAATTGCACTACCACTAATAGTCTAAACACCTTCCACTTAAAATGTGGATGATCCACTGTTATATTAACAAGTAGCAACAAACTATGAACTGCTCCTGGCAAGAAAAACTGGCAGTTGCACTAATTCTCATAAATTTACCTACCAAGGATGAGAAACAAGCCATCTGCTTTGTATACACAAATCAAGCAGCAGATGACATGAATGTTCTGTATCAGGTAATTACATCAGTATAATCACAAAGCCCAAAACCCAGGAAGCTTTAAATTAAATAACCCAGAAAATGACGAGCCTATTGGCTGTTCTCATTCCCAGCCTCTAGGCTTATTCTCAGTTGCTGCTTCCTCGGGAGCAGCACTGCGCTCCCTATTCCAACCGGGCCGAGGTTGGTTATGTCTTTTGAAATACTTAGCCATGAAAGCTTCGGCCCGTTCCGGATACTTCCCCTTGATGAAGTTCTCCAGGCACTTTCTGTAGGAAAAATCTTCTTTGCGGCCATCAGTAGAAACGATGTATAGGCACCTAGTATCCTGGAAGTTGCTATGCTTGTTGACCTGTGAAGAATTTATTTATGACAGAAATAAATTAGAAATATTTTAATGATAACATGAAATGTAAAAAGGTTACATCCTTTGCATACGAAATTTTAAGAAAAAGATAAAAATACTTGCTGAAAAAGGGAGAAATAATTGTGAGAAAATTTTATGAAACAAAAATAATCCATTGCCCTTTGCGTGCAAATTGAATCAAGACTGAGATCAAGTTCTTTTCAACTAGTGCAGAAAATTACTAGTTCTAGAGATTTATTTACGAGTCATATCTCGAGGGAATTAATCACGCATCTGTAAGATAACAGAAATTTTACTATCTCAATTTACAATCACTTGAGTTGATATCATAGATAAAATAGTGCGAAATATATCCTTCAGCTGGCACAAAATCATGTGTCATATAGCCAAAAATAACTAGGAAACTCGTTGCTACAGCAGATATAAACTCAATTACAGAAGTCAATGGACAAAAACCAGTGGAAGAATACTGTTAAGTAGACAATAGTTTGGAGGGGTAACCTAGTAACTAGTAGAGTAACATTCTCCAGAATAACAGGTCCACAGGCAATGTGAGTCAGTTAGTGGTACTTTAATTTTTTCCTACCTTTTCTTGTTACATAGAAGAATAACTGTGATCTTCTCTATATATGCTGAATAAGGTAGTCTAGTAATCAAGCTTTTGATATGAAATGAATTGAAAGAACTCATTTGAGTCCCCCTTATCTTCTTCGCCCAAGTTCATCTGGTATTCTCAGTCCCCCTTGTTGCTTTTCACAGTCCCCCTTGCTTTTCTCAGCTCTAATCTGTCTTTCTTCTCGGTCCCCATTCATTGGTTAAGGTTTGATAATTGAGTTAAGCTTCAAGGGAGGCTTAATATATCATAAATGTAAATTATGACAAAATCGTTAATTGTGCAGGTTGTACAATACAAGCCACCATGATGTGAAAAGATAAGATGGTCGAAAAAATCAATTTCTTATAATTATACTCCACAACTATATGTTTTGGATTCTAATGTTTAATGAGATTGTAGTATGTAGCTCACATACCATGACATAGTCGATTCCAGTTCCCATCTTCACGACTTTATCTGGATGGTAATTGAAGACATGATCAACAATGTACGACTGATCATCAGCTGATAAAGGATCACCATCATTGTACCTTCACAAAGAGACCTCAGTCAGATTGATGTTTCAACTTTTTAGTCTTTCTTTTCCTAAAGGAAATCATCAGTTTTCCAGGGGGAAAACTGCCAATTAAGTAGCTAAAAAGTAAAACAACAAATAAATAAATTGTTCTCAACATGACATGTCTAGTTCTAGTTCAATTTCGCGTAATTCCTTATTTGAATGTTTGACATAGTCTACCATAGTTCCAATTTTGGATAAATAGAATAAACAGAAGTTAAAGATTACCCAGATTGATGCATGACTCTCCTAATGGTTTGCATGACTGGCTCAATCTCTAATAGAAGATCTTGTTCCTCAGCTGTGAACAAGTCCAACCGTTTCCCTGTTGCAGTCAAAGGTGCACTCACACCAGATTCATCATTTGCCCCTCCAACCGGTTTGAAAGAGCGATTTCTCTTGTACCTCCCATCTCCTGCATTAGAGGAACCCCAACCCTCCTTTTTAGCCCACCCAGTAGAGGAACCCAGACCAGTGGCACTGTCTGGAGGTTGATTTTCCTTCTTACTCCACTTTGTTTCACCAGCTTCATCAGCCTTCTTAGCCCAAGAGGACCATGAGTCTGACTGTTGAATGCTGTCAACCTTCTTACCCCACCCACCTGTAGAATCATTCCCCGAGTTTTCGCCCCAGGCACCAGTAGAAGAAGAAATTGCAGCACCAGCTTGATCTGGCAGATGTTGGCTTTCCTTTTCATTCCATTGTGATTCAACAGGTTCGTCAACCTTCTTGGCCCATACAGATGTTTCAACCTTCTTGGCCCAACCACCAGCAGAATCATTCTCTGATCTATCACCCCAGCCACCAGGAGATGAAGAAATCGCAGTACCAGCTTGATTTGGCAGATCTTGGCTTTCCTTTCTGTTACATTTTTCTTTAACAGGATCATCGACCTTCTTGGCCCATCCAGATCTTTCAACATTCTTGGCCCACCCAGATCTTTCAACCTTTTTGGCCCAACCATCTCCAGAACCAGCTTGATTTGGCAAATCTTGGCATTCCTTTTGGTTCATTTGTTCTTCAACAGGATCATCGACCTTCTTCGCCCATTCAGATCTTTCAACCTTCTTGGCCCACCCAGATCTTTCAACCTTTTTGCCCCAACCATCTCCAGAATCTTCCTCTAATCTTTCACCCAGGATGCCAACCGTTGAAGGTCGGCTGTCGTTTTTGTTCCATGGTGTTTCAGCAGTTCCATCAACCTTCTTAGGCAACCATGGACCTGACTGTTGAGCGTCATTTCCAGAATTATTCGCTTTCTTACCCCAAGCATCTTCAGAATCTTCCACAGATCTTTTACTCCAGTTAGCAGTTGAAGATGGATAATTTTGGTCGGACAGAGTTTGGCTGTCCTTTTTATTCCAATGTGTATCAACAGCTTTATCAGCCTTCGTACCCCAACCATTTGCAGAATCATCCTCCGATTTTTCAACCCAGACAACATCAGTTGAAGAATTCAAAAGACCAGCATGGTCAGGCAGAGGTTGCATGTCCTTTTTATTCCAATCAGCTTCGTCAGCTTTCTTACCCCAGCCAGACTGTTGAGCTTTGTCACCAGATCTTTCCACCTTACTCCAACCATCTCCAGCATCTTCCTCTGATCTTTTACCCCAACCACCAACAGTCGAAGAAATCAAAGGAACAGCTTGATCTGGCAGAGGCTCGGAGTCCTTTTTATTCCATAGAGTTTGATCACTTTCTTCACCAGTCTTTGCCCAAGAGGACCATGCGCCTGACTCTTCAATATTGTGAGACTTCTCAGCCTTCTTAGCCCAACCATTGGCAGAATCTTCTTCCACATTTTTACGCCAAACATCAGCAGTTGAAGAGATTAAACCACCAGCTCGCTCTGACATAGATTGGCTGCCCTTGTTCCAGTCGGATTCGTCATCAATGCCAAACTCGGCGCCGTCTTCAAATACAGGCTTATCAGAAGCATGCTCTGGGGACAGAGCCACTTCATCGGATTCGTAATACATATCAAGGTCATCAATCTCTGCACCAAGACAACCACTGTTCCTTTCTACTCCTGAACTGCTCCGCACCAGATTAAGGAAGTCGTAGACATCAGTTCCATTATGCTGATTCAGTTCAACCTAACAACGAACAGCAATAGCGCATTAGTTTTGACTGAATCTTTTTGCAACCTACAGAGAAACAATTACTGTCTAACCTTTATAAATTTATGCAAAATGATAAAGCACAAAATAGAGTACAAGATACCTGTCTCGTGTCCCAAAGAATATCAAATGAAGAGCCTGTTCCAACAGCGACGTGTTTGCCCCATGAACAAGAAGCTACAATGCTCGACAAAGAATCCACATGGCACTTCTCAGCAGCTGTTTCAAAGCATTTTTTGGGGGTCTGTGTACAGGATTAAATATATATAGAGGGAAGTTATCAAACACAAGCATATAGACATCATATTATCTAAAGAAATATAGAAGAAAGCAAAATTCTTACAAACAGTGTTGCTTCTGTAAATGGTATTTGCACGTTCAGAGATCGAGATAATGCCTTTATACCAGCTTTATTGAATCCAACCAGATTCCCAGAACATGTCATACTATTGGCTAGCAAAATAAGATGCTCTTTTAGCACGCCTTTTGCTACCATAGTCACTGATGATGAAAGGCGCTACAAAAGTAAACCAAAATAGTTGCCAGAAGCTTCAAAAGATCAATGGAAGTAAGATTGTAGATAAATAAATTTCACGTTTCATTAAAGTAACATTTGTTCTACTCCTCTTATTCTTCCAGTCAATGAGTAATTCATCAAAGTAATAAGCTATATGTAATGTACTTGAAAGAAAAATTTCACAGATAGGCTTTCGGAGAAAGACAAACATAAGTAAAGACACAAGTTATGAACAAATCTAATAAAGTAAACAGGTGTTCCAATATCCCTAAATTCTGTTATATACCTAAAGTGAACAAAACATCCACTGTAATACATTATGTCACAAGCCATAATTTCTATACAGAAGTAATTTAGATTTAATTGAGTGTGTAACAATGCATTTGCTAATTGGAGAATCATACAAAGCTATGAGAAGGGACCTTAACTTGACTGCGGAAAAACATGGAAACTAACCAAGCACTTAATATCTACTAGTTTACATGGCACACACTGTGTGTGTTAAAAGTGAGAATATGTGATCCTCAAACATTGGAGGTTAAATAATAGGAGAGAGAGGTGAAAAAGTAAATAACAGACCAATGTAAAGTAAGGAAAGTAAAAAGGCTGTACTATTTTGTTTACACCAAATTAACTGTCAAGTTTTTCCTACCGCTTTATAATATAAATATACCGAGTCCATTTGACGTGAAGACGACATGTATAAAAGCACGAACACAGGATCATGTATATTCAACAGTAGAAAAAGGCTCTAAAAGTAAGGATGGTGCAACAGAAATTATTAGCACATGGAGAAATATAGGTGACTTATTATGTTTAATTATTATAATAGAAAAAATACTCAAATAATGGATGTAAAGTAGTGAACGATTCAGAAAAGCAATGCTCCAAACTAGTAATCTAGTAGTTGTTGATGAACATGAAAGGAAAAACTGACATGTACCTGAATAGCTTGCTCAAAAGCACAAGATATCCCAAGTAATTCTTGAACTTGTTTAATTGAATAGGGGATGGATCGACTTGTGTCAATTAAATGGATTACAGGAAGGCAAGAGTCTATTACTATCCTCCATGCATCTCCACTTTGCTTCACGGCTTTTTTCTCAAGAACCACATCAAGAGCCAGTTCACCCTTCTGACTTTTGGAAGGGTTTCTGATCCAAGTTGTTGTGTCAGGACTTATCCAAATTATGTCTGCTGAGCAAACCCGCGGATCACCTGTTCATTCACAAAACCACATTATATCATCCCAGTTAAAGCATACTTCCTTCTAAAAAAAGGAAAATATCATAATGGAATGCTGGTTAATATGTATAAACATAGATGAATGAGGAATAAAAGAAACAGAAATGGAAGGAGTAATCTCAATCAAAGAATACTATGCATCACATTTAATGAAGACGAAACTCGGACTAAAAGATATCTTCTGTACACTTATGGAACTAAAGTACCATCGTGGTACTTGTGCCTCGTATAGCCAAATAGTCTGTAACTCTGTAGCTCTTCAATCTCGGGATACCACCTAAATAACTACAGCCCCAAATATTGCACATGCTTAAAAATTTTAAAAAGGAAAGGACTATGCTCTCTATTTTTATATGTAATGTAAGACGATACATTAGATCTACTCATATCTGATACTGCAACAACTAGGGGTGCAGAAGCAAAAGATATAAGTTGCAAGGATTTTTCATTAGATTGGTTAAATCTTCCCTCCAGATGTCCTCGTGGTTGACTTCAACAGCTTTGATTTTAAAACATAGTAGGAATACATCTGTAGTCTTTTTAGTGATAAAAATGGAAAATATTACCAACCTATATATTGTACTAAAGATTGAACATATTAGAGTGTATATCTTGTCCCACATCGAATACCTTGACAAAATATGCCTAGTATTAAGTTGGGTCAACTCTTCTCATTGTCAATTGATTTTGAATTAGAAAACTTGATATCTTTATATACTAGATTTGGTCCCATTTATAAATTTAACATAGTAATAGAGTGGATTATCCTTGGGCCTAATTAAAAAACATTCTTCTTAGCCTACATTCTTACCCACTTGCAGTTCATTCTTAAAGGGTCTAGATTACTCATTTCTTAACTAGTACCACCTATCAATTGGGTCAATAGTTGCTCGTGGTTTACTAGCTTTCTTGGACTTGTCTTGTGACAAGTTTCTGTCGGACTTGCTTATATTGTGTGGGTCTCAGGTCCACGTGCAGCCCCCAATCAACGTGCAGCCCTCAATCAGGTCCACTCAATCAGGTCCACGTGCAACCCTCAATACATTGGGTTACACGTGAAGGGAAGTATTAAAGTATATATCTTGTCCCACATCAAATACCTTAACAAAGTATGTCTAGTATATAATGAGTTGGGTCAACTCTTCTTATTGGCAATTGGATTTTAGTTAGAGAGTTTGATTTCTTTATATACAAGACTTTGAGCCCATTTTATAAATCTAACAGAACATATTACAAATACTATATAATGTAATGTTTTTATACTAATATGATCCACGAAATTAGTATAAGAATTAATTAGTATATATTTCCGAAATTCCTAGATAGAACTGGTATATAAATTTTTTGAGTTTCATAATTTTTTTTATTTTTTTTACATTTTATCAGGAATTAATATTTTATTATTATTGAAACTTTAATGTATGTACGTATATAAAACTATAGTTACATAAAAAGATATATATAGTATGTAAATACATGCCTAATTCCCATTTTTTGAGATTTGTTGAATCACCAAATCACCGTTTGGCGAACCTAAATCCTTGCATCTTAGCAAAAGATAAACGAAAGAACTATATTACTTGTAAAAAAGTTATCAGACAGTCCTAGTCATATCTGTGCTTTTTCCATCTCTTCCTGTTTCTGCTAAAAGTTTACTCTTCTATTATGTAGTCAATTTTCTTCTCTCTTTTTCTTCTTTTTTTTTGGACAAGTAATTCAATCAATTATAATAATCCCACTCATTAACTGCCCCTTCTGCCACTTTATGTTCTTTACAATAATATCTAAGAGGAAGAGTTGGAAATCAGGAAGCTTTGGAATATCGAATTTGTATTGCACGTGATTCACAAAAAATTATGCATCAAAAGTCAGGAACCATATTCACAAAGCCAAATAGTATCCGACACAGAATATGGTCAAACATAATGAGCCTAGTATGATCAAACAGTCACAATTCCTAGCTAAATGATACTTGATATACTATGTTCAAGTATTTTCACACTTCACACATCAAAACTGGGTTCTTGAATTATCCAAAATCTAAATGCATAAAAATAAAATTCAGAAGTTGTTCAGCTCACGATATATGCAAGTTGAAGAAGAGTAACATAAAAATAATTTTACCTACTTATACAGCAATTACTATAGATGTCAATCAATACTCAAATTAAAATAAGCTCTTACGGATCAAGAACATATCTTCACTCCCAGATACAACTAAGATTGCCTACAATCCAATCAATTTGCAGACAAATCTAGAATACTTATTGTCCAACAGTTCATCATTATACAAAGAAAACCAACTACAAATCAAAGATAGGATTCTTTGCTTGCATTATATTGCCTTCTTAAGTGACATGCCAAAACCCATACAATCTCTTTCCCTAATAGGTTTAATCACATTACCCCCAATAACAAAAATATCAGTTCATTAGGAGTTCTTTTTGTCATCCAAGACAAAAACATGACCTTCAAAGAAAGAGGGCTAACTGACAACACTCGTATCTGGTGATGGGAAACATTCCAGCCTGTTTGATTGTAAGGTAATCCTATAACCTAAATACTTCAACCATTATAGACGCATTACACAACAAATAAGATATGATAAACAAGAAGAGAGTAGTTGTCATGTGTCATATGTTTTAAGGAGATCTACCTTTTAACAAAACAAGGAAGACGGGATCCCGGGGGGTGGGGGTGAGGGGAAGAAAGAACCAAAATGGGCAAAGTCAAAAAAAAAGTCCAACAATTATCTCTGCCAAATAGATTCACTATCATTGCTTAATTGAGATATGAAGAGATGATAAACCATTAATACAGAAAATGGGGACGATAAGAAGTTATTTTTTTTAAATGTCAAAAGATGTTCAGATAAAATGAGAAACAGCAATCTGAAGTACCTTTAATTATTGTTTCTAACAAAACCGGGCAAATGGTGTCAGCAAAAATATGAGAAGTCCTCTCTAAATGATTATCACTTGTCTCTTTCCAAAAGAACTTCAAGCATGGCATGTCACGACCTTTGCTTTCACAAGATTGTTGAAAAGAACAACATTGACTGTAAAGAAATAAACATAGTTTGAGAATTTAAATACCTTTGTATTGCCAAGCTTTATGGAATTCATTGTACTTGAAAAGGACAAAGAAATTGCTTAAGCAGTAAAGATGCACAAATAGAAGAAAGGTCATCATAATACACAAACCACTACATGCCTAAGTTAAATTGAACATCTGTCACTTTAAAATACGAGGAACTACAAAGAGGCAACCTCTTATATAAAAAGTGCTTGCAGTTGCCACAATTATTGCATATGTTAAAAATGTCTTAATGTTTAAGATAAACGAAAAAATTATCAAAGAGAATAAATAAAGATGGATAAAAAGAAAAACCCCAAGGAAGTAAGTCTGTTAATAAGGACAGTGTGACAATCCTTGAAAATTAAAATTAAACATATTCAATGTGCATATTGGAGCGAGGCTTACATAAAAGTCCTGTGCGTTTAACATTAGGGCTCTCGACGAGTCCTAGCAAGCATCCCACCCATTCATTTGCATACCATACCAGAAGTATTGGAAGGAAAAACTTTCCCTTCCCTCTGAAACTAAACTCACAAACACAGCCTTAGGTTCTAAGAATTAAGTTTTACAAAATATTAATTTAGTTGAAAATGAGTAAATAAGTACTTCCTCTGTCCATGTTTAAGCGGCTACTTGCAATGGCACATAGTTTTAAGATAGAAAAGACTATGACATGTGTTCCAAAATTGTCGACAAGCTTTTCTTTATCATTTTATATGAGGGCAAAATAGACTACCTAATCAAAAATTGCCATGACATTGAAAGGCAGCCACAAAAAAAATTGGAGATCTCATAATAGTTAGATGGTCACAAGATCTTGGATAGAGGGGGGAATATTATGTCAAAATATTTCAAAAGTATAACCTACAATTGTGCTTTATCACGCCTTAAAATGGCATGTTACGACAAAGCCCTATCCAACTTATTATTAAAAAGATATTCACCTGAAGAAATTTCCTCATCCATTATTGTGCACGCCAAGACCAAGAGATTCATACATCAACAAAAAATCACATAAAATCTTTTATGATACTGGCCTTGAGACAACTTTCACAGCTCAGACATATTATAGAGAAATTTTGACGAAAGAAATCAACCTGACTGATAATTCAATTCTCTTGAAAAGATGACCAACTTTCTTCTTCTTCCAGAATGAATGGACAGTGTCTTGACATTTTTCAAATACCTCATCCATGCTTATATGTGAATCTTTTATCATTACCTGTTCAACAAGTCAAAATACAGTCAGTTTAATATGCTAAGTAACTTCAAGCTTACTAAAAAATGCAATTAACTTCAAGTTCAATACTGAGAAATCTCAAAAGTTAAAATGTTATTTGCAGTAATATATGCCAACCTCGTTGAGGTGAACATGACCAACAAGACCTGCATCAATTTCAGAACTCTGACTTTCAAATGCAGTTTGTTGTTGTCTATTGTATCTGTGAGGATGAAGCAACAAGAAAATCAAAGCAAATATAAAATTCCTTGTGGTCACTACAACTAAGAATGTAGAAAAGATAACACAGCAAGAGCTACGATCATTAAAGAAAAGCAAACATCCAACCTAGTAATGATAATAACTAATGCTTTACTCAAAATAGTACCTTACAAATATAAGAAGCAAAAGCAACTCAAAGTTGTGTGTGTGTGTGTGTGTGTGTGTATATATATATATATATATATATATATATATATATATATATCACTGTTTGTAGCTAAACAAGACTTATCATTAAAATCACTGTTATAAAAAAACACAAAACCAAAGGATCAAGTACACTAGCAAACTAACAGTGACAGCTTAACTCAATGGGGAAGTCAACCGCATCACTAAGCTCCGGCCCATTATCAAATCTAACATATGTATAAGATAGTAATCGCATGCAATGAAAGGTCTGCCAGAATGGTTACATACTACAGTTAGCTTCTTAGGCTACAGAGTTGGTCAAATCAATGTATTGGCAGGACATTAAAGGTTGCTTAACTTTACTGAGCAGAAATAACACTTTATTAATTCATGAAAGATAAATTAATTCCTGATTTCTTAGCATAAATTTATATGAAACTGACATAGTGACTAGTAAAGGGTGATAATATGAGGATATACTAAATAAGTAAAATAAAATAAAAAGTTAACAGATGAGAACATGAGAACAACATTAAAAGAGAGAACATACTCTATTAATAACTCAACTGCAACATCCTTAAGACTGACTTTTTTCAACTGTTTTTTAACCAAATATGCAGCATTTTCTTGGCAATACTTTCTCCCACAATCACAATCATTCAAGTATAATATGACTCTGCGATCAACCTGGTCATTCTTGAATTTTATTGCACAAAGCAGTATCTCCTGAATACAACAAATTGGAGAAAGATGAAAGTGTGCACTTACAAAAAATTAACTTGTCACAAATAGATGAAAACTTCACATTATTAAGTAAAGCAAATACCTTCATCAACGCCCATGAGGAATTACTACTTGGAGAAGAGTCAAGGACTGCCTTGTATGCAGGATTCGACATAGCTGTCGCAGCTAATACTCCAACAGGTTCCCCGGCAGCAAAAAAAGTATGGGCCATAGTTCCTGTTTGTATCCCATACTCAAATTGAATAATAGAATTACTGCAGACATTTCTTACTGTTCCATCATAACAAATGACAACATCCCGAAGGATGGCCATTAAGTTCTTGAACAAAGTTCCAGGTTCAGTTAACCCTCTAGATGAGCGAACTATCACTTCTCTACTAGAAATTGAATGAACCATCGACTGATATGGGTCTAATCCATGAAATAAACAGCTTCTCACCACTCCAAATTCTTCTGATGGGTAGTTCTCACAAAAGGGGTACTTTTTCTGAAAAAGAGAAGCGATGTCGCTAACCAAGGTTTTTGAATAAAATTTTCCCATGTCAGAAAGTTGCAGACCTAGAAAACCAATTTGTTGAACTATCTTGTTGATAGCTGAGTCACTCTTAGAATCAATCAAATTACCCATTGCAGATGACTTTACAATGAAATTAGCAACTGGCATTTTCACATACCTTATATGTTTCTCCAATTGCAACTCTATCAGTTCATTGTAAGACAACCGCAAATGATTGAGCAAAGGGGAAACATTCTGAATTTGAGTATGAATACTCTCTAGAACCTCATTCGGAACAAAAAAATCTTCCAATCCAACACTTAATCCTTCTGAATATAGATATTCCATCAGCATAGGCTGAAGGAAATCAAAAAACCTTAAAACCTCGTTGGGACCCTTCCCAAAGAAGATAGAAGTGACAATATCATTGAGAACAGATGGTATAATGTCCCTGTTAAAATCAAGTTGCAAGATTCGACTTTCGCAAATGTTGTGTCTCTCCCCACAACAGTCAAAATTAGACGGTAGAGCAGTTTGCAGTAATTGTAAAACAGTCCATATGGGGCCAGAATTTTGTGCTCTCAGCAGTGCAGGGCTAGGTAAAACACCAGAAACATATAATGCCAACTGCTGAGCAGATGCTCTATTAAAGAAATAGTTCTTAAACATTACTTTAATAGATAATAACGAATCTGTAGCCAGCTGCAAGTTGAGGTTGCCACTATGAGAGCTAAGCAACTGTTTTCCCACTGAAAACAGCTCCCACACCTCTGCTTTTGCTGGAAGAGACTGGGGATAGAATAAATGAATTGCATCTCCATCAAAATCAGCACTAAGTGGCGCACAGATCAGGGGATTAATCTTCACTGTGTGGTCATCATGAACATATACCGATAATGCTTGAAGGGAATGCTTGTGGGTAGTAGGTGGTCTATTTATAAAGACAATGTCCCCATCCATAATCCTCCTATGTACCACTTGTCCAGGTCTTAAAAATGTATGACCTTTTGAACCCTCCCTCAATGAGTATGTAGACAACCCATCCCTATATGTTAAGCACAATTTTTCATCAACTAACTTCTGCAGATATGACATATTGTGCTGACTCACTTTCTCCTCAAAAGTAATTCTCTGAGCTATTTCAAAAGGCAAACCAATTTCACCCACCCCTTTATATGGATCACCAGTTATAATACTACGAGAGGAAAACCCAGAACCCTTTCTGATAAACAAGGTTCTCATCTTCTCCAACCATACTTTTGTAGAAGAACCGTTTGGTTCTCTTTTTATCCCGAAACGTCCATCCACATCACGAGATGCCTTATAAAAGAAAATTTTTGAGTCAGTGCGAGCAAGGACAGTTGATTAACATAGATAATTATAACTTAGATGATATAACATGTCAACTGAACTATAATAATATTTTAGTGGAAGGAAAATTCTTGAGCAATATTATAACTTTACTCATATTAATTAAACCAGATTTTGGACACTATTTAATTTCACTTAAATAAAAAAATTCATCCTAGCTTGTACAAAGCCAACAACTAAACTAGCTAAATACCAGGTCATCTTGTAAAACACATAATTGTTTGCCATGCTTATCCTTCTCGTTATTCTATATAGAAAATGATTAATTTATTAGAAAGAAAAGAGATCCAATAGAGGAAGATAATCCTCCCAAAGAAAACTAGAAATTGCTACAAAGTCACAAGGAAGGATTTCCCCCAATTTCCTATGGAGATCTGGAATAAAAAGATATTTGAAGTCCCAAAAACCAACAACCAAGAGATGCAAGGGAAGACAATTTGTCCCATTACGAGGAAAGAGAGAATATTGTCATCGAAAAGATCCCAGTGTTCGTTTCAATCCAACAGCACAACAAAATAGCAATACAATTCTTTTCCCAAGCTAAACAAGCACTTAGCCACAAAATCTTCCCCAGAAACCCCACCCCCCAAACAAAAATAAAATAAAAAACTTGATCTGCAAAAGGTTCTCCACTGACAATGAATAAAAAACTTGATCTGCAAAAGATTCTCCACTGACAATAGCAAAAATAACTATAAGATTCAATAAAGTAAGCAATACTAACACATAGTTCCTTAAGTCGAGCAAAATCTAAACCATCTTGCTAACACAAACCTTACCCGAGAAAATAAATGTATATAAGCATTAAGGACCTTTCCTCTCAAATTTGTTTGAGTGATCCTACTCGTGCACAAATTAAAATTTTACCAAGTCATATGAATACCTTAGCAGTACCCCTAACTTGAAGATATTGTGCAACTGCTGCTTGCAGATCATTAGCTTCAATTTCATGGGATTCAAAATTTGGAGTCCCAGACCTTGAGCTTTTGATAATCTCGATTTGCTTCAGCACTTTCTTTAGAACTGCTATAGAATGATCCTGAAAAGATATTGTCGAAATAATGGTCAAGATAGAAACACCAGATCAAACCGAAGAATCATGTAAGAAAAGAATGACTAACCGAGGACATGACGCTAGTTCCATCCGAGATGTCCGGCACGGACAAACAGTTTGGAGGGACTGGTAAATATTGCAAGATATACCCATCTTGAGGGAAGAATCCTTTCCCAGCAAGTTTTTTCCTAGTCTCCTCAGGAATCTTTCTCAGAATTACCATGACCTGTTATTGTTTAGGGTATAAAAATTAAATAACAATGAGAATGTTGAACTAAAACATTTTCCAAGAAAGTAGTAATTTAGATAACAAGAATTTTCCCAAAAAATCCTGAAACATTTCATATAAAGTCTCATTCATGCAATGTGATATCATTTGTAGTTTTTCGACTAGCCAGCCTAGTAATACAAGACACAACACCGGTTTGAGAACTGTAAAGAGGAAAGAATTTTTTAGTACGCAACTTCACTCCTTGAAAGTTTTAGAAGTATAAATAATCCAATTACAGACCAATACTTAAAACTAGGGGAAATATATAACTGCCACAGAATGGCAAGAAGTTTAAAGCTAAAAAATGAATTGTTTTAAGAGAATATATAAAACCAAAAAACAGACAAAGATTGACCAGAAACACCATATCAATTTTTTTAGGAAAAAAATCAAAAAATATAGAGAGGGTAAGAATAACAATCTGACATATACTTGTCTCAAATATGAATATTCTACAATTTGGACTTAACTATATATATATACACACGCTTAGACCAAGACACCATCCTGCTAGTCTCCTTCCATCAATACGATTGACACGTCCAAATTCAAAAATTCATTTACCAATATCCTACCACCAGGACTCGTAATCTCAGAATTAACAAATGTTCACATTTGTAATCAAAAAATAGGAGGTAGAGAAGTAGCAATGGAATAGAAAAACAAGTATAACGTTCTAAACTGAAATGAGACTTCAAGTTTCAATCTTAAACAATAGGAGTGCAAACGATACAGCTTGAGCTCTGCTCATATAAATCTTGTTTGAAACTCGTTTATTTAACAAATGAACGAACTTAATAAGCTCGTGCTCGTGTAACTAGACAAGTGAAGATTAAGTATGACATGCTCAACTCTGTAAGGCTTGTGAGCAAAGTATATATACATACAGAATACACAGACACACATGTCATATATATGTATACATATACACATATATATACATACATATATACATACAATATACATATATGTATATATATATAGACAAACACACCCATACACATCTTCCACGCCTTTCTCAGTTTTGGGTGTAATATTTCCTCCCAGATATCAATAGAATTCTAAGCTTCTTTAACTCTGTGGTCTCATCACCTGCTAGAGTGTGCTACAATCACAAGTATTGATCTTTGAAAATGGTAGGTACTGCAACAGGGAAACAAACTTTGCATGTAAAACTATATCCTGCTTGAGACTGCAAGCAGGAAGATATAGTCAAGGGACCCAAAAGAAGTTAGCGGCCTTAATTTAATTGCAAGCCACAAATTAGAGATAATATAAAGATAATTTCACAATCCATCATCAACAAAATTAAATTGAAATGAGAACAGGAGAACCAAACCTCAGAAGGAAGCAAAGCTCGACAACAGCCATCACCATAGCGAAAACCATATCTTTCCAAGAAGTTCCAGGAGATGTGCGACCTAGATGGTATTTTCAACTCCAAGTAGCATGCCCCATCTGCAGATTTAGCCTCACTGATAAAGATTTGTGACGCCTCCTACAAAACATCAAAAAATATAAAGCCACATAAAAGTTTTGTGCCATTTGTATTTTATTTGCATAACCTCTGAAATCTAACAAAATATTCTATTTTTAACTACTATGAATAATTTAAGGATGGATGCCTAAACCAAATAAACTACTAAAGCCAGCGGCTATTGCAATTTGTAGCCATCGTGGAGCAGACCATGGATTTAGATCATATCCTCTGCCCACATTTAAGAAAGATTTATGTAGTCTTTATTTCCTGAACCTCCCTTTACAAATAACATGCCATTCACCAGATTATGTGGACAACTTCTTTCTTTAAGAAATAATACTTATTTCTAGCTTAATCATAATTTAGTTACAAATTTCAATAAAAAACCAGTCTAACTTGTATTACTAGTAAATGGATTGAATAATATTAATAGGTAAGTATTTGTCATAGACAAGTTATAAATCTAAGAAAACAACTTCAATTATTTCGGGAAAAGCCAAATAAAAAAGAGGAAAATGTTTCATCTGTCTGTCTCCCAACATCTGGAGAAAAGTAAATGGAAAGTAGCATCAGGATAAAAGGTTCAACTCAAATTTGTCAGGACAATTATCAGTGTCAGTTCTTCAATCTTCCTTCAAACCTTCGACAGGGACAACTTTTTCTTAGACACCGCCAAATATACGAAGTCCCAACTTTGCCATAGAAACCCAGATAGAAAATTCATAAGATACGAATAATGATATATTATCATTGTATGTTATTAGTATTTCAATTCACGTGAAGACTAATTATTCATGCATAACATGTATTACTTTCACTTATATCATTACAACCAAATAGAAGTGAAGACCAATTAATTGTTTCGTAGAAACTAGTCACTACTGAGATACAAATACCCTAAATAACACAGTTTGTAACTTCACATCATATCTCAAGCCCCTACAACATGAGGTCCACCAGTGTCCCAAACATTTTTAAAACTATAAATAAACCTTAAAATGAGTTTGTGCACTGGACAACTACTTTTCTTTATAGCTTTGTACCCCAATCCCACTTTGTTCCCAGAGCAAAATCTTGCCTACAATAGTCATTTATTCTTTCAACACTAGGGGTTTGAGAATACAGTAGGAGATATCACCTTTCTCAGACGCAAATTGGAGGCCAAAATTCATGAAAAGACGGGTGAGGGAAAATTCCATTGCACTAAACAGGCAATATTAGTGCAATTTTTAAACCTTGGCCTCATACTAAGTCTGTTTGTCTTCCCAACAAAGACAAGTATAATGAATTGGGCTACATCTACAAATGGGAAGCGAAATGAAAAACCAAATGAATGATTATTTTTTGCCAATCTTTCCTATACGGTACTGGGATACTTCTGAGAACCAGCCTATTAGCTTTACATCAAAGGAACGATGGTACATCCTCTAGGGCATCTAACAGACTACTTAAGCACTATACGCTTACCCTAATAATTATAGACAAAATCTATATGTCCACAAGAAGCTTAATGGAATAAGGAAGTAAATCATCACTTTGATGCATCTTTTTTTGGATTCCAGACCAGCCAATTTAGAAATTCATTACCGCCACTAATCCCTTTTTTCACAAGAAACATCCCTCAATTTTTCCAGTCGATGGAGATGACCAGTTAAATAATCTCTCTAACTTGGTAATATCTAGATCTCTTAAATATGAACAGAAAATTGATATTTTGGTACTTCCACAAAAAAAAAAAAAAATTGAGGGTCTAAGTATTCGCGTGAGATTCTTGAGGGAATATCAAAACTATCAATATATACATAGAAAAGCGAAACAATTAAATTGGTAGTAATAAAAATATAAATATATCAAAGGGACAAAATAAAATAATACCATAAAATAATACCACCCATCTGCAGACAAAATATTGTGGCAGTTCTACCGAATTGACACTCACCTCACAACACATGGACAACACTCTTTCAGCTACACCAACATTCTTCACCTGAATCTGAAAGCAAAATACCAGTAAGACAAAGCATAAGAACTACAAGCACAGGGATTGTTGCAGGATAAATATAAAAAGTTAAGTAGAATTTAACATTCAGAAAGGGGTGAAAACTGAAGTTCAGGAGACTTCATATAAGGGTGGAATCGAAATTTGGAAGAGAACAGAACCGAAGGCCAAACAGCCTCCAGAATGCAAAGGCTTACTTCCTACAACTTTTTATTGCGATTAGCAAACAACCTTCGTATTATAGTGTATTCCCAAGAATTTCGTACACATACATGCAATAATAACAGATTAATCTTTCAGCCGTGAAAAGTAAGAGATTTGTTATTTATATTATTTGACATTTAACAAAGAAGTAATGAATCTTATGTAACAGAAAGTATTCATAATATGTCATCATTTGAAAGGAATGACTAGAGGATTGCAATCCGCATATCAGAAGACCATTAGAGTGTTCCATCTTGTTTGAGTGTTCCATCTTGTTCGAGTGTTCCATCTTGTTTTTGTTTTTGTTATAAGTTTAGCTTTTTACATAAATGAGTACATATGTTTCTATATTTAGTATTCTTTTCTTATTTATTTTCATCTATTTCTATTCCTTTATTAATTTTATTCTTTTAAAGTATTAATTTGTTCAGTTCTTTATTAATCTCCTTACCTTTCTACTTTGAGCTTACATATGAGATTCAGTGTCAGCTAAGGTTGTAAACGAGTCAAACAATTCGAACTCGATACGGGCTCGACTCGAAAAAATATGAACGAGACTCGAATTCGTTAATAATATGATCCAAATCTGAGTATAATAAATAGTTCGAATAAAAATCTGAGAAAGGTTATGCTCAACTCATTTAATATTCAAACTAATCGAATTCTCGATTATAATTCGAAACATCGATACAGATTCGATTAGATACTCAATACATTCTCTTATAATATTACAAAATTAAATCAAATTAGAATAAATAATTATTATTATTTTGTTTTGTTTTTAATTTTAATTGTGATTTTATATTTGTAAAGTGTAATAGTAAATATATTTTCTCATTTCTAAGTAAAATAACAAATTCAATTTATAATTATATTTATTATAAAACTAGTTATTATGTGAAGACTTGAATTCGAACTTGAATTTGAAGCTCGCGAGTAATTTGAATATAATTCGATCCGAGTCGGATCGAATTCGAGTAATAAATATTCGAGTCGAATCGAGTCGAGTCGAATCTGTGTAGAATTTTTCAAATACAATTCGAATTCGAGTATGAATTTAACATTTCGAGTCGAATTCGAGTAGCTCTCTATTCGCTTCCGTTTGACTCGTTTACACCCTTACTGTCAGCCTACCCAACTAGCTTGGCATTGTGTAGTCTTGTTGAAGTAATCGTTTATATAACAAATTATTAGGTATCTCTTTCCTTTTAAAATTTTGAAGTTTGAAGTTTTTTTGTGATTCTTCGATGCCATCGATCGTCACATAATAAGGTTGTAAACGAGCCAGGTATTGACTTGCCGAGCTCGTCTAAAAGTTAAACAAACCGAGCCAAGCCGGGGCTAGACTTTAAACGAGCTTAAAATCTTGTGTACGAACTCGGCCTGTTTTTAAACAAGCTGAGCTCGAGTTTGAGTCGGGTTTAAGCGAATCGGACTCGAGATTAAGCTCAAGCCTGTTTGATTTTTAACAGCTTTTCACATTTTTTGAGAAAAAAAATATGAATTTAATTAAGCCATCTACAATCATAAGTTAGCAATAGTCATATATACTTATGATACGTTTTTAAAAACTTATACTATGACCCGAGTAAATTTGTAAGTATATATATATATAGTTGAACTTTAGTCACATTACCAAGTGTATTGTATGTGCAAGTGTCTGTATATATATATATATATATATATGGAAACCGATTCATAGCTAACGTTGTAAAAAAAAGTCAATCCTTACAACACATCGTGACCATCCATCCAATGATCTAACGGTTTAATAGAAGTCTCGTCCGCAATTTAGTTTCCAATATTCCAAAATTTAATACAGTGAACGGGACGGATTACCAAAATACCTCTCATGTAACACCCCAGTCCCACATCGAAAAATAGGAAAAAAATTTGTCTGCATATAAGGAAATAAGTTACTACCAATAGTACCTTCAAGTCATGACTTTTTGGGAGCCTGTGGTGGGCTAAGATGACCTAAGAAGATAATATTGGGTCAATGGTTTGAGGCCTTATTTTGATAGATTTGATTCGATTCAAACTTGGGATTTGACCCGAGATTTGTTCCAGACTAGGGATTTGACCCGGGTTGTTTCATATGGTATCAGAGCCGACTCTCAAAAGCTCAGCTCGAGTCGGGTCATCCGATCGGGTTGCCGGAGGAGGGGACACGAAGGCTGGTGGTATTATCCCACAATGGAGAGATGGAGGTCCGGAGGTGGGGACACAAAGCCAGCCGGTATTATCCCACAATGGCTAGAGAGGCAAAGATCTTTGAGCTGTGTGTGATCGGTTCTGACGGGGACGTCAGAAATTTAAGTGGGGGAGTTTGTAACACCCCAGTCCCACATCGAAAGATAGGAAAAAAATTTATCTGCATATAAGGAAATAAGTTACTACCAATAGTACATTCAAGTCATGACCTTTTGGGAGCCTGTGGTTGGCTAAGATGACCCAAGAAGATACTATTGGGCCAGTGGTTTGAGGCTTTATTTTGATAGATTTGATTCAATTCAAACTTGGGATTTGACCCGAGATTTGTTCCGGACTCAGGATTTGACCCGAGTTGTTTCACCTCATTTATAATTTCTCCATCTGCAGAATTAAACTGCGGACGCTGGGTATTAAAAACAATTGGAATCCGCAGTATTAAACTGCGGATAAACTTTACTTCTTTTTTTTTACATTCTTCCTTCATTCCTTTCCTTCTCCATTCTCTCTCCTCCCCTTACTCCTATCATTCACCCCATCTCTAATTCCCTTCTCTTTCTCTCTCATCAACATTATTCATATATGATCCATGAAGCAAACAAAATTTAGGACAAGAACATAGAACATGTATTCAAATTTATTGTTACTTCATATATCTTCATAAATGAAATAAATCATCACAACAAAATCAAATTAGTTTCTTAGAAAATATTATGACATAGGATCAGAGAATGCACTTGTCTTATGGCCTTACAATTATTAGTCGATGGGGAAAAACTGCAAAACCAATACAAGCACTTGTCATCATATAGAAGAAACCCAAAACAAACACCACCTCCAAAGTGAACTTGGGCTCAAAGCCATGACCATCTAGGAACTTAGCCAATCATGAAATCCAATTTGAAGCCATCCGCCATCCCGAAGCCGATCGTAGGAACTCGATCCCAAAACCAAGACCCGAAGACACCCGTTATCGTCGCCCGAACCCGAAGCCCAATTCCCAAAGTCAACAAGTCAACTGGGCCAGACCCGAACCCCCAATCCCGACTATATACAGATTAAAATGTCAATGTTACAAATCAACAAAAGTAGATGGTGTATTTCCAATTCTCCACACAATAAGCGAAGAAGAAACAAAATGATCCAAAAAAGGTTCCCCCTCTAAGTCACAAAACCAAAATCTAAGCTCAACCCAAAAATCAAACCAATTGAAAACCCACAAAACAAAAATTGGGGTTGAAACTTGCCACTGTAACTGATGAGAGTAGGCATAGTTGATTTGAGAAAGAAAACACTTGATGTACAACAAAAAAAGATGATATCGTTCACCAAAAAGAAGGTTACATAGTAGAGCAAAATGATGTAAAGTTCTTCAGACAACGATGGCATCACAAACCCCCTTCCAATTAGGGGGGTAAAAAAGAAAGAGAAAGAAGGATATGAAATATATGAGTTGTTGAGTGTTTTTTAAACTGCGGATGCCAATTTTTTTTTACAATTTTTCAAGCTCTACAATATTATACTGCGGACAGAGACTTTTACAAGGAGGGGTATTTTGGTCATTTGTCCCGTCAGCAATATTAAACAGCAGAATACTGAAAACTAAACTGCGGACAGAACTTCTATTAAACCGTTAAATCATTGGATGGACGGTCACGATGTGTTGTAAGAATAACATTAAATTTACAATGTTGGCTATCGGTCCTCAGTCCTCCGACTCCCCCAGATCTGGGTACCTTCAAACCCTAGATATAGTGCTGCACGGTGCTACAACATACATACATATATATTCAACTATATATCTTAACATGAATGTAAATACTAATTATTACATCATATTCCAACAAGTTTCTATAACCATTACATTCTTTGTTTGTCATATTATTATTTATTACAAAAATAATAATATTCTATTACAGGATAATCTACTTATCCATTTTCGCCTTCCCTTTATCCTTATCGAATCCTTCAACCCGTTCAGCCTTAGCTAAAATCATATAATTTAAATAAGGTATGAGTATTAAATTGCCCAACATGTTTAACATTTCTAATAACATCAAGAATCATATGATTAATCTTCAATAACTTAACCAATCTGAAATACTATGAATAAAAAAATAGCACTTTTCTTTCTTTTAAAACATTTTGAGATAACGTAAAAGTCATTTAAAATTCTGAGTTGGTCATTTGACCATGAACATTCTTTTCTTGCTTTGAAAAGAACAACCCAACAATAAAACCGCAAGTCCGATATATCTTACAAGCACTTCTGGGTGATCAACTTATAGTACTCTATGTTGATCAACACTCATCCGTTAAACGTATTTACGTTTTAATTTGTGACACCCTTCTGTGTCAGTCGATATACGACTAAAAACATTTCGTTTATTCTTCCTCAGACTTACCTTTGAATCCTTACTAAAACAATTGGTTTAAAGCTAGCATACAATAATATTTTGAAACTTGTAAATAAATCAACAAAACATTTTAATCTTTGTCTAGCCGAATCAAATGGCATCGACTCCTTTTTAAACATTTCATGGTATAGCATGTCATTAACACTAGTACAAATACTACTAAAGTATAATAAAGACTACTAAAAGATTTGTACAAGTTTGGATTTTGGAATACACGTATTCATGGAAGAATTGTGTATACTTTCTTTATCATATCATATATCTTCATATGAACAAAATCAAATGAAGCAACAACTTGTCTAACATAAGAGTATAGTTAGAAAACTTGCCTTGAGTGTCTTTTAATCTTCTACTATAATTCAGTCTTTATATGCTCTACATGATATAATCATAATAGCATAATAATTAGCTACCAAACAATCTTTACACATTGCTCATACTAACTTCTTTTGCATCTTATCCGAATCGTTAAACCAATAACATTTGTTAAGTTCTTTATCGTTCATTACGGCTTTATAACATTTAAATGTAATATATTATTATCGTTCATCGACGTCTAAAACATACAATCCATGTATGCTAGGAACGTTCGTCCGACACGAATACTAACATTCATTTCGTTTAAGTACTTTGCATTTATATTTCTTAACCATTTAATCAATGTTCAATCATTCACTTAAGGTTTAATCACTTCTTAAAGTGTTACATTATGTGAACTTAATGTTCATTATTGTTCCTTAAACTTTCCCCAAGTGTTGAGCAGTTAAAAGCTCTTCACTGTCAGTTGCCTTGCACCGGTGCCCAGATTCTAGGCTTAATCTGGCGCTACAGTGCTCAATTACAGTAACTCATCCTTCGAACCGGCGCTGCGGCACCAGGCCTTTGAAAATTTTTCCAAGTCTTTTGCATGTTTAAACCGCTAACTTTGATAACTCGTAACTTGATCATTCCAACGCAGAATGAATCCGTTCCCGAACCATACATACTACAATACAAAATATTTTTCTGAATCCGTTAACTAGTTTTTTCATTGACTCCAATTTCCTCCTTCGTTCATTTTACGTATGTAACGTTTTTCGTTCGTTCGTCCGTAACTTACCCATTCAATACTCGAATGAGTTCGTTCTTGAGCCTATGGCTCACATTTTTCATGTTCTTCAACATACTTATGAAACCCTAATTTATCGGGCTCATTATTCATATTTCATACTCGTCTGGAAATCATAGTTAACTATGATTTCAACAGTTAACGTCTTTTACTAAAATTTTCGCCATAACTTCGTTATAGCATATTTTTACACCGTTCCAATTGGAACATTTCCAAGACTTACTCATGTCTAACATCTCCTAACCAAACATAAGTAACTAAGCTATATACGATGGTTTAAACTTGTCCATCAACAACAAGCTCTAAGATTTTCATGCGTTCTTTGTTTAGTTCGTTATTAACGATTATGATTTCATGCTTTTATTCATGTTTTAAGTCCACTAAGTTCTCCTTATTCCACCGGATCATATTATGATTCCAATAAATCATTCAAAAACCACCAATTATGCACTTCCTAACAAACCTACAACTTGAAAAAGATGAAGATTTAGGGTTCTTAGTTATTACCTCTTATGTTCTTGGTTGATTGGTGAGTTAGCTAGCTTCTCCTTCTCCTTTGATTCTTCAATTTGTACTCACTTCTCTCTCAATATATGACTTGCTCTTTGAATATGTTGGTTGAAATAAACTAACACATTCAAGAGTAATGTCTTAGCTTTTATAGAAAAGCAAGACCTAGGGCTAAAGGGTCATTAACGATAACTTTACTTTCCTTATGAATTAGTTACTTTAGCTAGAGTCCTGAATAGTCAACACCCTTAAGTTTACAAATCTTACTAACCACCCTCTCTTTGACCATCATCATTTAACTCTAGTTGACTTAAAATGATGATACCTAGCTTTTGAGTCATCCTAGCATTAATGGCCACCTCCTTAGGGGTCCCACATGGGTTGCCCCATCACCATTACCCACCCACCCATTTGATCCTTGGTTGACCCATCTTTGTTGGATCTTGGTTTGGGCTGGGTTATAATTCAATTTGGACCAATCTTTAGGCTTGACAATCTTTAGGATCGAATTAACATTCACTTGAGCCTTCATTTAGTTTGTCATTAGGCCTCCTAACACTTCCGATTGGGCTTCACAAAGTCAAAACCCAATGAATTAATAGTCCACCTTGACTTTAGTTGACTTTGACTTTTCGTATTTTTACCGTATTATATTCGTATCATTTTCGTTTTCTACTCGTATAATACTTCATTATTAATACTTCGTTATTATACTAGTATTATTCTTCGTATTATACTAGTATAATAATTCGTATTCTTTTTCTTTAACTTCCTAACATTCATTACACAATCGGGAAACTGCGTTTTTCGTTCTCAAATTTTATTTGACATTCCGTCCTTACTCGTCATTCTAACGTTTACTCGTCCTTCGAAAAATAGAAAATACGCAAAAAAGTCTTCGGTGAATAGTGTTTTTACGTCTTTTTCTCGAAAAAAAATTTATTCTCCCCCTACGATCTCGAATTCGTAAACTCTCACATTCAAACACATTCTAGGTCATCAAATTGACCTTTAAACACATAATACAAATAATATTCATAAAATATTATTTTATTCAATAATATTCTACAAAGCTTAATATAATAAATTTCTTGGTCGTTACAGGTCCTATCTTATAGAGTGATAGAATACTAAATTATTTATCTTTTTAACACATTAGATATTAGATACATATAATGTCATATTTGATAATAGATACATATATTGAAATGACTATATTTATTTAATTTCAATTTAGTAATTGATGAAATGATAATTGATTATGGCCAGACAATTGAGGATATTCATATACTATGTTCTCTAACACTAATTTAATTTTAAAAGGCTGAATGGCACTTCTATCCCTCCAAGTTGCCACTCACTTCCAAAGTCGTCCCTAAAGTTTATTTTTTCGAGTTTCTGTCCTTTTTACCCGAATTGACTGTAACCCGACCCATTTATCTTTTACCCGATTCAACTTTTTTTGCACTTTTGTCCCTCTAATTACCCAATTTTATTTTATTTTCAGGGAAAAAAAATTAATTTAAAAAAAATAGAAAATTTTATTTTTGTAAAAAAATTTGTAAAGTTTCATAAAATATGTATTAAAAAATAACTTCATTTGAAAAAAAATAGAAAAAAAAATTTAAAAACCGAGTAAAGTTTAATAAAATATAGATACAAAAAATTAAACCAAAATATAAAAATTTAATTTTAGAAAAAAAAATAATTTTTTTAAATGAGTAAAGTTTCATAAAATATAGATTCAAAAAATAAAAATTTATTTACTGAAAAAAATAGAATTTTTAATTTTAAAAAATGAGTAAAGTTTCATAAAATATATATTCAAAATAATAAAACTAAATAAAAAATTATATTTTCAAAAAAAATTAATAATGAATAAAGTTTAATAAAATATAGATTAAAAAAACTATTTTCATGGAAAAATAGAAAAAAATATTTTTTTAAAAATCAGTAAAGTTTCAAAAAATATAGATTCAAAAAAAGTAGAACAAAAAAATATATCTTTTTTTAGAAAAAAATAGAATTTTTTATTTTTTAAAAAAATATAAAGTTCCATAAAATATAGATTCAAAAAATAAAAAAAATAAACTATATTTTCAAAAAAAATAGAAAATTTTATTTTTGAAAAAATGAGTAAAGTTTAATAAAATGTAGATTCAAAGAAATAAATTTTATTTTAAGAAAAAAATAAAAAATTATTTTTAAAAAAAAATGAGTAAAGTTTAATACAATATATAGATTTTAAAAATATATAAAAAACTTTATTTTCAAAAAAATAGAAATAGTTATTTTTGTAAAAAATGAGTAAAGTTTAATAAAATATAGACTCAAAGAAATAAAGCATTATTTTAAAAAAAAAATTATAAAAAAATGAGTAAAGTTTCATGAAATAAAACAAAAAAAATTATTTTCAGAAAAAAACAGAAATTTTTATTTTTTGAAAAATTAGTAAATTTTCATAAAATATAAATTTTAAAAAAAAATATAAAATATAAAAATTAAAAATTTAATTTTATAAAAATAAAAATTTTTTTTTTAAATGAATAAAGTTTCATAAAATATAGATTCAAAAAAAGTAAATAATTTTTTTTTACTTTTAAATAGGTGTAGATTTATTTTATTAAACTTTACCCTTTTACTTTATTTTCTTTTTTTATTCATTTACTTTATTTACTTTAAATTTATTTTACTTTTATATTTTAAACTTTTTTTTGAATCTATATTTTATGAAATTTTACTAACTTTTTTTTAAAAAATATAAATTTTCTATGTTGTATGAAAAATTAAATTTTTATTGTTTTATTTTTTTGAATCTATATTTTATGAAACTTCACTCATTTTTAAAAAAATAAAAATTATAAATTTTTTGAAAATATAATTTTTTTTTCTTCTATTATTTTTTTGAATATTTTATGAAAATTTACTCACTTTTTTTAATTAAAAAAATCTAATTTTTCTGAAAATAAATTTTTATATTTTTGTTTTATTTTTTAAATCTATATTTCATGAAAATTTACTCGTTTTAAAAAAAATTATAAAAACAAAGTTTTATTTTTTAATTTATTTTATTTTGAATCTATATTTTATGAAATTTTACTCATTTTTTTAAAAAAATTCTATTTTTTTTCTAAAAATAAAGCTTTATTTTTTTTAAACTTTACTCTCTTTTTTTTAAATAATTTATTATTATTTTTCTTAAAATAAAAAAAATAAAATCGGGTAACTTAGAGGACCTAACTGACGAAAAATAAACTTTAGGGACAACTTTGAAAGTGAGTGGCAACTTGAAGAGACAGGAGTATCATTCCAGCCATTTTAAAAATATTACAATTGACTTGAGACAATGAATTTTAATTTGTATGCACGCGGCATGCGTTATAATTAGAATTAAAACATATCATACACGAACATAACTAGGAACTTCGTTTAATTATGTTTATTTTTGTATTATATGTTTTATATAAATTAAATAAAGTTTTAATTAAATAATTGTTAAACAAGCCGGGCTTAAACGAGTAAGGCTCGAGTCGAACACCACACTGTTCGAGCACAACTCGTTTAACTAAACAGACTAAAGGTCTTGTTCGAGCTCGGCTTGATAACAAGCTCGAGTTGAACTCAAGCCGAAGTTAGTCGAGCCGAACTAGGCTTACTCGAGCCGAGCCGAGTCGAGCTCGCGACAGCCCGATTCGTTTACAGCCCTATCGCATAATAGACATAATTTTTGGCCATAGTTTTGATCGAAGAAGGAATCAAACAAAAACTTGTACAGAAAGCAGTACCCTTGAGAAAACAAACTTTGTTAAAGCTTTTTATAAAAATTAAAAATAAAATCAAAAACTGTTCCCTGCACACTGAAAATTGAAGAAAATTAGCATATCTTTTTAAAAGTGGACACAACACATAAGAGGACATAAAAGAGACGCACACAATCAATTCTTCCTTTTATGTTGTCAACTTGATAAAAGACGCAATCACCAATTACATTGTCCATAAAGAGTTTTTCGACACGGTTACAAATCTATAAACTGCACCCATTTGCTATGTTTTCTGAAAAAGGAGCAGGAGGCAACAAGTATCCACTCTTTTAAGATAAAAAATAATTTCTTTTCTTCAGCTTATTATACATTGTCTTCACAAAGGAAAGTAAATAAATAAAATATAGTAACTACTAACTAGTAATAGAATGAGCTTACAACTATCATGTACCTTCTATTTCCTTTTGTATCAGCTAATATATTGAGGATTTGCATAACCTTAATTGTCTCAGTACTTAGATGTACTTAGATTTAGTAAAGCATTACCTACTCATTATAATGTTCCCAAACAACCAAAGTAATCCCTTTCTATTGTTCACAACACATCTCATGATGCTAACTTTGAGAATTTTGGGATCAATGATCAAAAGAAAACAGTCATACAAAAATAGCAAAAATACATACTTATCCCAGATGTCAATGCCCATAGTATCCAGAACCACGGAGATCGTTATAAGAAACAAATTTATAATATAAGAACGAGCATAAAATTGTATTTATGTTCACGCTACTTTCATAATTATTGTACTGGTTGGTTAGAAGTCAATCTACAAGAAGAATTGTTAAGTTCAAGAACTAGTACTACCGTTTTAAAATTGAAAGAGCATAAACATTTACCTTCCTATTTTTCAGCTTCAAGCACTTAAAGCACAACAAGCTCAGCATCCGCTTCAATTCACTAACATGGGAAGGGTGATATATTGGAATTGGTAATTCAATATATCCAAAATGACCTGAAAAGAAATATAGAAGAACTTCATCGTTTCATTGGCATGTAACCAATTGGCCCTATGCATAAGTTAAGTATGCGTAGAGACGTAAGTGCAAAATAAGAAAGCCTAAAGAGGATAATTTTCATACCTTCACATTCCCCAGGTTCAGCAGTACCACAAGATTCACATTTACCAGATTCAAGGGGAAGACCAAGAAAGGGATTTGACAGCTGACTGGCATGACTGATTGGGCAGTCACTATTGGAAGATGTACACTACACAAGGGGGGAGGGAGAGAGGGAGGGAGAGGGGGAGAGAGAGAGAGAGTTAATAATCTATCCAACCAGAGGACACTGAAGAGCTGCACTTCTTAATTTTGCCAGTCTAATTATATGAAACCCTTCCATTCTTAGTTGTAAATCATTGTAAAGCACGCTACTTATCAGCTCTTGCTTCAACATGTTGTCCAGTGTTAAATTTTAAACGATTCTAAAATCCATCACAAGATCTTGGTTTTTAAAATAATATAAGAATAAATCTTAAAAATAAGGATTCAAGTTTAACCCATTCCAACAATGAGGAAAACTGAAGTAAAAGGTGAGGGTGAAGATACAGGTGGTTACAATAAATCAAATCTCTGTATTTGCTCAAACAAAATGTGTGCAACACAAATTGAAAAGAAGAATGCCAAATGAAGATTCTGTACTCACAATCTCTTGCCGATTTGCCAATCCAAATCTGATTCCGGTGATAATACCATCCGCAATAGCAGACGATGGGCTTTCTTCCATCTCTTTAATAAAATACCTAAAAGAAAAACAAAACACCCAACTCATATTTAAGCTAACTTAAGAAACAACAAAGAAATGTTCTAAGAGAAATTGTACAGGAAGGAACCAAAGCTAGTCTACTGTGATGAAGCTTCACTCAGTGATTAACAGAAACAACAATTATTTACAAGCATATAACCCGAAACTAAAACTAGATAAGGATAACCTGGTTTATAGAGTATCTCTACCATCACATAACCATTAAGACTTCTCATCCCTGGAGGATTTGTGTAGTTTGAACATTTACATAGTAGAATTTATCGAAAGAAATACGATCAGCATATTTCCAAAGCTTCTACTTGGCTTCTAATAGATATTCAGAAAAGGAATAACACATTGTTTCACATAATATCTTTACTATCCCTGGCTTGTATTGTTGGACAATCCACTTATAATGTTTCAGTTTAGCGAGGGGATAAATAAATATTATAAACAGAAAAATTATTGATCTCAAATGATGGAAACTTAAAGGAGCTTTCTGTTTTGGACAGATTATGAAACCTCTCCTGCTTGATCTATATTTCTGACCTTTCCAATGATTTCTCAAAAAGCAAACATAGCATATCTTGACCACGAATTATATGACCTTGTAACATTTGTAAAATTTTGCACAAATTCAGCATGGAAAATCAATTAAGAATTATACGATAAAACATTCAAAATCCTAAATTCATCCATGAATGAATGATCAAAGAGGTAGGCAGTAACTCAGCAGGCTACAAGAAATTAGAAGGACAAAATCCAATATAGAAAATAAATAAAAAAACATCTGCATATGCAAACAAATACTTTAGAATTGCACAAGAGCCGTAGGGCCACACAAATCAATGCCCCGTAAAATCTGCTTTTGGTACTCTCCTAGAATTTACACCCACTCTTATCTATTTCTCCATTTCTAGGTGGCTTGACTCTTTTCAGCTTGTATGTTTTGGTTGCCTTATGAGGCCTGGAGTTGCCATGCACCCTTGGAGGACCTATTTCTTACAAGGTGTTGGTGTTTTTTGGAGGTTTAAGAAGAGAAAGATTTTATTGCAATATGGGTGCTTCACAATCCTCAAGATCTATGGGCAAAGGGATTGCTAGGATTTTTCCAGACAGCTACATAAATTGGTCATCCCCCAGTTCCAAAAAGAAAAAGAAGAACCACAGCCTATTCCGTCAAGGACTACCACTAGGACAAATTTAGATACTACTGAACATTACCCAAATTCTTTTAGAAAGCCAATTCATTTAATAGTCAGGCTTAATTATAATGTTTCAGCCACCATAAAATTTCATTTAAATCTAACACTCCTCCACCTAGAAGCTCCTGAAAATGTTTCAGCCAAATACACATTCAAAGGGAAAAAGATAAAGAATATCAAACATCTGGTCTAACTAAAAGACTAATATAGCTATCGATAATTTGTTAAACAAGAAAGGGAATACAGTAAAAAAAAATCTTTCTGCTCAAGAAAAATCATAATTATGTGCATATTTATCATATTGTCATATTCTTCTACTAGTCTCCTAGCTGCCTTTCTTTGCTGCCGTGCATCAGAAATAGTCAGTATGCATGATGATGAGTTGATCCAATTGCCTTTTTTCATTGACAAAAACAAAAAAATAAAAATGATCCACTATGTGAAGTACTTCTATTTTGATTAAACTAGGAGTCGGTTTCCGTAATGGAAGAGCACGATAGATAACTAGCACGATCACAAAGCTATGACAGCTGCAACTCTAATGAAGTGGTAAATTTTAAAAAAATTCACAAGAAAACTGCTAAATTTAGACATGTATCTACCAAAAACTGAGAACTTTCATTACCATTCTTCAAGTTTTGGACAACATGTAATATTGACTGAACTGTCACACATAGCAGTACAACATGAAAAAAAAAGTACAGGATTGCTATATGAACAAGAGATGGATGATAAATTTTCAACCAAAATCCTTTATTTCCTAAAATTTGTATTAAATTTGGTAAGTTCTATTCTTTATTAAACAAGACTCAAACTATTTACACCAAAACATGAATAGTTGAATGAACAAAAAATTCAAAGGTCATAATACACTTCAACAGATAGACTTAGGGAGTGTTTGATAAAAACTGAATGAATTTAAATTTGAATTTAAACTTGAATCTGAATGAGCTGAATCTGAATGAAAAAGGTTGTTTGATAATTAACATGTCTGAAACATCTGAATGACGGAATTTTATTATTTTACCCCTCTGAAAATATTCAAAGTTGTTATAAATTTATTTAATATTACTTAATATAATAGTTACTATTTTTTTTACTTTATTCAGCTGCTCATTCAGCCAATCAGCCAAAAAAAATTGACTTAAGGACTGTTTGTTTAGAGCTGAATAGAACTGAATCTGAATGGCTGAATCGGTCAGTGCGTTTGTTTTGAGTTTTGGTCTGAATGGCTGAATCGGTAAGACGGACGAGCTGAATGGCTAAGTCAGATTTTTTTAGCTGAATGAAGTAAAAAAAATTTAAAAAAAAAAAAAAATAAAAAAAAATATATATTAACTATTATATTAAGTAATATTAAATAAATTTACAACAATTTTAAATTTTTTCAAAGGGGTAAAATAATAAAGTGTTGTTATTAAGATATTTCAGACATGTTAATTATCAAACAGCTTTTTTCATTCAGATTCAGATTTATTCAGTTTTTATCAAACACTCCCTTAGCCATTCAGCTCAATCATCTGACCGATTCAGCCATTTAGACGATTTTTTTCAAAACAAACGCACTTAATGGCTGACCAATTTAACCATTCAGATGTATTCAGACCTAAATAAACAGCCCCTTAATAAAAAATAAAAAAAAAAATCAAGTCACAAAAATTGCACTTGTCCATAATTAGAGCACTGTTGCACTTTTTTACAAGTTTTCCAGAGATGGCACTCATTTATTCAGTTGATATTTGAACATGGGCAGCCCCTTTGACTTTTATTTGGTGACAATACAGAAGAAATCAATTTTAGTATACTTAACGAAAATAAAATTTTAAGGTATATAGGATGCCTAATGTTGTCAACAGATTATAAAAACCCAAAAGCAGATCAATTAAGGATAACAAAACTTATAAGAAACCAGTAAATACACCAAAAACTTTCAGCACTTCTAAAATTCATTGGTAACCAAGAATATTCAAATAAATGATAGTTCATCTACTTATAAATAAGAGTCCTTAAATTCAATTAAATATATATTCAACAGAATTAATAAGTATCAAGAAATATTGCCTATGAGAGAATCTCAACTGACAGATTCAAGGCTAGGGTTTGGGAAAAAATACCTGAGTTGGTACAGAAACCATCAACTAGGAAAATGAAATCATGAAGTGGGGTTGTTAAAATGAACAATGCATGTAAGTACACACATAGAAAGATATACGGAGGGAAACTACAGAGAACAACAAAGACTTCCCAAATTTGGCGGCTGTAGCTTCAGAGATGAAGAAGGAACCGCTATATTTCACCAAATCAGTGTAGTCTAACAACGATTCAGAGAATGCTAGGGTTCTATGTAGTCGGTGAAGTTTAGGGTTTGCGGTGGCATAATGAGGGTTTAACGGCCGAGAAAACTAGGGTTTCAGTGGGGATGGTGACAGTGGGTTAGGGTTAGTTGAGACTTGAGAGTGAGACAAATACCCAACAAATTACAGGGAGAAACAAACATTTTTTTGGCCAAAACAGACCCAAAGTCAGTATTTCTAACAAACAATTGATGAAATATACCAAAGAAATTTACATATACACATGCATAAAACAAATGCAAGTGAAAAATCCACCCTAACTACGGTGAATTGAAAATGCAAAATGTGGGTTTCCCCAATTACCTTGCTAAAACCGAAATCTGAAGCAAATTAAGAGAAATTCTGCTCCTCAGTACTGAATAGGAAGAAAGAGTGGTATAGAAGAGAGATGGGTTTTCTCTTAACAGGCTCAGAATAGAGGAAAGTGCGTACAGAGAACAGAGGAATTGGGGTTTTTGAAAAAATTTTGGACTGCATGCAGCGGAGCGTGAGTGATCGGTGGGTTTTTAACTTTTGGGGAACCGGACAGATCGAAGGAGACCGAATTAGATAAAGAGAATAAATATATATAAATAAAATATTGAAGAAGGTTTCAGCTTAAAAAAACGTTTTGATTCTTTTGAAGTGTTTTAAAAGGGTAAAATTGATTTCGGTACCAATTTTATTAGTGTAAATGTGTAATTAGAAAGGAAAGTAATAAATTAAAGTATGACAAAAATAGAAAATAGTAAATGTATGCTCGGTTATATTTTTTGTATAGTATTTTATTTTAAACGCAACCTATTTAATTTATGTTGAGGCGTAATTATTTGGACCCAAATTATATGATGGGCCAAAATCCACTTGGAGGTATGTAATTCTACGTAGGAATCTGTTAGGACAGTTGAGTATTTTAAGAAATCTAATATTATTAATTGTATTTAATTTTCAACTTCTAAGAAAAGTATCAGGATATAATCCAACTTCCTTTCTTTAAGGAGATCTTGTTCAATTTCATTAAGGAATTATACCTAATGAGGAATCCTAATTCTATACGGGAAATAAAGTGTGATCACTATAAATACATGGTTATACCCTAATCATTAGGTACACATTCATATTATTTTACAACACTATAGTATTAAGCCTCTGTTGTTAAACCTTATTCAGTCTGTACTTATTCTCATATCAGAGTTATCCCTCAGCGACACAAGTCGTCAAGCTTTTAGTGTGACTTCATTTCTTTGCAGAATTTGACACGCTTTGGTGATTGTGTGCGTGGACGAATTTTGGTGTTAACATTGGCACTAAAAGGAGGGCTTTCTAGTGCTACGTAATTTTCAATCACAAAGCAGTTTCTGTTGGCATCATGGTGAGTAGCAGGAAGACGATCTCAACACGTACTAGTCTATGGCGGACCCCCTCCTCATCAACCAAAGGGTTCAGCTAAAGACAGGCTGGGGGCGTCAGTTTCTGAACGGTTGGGGTCTCACGCCAACTCTGTGGCCCCATCGAAGGACAGGGCAGGCGTTCCTCGACGAAGACTGTTCTCAACCGCCAGTAAAGAAGCAAAAGCTAAGGTCAGTGTCTGGGACGCACCGTCCCGAACACGTCCCCAAGGAGGTCGATCTTGGTGAAGAAGGCTCAGGTGACCAATGATGCATTGAAAGCCTTACTATTGCAAAGGAAGGAGATCGACCAGCAGATGGTGCTCTTGATAGGAGATGAGGATGGTGCCTCCAGCTATAGCCGAATGTGGGGACGGTTGATGAGTGGGTTTTATACCTACGAATCGGATATCTATTCGGACTTAAACAGTGCTTAATTCGTCTATTTTAGTGTCATTTCATGTGTTTGTGTTTTGTTTTGTGTGCAGATTTTAGTATTTGGTAGTCTAGGCATGATGGTGGCAATATGGCGGGAATCAACATGAAAAGCAAGGAAAACAGTAGACTGCAGAATAGTACCCCGCCGGGGCGGGCTGTATAACAAAGGAAACACCCGCCGGGGCGGGGGGTGGACACATGGCAGAAGCATAGTCCCCCACTGGGGCGGGGGTTTCCAAGCTTAAATACCCCGCCGGGGCGGGGGTACGCTGATCAGAAGAGGAGTTTTGTTGCAATTCTAATACTGTTGTGGCGTGGACTGAATGACTTTGGATTCAATTGGGACTGGATGGAGGATGCATCTATCAGCTATTACAGAGGAAAAAGCTATTTTATTCTGACAATTATTTATGCAATCAATCAAGAACAACTTGGAAACCCTAATTTGAGAAGATCTTGGAGGAACGGAGCTCAGAAGCAAGGAGCACAAAGATTGTGAGGAGAAGGGTGGTTCTATACTATTCTTGTTCTTTTAATTTTAGTTTATGTAATTGGGATGTTATTTTCTTTATTCTATTCAATGTTTAATTCATTAGTTATGAACTAATTCATCTTATTAAGCTTACAATGGATTTTTAAGTGTAATTATGCTTTGATTTTAATTCTATAAAGTTATTTTTAAGTTCATTGATAAGAAGGTTTTATATCTACTTATCCGGTATCTGTTACTTGAATTAGTTGCTTAAACTCATGTTTCTTAGTTACTTTTCATGTATTTTGTGTTCATTTTGTAGATTATATGCTTGGGAGCTGTGTGAGCGACTATTGGTATGAAAACGCAAGGAAAAGGCGACTATTGGTATGAAATCGCAAAGAAGAGCAATCCGGACATCGTTTGGGCTTTCATGTTTATTTCATGCTCTTGGCTTGGAACTTGAATTATGTTGTAGAGCTTTTTCTTAGCTTTTCGGAACATCTTGAATCATTCCAATCGGAGTTCGGAGACAAGAGTTATGACATTTGTACCAACGGACGTTGAACTTCACTGTTTTGGGTGGCCAATTGCATAGCAGTCACTTCCAACCCAATTTTAACTTTCATCTATCCGTTATTTCTCAAAACTCAAAGAATGACAGTTCTAGATCTCATCGACATCTTCGATTTGATAGGTGGTAGGCCCCGTAACTCCTCCCGGATCAAAAGTTATGGCCGTTTTACCAAAGGACACTGCAGTAGAACATATCCAAGCCGGGGCTGGCTCTTTTATGCCTAATACCCCAGCCGGGGCTGGGGGTACTAAAGTTAGTTAACAGTAGCATAGCAAGCCAGGGCTGGCTATTTCCAAGTCAATACCCCAACCGGGGCTGGGGTACGGGCCAGAATAAGTTTTCGACGCGTTTTGGGTCGAATTTTGATACCTTTTTTACTCCATATTGGATTGGGTTTGCTCTTAAGCTAAAAATTAGACTTGTAACCTAAAAATACATGATGGGAGGCATAAAAGAGATTACATAGATTAGATTATAGAGGATTCCATTAGATTAGATTATAGTAGATTAGGACACAACCCTAGTTCTAATGAGTTTTGGAGAATGAAGCGACTTGGAGACCATTGAAGATTAAGAACAGGAGCTTGAGGAAGATGGAGATTTGTTGATAACAGATTCAATTCTTTTCCTTAATCTTATTCTTATCTTTTAATGTGTATTCAAGTGTGGATTCTTAGTTATAATTCAATGAACTAATTATTTGTTTGAGATTACAATGGATCTTATTGTGTAGTTTATTTTAATATGCTTCGCTGTCAAGTATTATGTTCTTTTGTGAGGATTGTCTATTGTGATTTGGACTTTAATGTTTAATTGATTGGCCATCAATTACCATGATAATCTATATGAACTCGAGAGATGAAGTTTAGATTTAGATCTGATTATGATTGTGACGACCCCAAAATAGGTATACATCACCCATTCTGAGTCGCCAAATACATGGTACAGAAACAAATACAACTTCAGTAATACAATTGTCGTGCAGAATACGACAACACATATACTGTGAGTTTGAATACAAATATTGTCTACTAGAGAGTATACAAACTCAAAATGAGTCCTCATTACAATTATCACACTATTTCATAGAATAGTGAGGACTACTAATGCAACCATCTGGACCGTCAATCCATTCCCCGACTAGTCCCAGCTATATTCTCATTTTCCTGAAGAGAACAGTGAAAGAAAGGGTGAGCTCAACTAGCCCAATAAGAAATATTATGACTAAGATAATGTACAACAAATTATCATTAGTCTTCAACAGGGAAAAATCTGATAAAATATAACAGACACCAAGTTTCAGATCAACAACTGCAGCGGAAAAAGCAATCCATTAGAAGAGTCAAGTAGAGCATAAAACCTACTATCTTCTATGATTTAAAAGATTTATCATCAATTTTATTACTGAGATTCAGCTTAATAAATAATCCACATCATCGAATCATCCCTGCACTACGGGCCAAAGATAATCGTGTTTTCATCAACGGTAATGATCATGCCATAAAACAATTCATCTTTGCACCCTTGGCCGAAGAGAATCCATGGCCAAAATCATACCAAAAATTATCCATCAATGCACTACGGGCCAATGAGGACTTTTACCACATCATTTGTAACATTACGGTCATGATTATACCGAATAATCCCTGGTCATAATCATACCAAGTCTATCTATGCACTACAGGCCACAGATGACTTTCAACAGAATATAAACATGAGGATGATGACAATAATATAATAATTCAATAAAACAAGTTCAAGGATAAATTTTAAAGATTTATAATTTAATTTATCCAGAAATCAATAACGTCCAAATTGTCAACATGATACTACTTTGTGGAGTAAAATTCAAGAATAATACTCAGTTGGTCATGTTCATCTCAACACCTGTTCATCTTTACACTACGAGCCGAAGATATTCATCAGGTAATCATTCATCTTTGCACTACAGGCCAAAGATATTCAGTAATATCATCATTTAAGACTGAGGATGATGAAAATATCTTAAAGAAAACGAATCCAGTGAAATAAAAGAACGAATATTAGGCATTCGTATTACAATTTATCCAAGTTCAATAATACTCCGAAATAACCAATTTTGAAGCAGAATTCAAAAATAATGATCAAAACATGGATACAATCAAAGATAGTAACCATAATAGCCATCTTGGATAAAAAGAAGAAAATTTTATTTTTCGGTGAATAGTGTCGTATTCGTGAATAGTGTCGTATACGTGAATAGTGCCGTATACGTGAATAGTAACTCCGACACAAAAAAGTTCCAAATTTGATAAAAAGTTCAAACCAATATTTCGGTATAATGATATTGAAAGAAGTAATATCATTTACGAAAAAAATAACATCCCTTACCTCAGAATAACCGTACTTCTGACTGAATTTCAGATATAGTGCTGACAGAAACTTGCACTGAATAGCAACTCTCAAAGTATCTAAATACTCACAAAAATACGCTCGATAATATAATGAGAGAAAGAGAGAAAACTTATGAATTCTGGTGTGATTTTCAATTCTAACTTAGCCCTCTATTTATAGGAAAATGTTAGCACGCCGAAGCTGCTACCTGATGGCTTTACCTGCTACTATTGCCACCCACCACATTTGAAATAAAATTCAGCACATTTTTTCACCAACCACAAGTGGGGCCCACCAATTCTATAATTTTTCACCAAAATCATTTATAAACCTAATTTTCAAATCAGTCACCTCTTAAAATTTATAACAAATCATACGTTCATTTTTTAACGTTTCAAAATTTGTGGGCATATACTCAACTTATATATGTATAACATATCCAAAAATCACAACGATCCAACGGTCGGATTAAAATTATAACTCACGCAATAGAGCATTAAAAATACCGATTTGATCTTTTAATACCTCCAATCCGACAAAATACTTGATAAAACACCTCAACATTAATTCCTTCAATAATAACCACATAAATAAATCCATCATTTATATCCACATTAAATAAATATTTTCTTATCATATAAATCAATAATTAATTATTCACAAATAATATTACAGAAACACAATTATGACAACCAGACCGTTCTCAGGAAAGAGGGGGCTTTCCAATAAGGATTTCTCCTTACTGGCACGCAATTAGGTGACCAAACCTCTCCTTAACAGAACTTTCTAGACATTGTCAATAATGCTATCTAATAATATTATTCAAATAATATGAATTATTGATCTGATAATGGAGATACTGTGCAGTGACAATTATTGAACAACAATAATATAAAATATCAATGCAACAATTATTGAATCAATAAAATAAAATATTGAACAGTAACTACTGTAACAATTATTGAGTAGTGCCTTCTTACGTAAGGATCAATAATTCATCAATACTGTGCAATACCGTGTGCCACTAAGCAACCACACGTATTACTGTATTTTAACCACCAGGTAATCCAACAGTGTTAACGATAACAATTACGTCGTTATTTATAAAAACTCAATTTTGTCGTTATTTTCAACCGACAGTTATTCTGTTATGGGGCCCACAAATGGCTGCGCCGTCGTACGAATATTCCCCGACAACAAGAATATTTCACGACCAAACAAATATTCCCTGACAACAATGAATATTTTATAACCACTTGCTTATTTTGTAAGATTTTCACATTTCACCCATAATCAAAATATTATATCAAATTAACACCTTATTATTTCAAAATAATAATTAGAGGAAAATTCAATTTTATTTATAAAAAGATGGGGTCTTACAACCTCCCCTCCTTATGAAATTTCGTCCTCGAAATTGACGTACGTACCTGGTATTTCGAAAAGGTGAGGATACCTCACTTTCATTTCTGATTCCAACTCCCAGTTCATTTCTTCAATAGCATGGTTCCTCCACAAAATCTTAACTTGAGGTATAACCTTTGTGCATAGGACATGTTCTTTCCTATCCAAGATCTTGACAGGTACCTCCTCGTACGTTAAATCTTCGGCTATCTCGTCTGGTTCTAACGCAATAATATGATTCGGGTAGTCCACATATTTACGTAACATCGATACGTGAAAAACGTTAAGAACACGCAACATACTTAGTGTTAAGGCGAGTCTATAGGCCACAGTTCCTACTCGATCGAGGATTTTAAATAGACCAATAAAATCGAGGGTTGAGATTTCCTCTCTTCATCGACTCTTGCTCCTAGAATAACGCCCTCTTGAACCTTCTTCTTCACATTCATCAGCTCTGAGTCTGTAGCTTGAGCGGCTTTAACTTTATCGATTTAAAGTTAGTTCTAATCGTATATTTGCTATCTTCACGTAGGTTCGTATATTCGCACTCGTAAATGCATACGATCTTCTGCTTAACGCGTCAGCTACCACATTCGCTTTTCCCACGATGGTATTAAATGGTATAATCGTAATCTTCAACAGCTCAAGCCAACGTCTTCAGCGCATAATACGTTCGTTTTAGGTGAAGAAATATTTTAAGGGTTTTAGAAATGGGTTTTATGCCGGGGTCAAATTTAAACGTTGAGCACAAGTAGGAGAAATAAAAGAATATGTAGAACCGGTATTGAATAAGGTATAAACTTCGCAAGAGTTTATGATTAACTTATCCGTGATAACTTCGTTCGGATTCCTCGACAAACGCTCTTACTTAGACTACCGACTTTGACTTGTCTGGGACATCCTTTGGCATCACTATCCCTGCTGGACTTAACTTCACTACAGGACAAAATCGAGCTAGGTGACATTCTCTTCCGCAATTGAAACACACTTTGGGTTGCTGCGTATAGTTTGGACGGATGTGTCCCTCCTGTCCGCATTTGAAACATTCGACCGGTGGTCGTTCTTCTTCTTTTGAAACGGGTGCTGGTGTTGCTGTCTTTCCATCATTATTGAACCTCCTCTTCTTGAAATTTCCACTTCTATTATCTTGGCCATGATTACCACCGAAGTGGTTACCATTCTTGGCATGATAATTTCCTCCACGATTGTTGTCACCGCTTCGATGACTGCTACCATTGGTATTATCAGTTTGCCGACTGCTTTCTCTTGGTTGGGTTGACTCGTTATTGCGCTCCAATAATTGAGCCCTATTTACAATATCTGAATATAAACACAGTTTGTGAGAAATTAGGTATTGACGTATCTCGGGTTTCAAACCTCTTAGAAACATCCGCGTCATTATCTCCTCGTTAGCAACTAAGTGGGACGCAAACCGGGACAACTCGGCAAACTTAGCTTCGTACTGCGACACGGTCATATTATTTTGCTCAAGCTTGATGAATTCCACTTCCTTCATGTGACGAATACTTTCGGGAAAGTACTTGTCGTTGAACAATTCTTGGAACTTCTCCCAAGACATCTTGAGTGCGTCAGGCTGGGTACGTTTTACAGATTCCCACCAATGATCTGCTTCTTCACGCAACATAAAGGTGGCGAATGGAACCTTTTGCTCCTCTGAGCATTCCAAGACATCAAATATCTTGGTGATCTGCTTTATCCATGTCTCTGCCTTAAGTGGTTCTGGCTTTCCCAAAAACTCCGGTGGTCCTAGCTCCTTGAACTGCTTAGCGGTGACCAACCGTGGGTTGCCAGTGTTTCCACCTGTATTATGAACAGGAGTCTCTCTCGTTTGGTGTTGCATGAATTCTAAAAAGCTCCTAAACGTACCGTCGTTCGTCATTTGGCCGGTGCCGTTGTTCACCTGAGGATTGTTGCCTTCCCGATGCACATTATCGTGAGTATTGATCTGTGGTGACTCAACGGTCTCCTGTGGTCCATTGCTATTCTCAACATTCTCGGATGTCATTTTCAAATACTGTCACAAAACAAGGGTTAATTGACATGCAACATATTATCCCTATATTCTGACCGACCAAACAAATACCAAATAAACTTAGTCAGGTCATACTAGCGAAGGAATTCCCCGTCTCTCCCCTCCTAGTTCTTGTCTCACATCTCAGCCAGGGATCATATCCCTAAGCTCTGATACCAACTGTGACGACCTCAAAATAGGTATACATCACCCATTTTAAGTCGCCAAATATATGGTACAGAAATAAATGCAACTTCAGTAATACAATTGTCGTGCAGAATACGACAACACATATGCTGTGAGTTTGAATACAAATATTGTCTACTAGAGAGTATACAAACTCAAAATGAGTCCTCATTACAATTATCACACTATTTCATAGAATAGCGAGGACTACTAATGCAACCATCTGGACAGTCAATCCATTCCCCGACTAGTCCCAGCTATATTCTCATTTCTTGAAGAGAACAGTGAAAGAAAGGGTGATCTCAACTAGCCCAGTAAAAAATATTATGACTAAGATAATGTACAAAAAATTATCATTAGTCTTCAACAGGAAAAAATCTGATAAAATATAAGAGACAACAAGTTTTAGATCAACAACTGCAGCGGAAAAAGTAATCCATTAGAAGAGTCAAGTAGAGCATAAAACCTACTATCTTCTATGATTTAAAAGATTTATCATCAATTTTATTGCTGAGATTCAGCTTAATAAATAATCCACATCATCGGATCATCCCTGCACTACGGGCCAAAGATAATCGTGTTTTCATCAACGGTAATGATCATGCCATAAAACAATTCATCTTTGCACCCTTGGCCGAAGAGAATCCATGGCCAAAATCATACCAAAAATTATCCATCAATGCACTACGGGCCAATGAGGACTTTTACCACATCATTTGTAACATTACGGTCATGATTATACCGAATAATCCCTGGTCATAATCATACCAAGTCTATCTATGCACTACAGGCCACAGATGACTTTCAACAGAATATAAACATGAGGATGATGACAATGATATAATAATTCAATAAAACAAGTTCAAGGATAAATTTTAAAGATTTATAATTTAATTTATCCAGAAATCAATAACGTCCAAATTGTCAACATGATACTACTTTGTGGAGTAAAATTCAAGAATAATACTCAGTTGGTCATGTTCATCTCAACACCTGTTCATCTTTGCACTACGGGCCGAAGATATTCATCAGGTAATCATTCATCTTTGCACTACAGGCCAAAGATATTCAGTAATATCATCATTTAAGACTGAGGATGATGAAAATATCTTAAAGAAAACGAATCTAGTGAAATAAAAGAACGAATATTAGGTATTCGTATTACAATTTATCCAAGTTCAATAATACTCCGAAATAACCAATTTTGAAGCATAATTCAAAAATAATGATCAAAACATGGATACAATCAAAGATAGTAACCATAATAGCCATCTTGGATAAAAAGAAGAAAATTTTATTTTTCGGTGAATAATGTCGTATTCGTGAATAGTGTTGTATACGTGAATAGTGCCGTATACGTGAATAGTAACCCCGACACAAAAAGTTCTAAATTTGATAAAAAGTTCAAACCAATATTTCGGCATAATGATATTGAAAGAAGTAATATCATTTACGAAAAAAAATAACATCCCTTACCTCAGAATAACCGTACTTCTGACTGAATTTCGGATATAGTGCTGATAGAAACTTGCACTGAATAGCAACTCTCAAAGTATCTAAATACTCACAAAAATACACTCGATAATATAGAGAGAGAAAGAGAGAAAACTTATGAATTCTGGTGAGATTTTCAATTCTAACTTAGCCCTCTATTTATAAGAAAATGTTAGCACACCGAAGCTGCTACCTGATGGCTTTACCTGCTACTATTGCCACCCACCACATTTAAAATAAAATTCAGTACATTTCTTCACCAACCACAAATGGGGCCCACCAATTCTAGAATTTTTCACCAAAATCATTTATAAACCTAATTTTCGAATCAGTCACCTCTTAAAATTCATAACAAATCATACGTTAATTTTTAACGGTTCAAAATTTGTGGGTATATACTCAACTTATATATGTATAACATATCCAAAAATCACAACGATCCAACGGTCGGATTAAAATTATAACTAACGCAATAGAGCATTAAAAACACCGATTTGATCTTTTAATACCTCCAATCTGACCAAAATACTTGATAAAACACCTCAACATTAATTCCTTCAATAATAACCACATAAATAAATCCATCATTTATATCCACATCAAATAAATATTTCCTTATCATATAAATCAATAATTAATTATTCACAAATAATATTACAGAATCACAATTATGACAATCAGGCCGTTCCCAGGAAAGTGGGGGCTTTCCAATAAGGATTTCTCCTTACTAGCGCGCAATTAGGTGACCAAACCTCTCTTTGACAGAACTTTCTAGACATTGCCAATAATGCTATCTAATAATATTATTCAAATAATATGAATTATTAATCTGATAATGGAGATACTGTGCAGTGACAATTATTGAACAACAATACTATAAAATATCAACGCAACAATTATTGAATCAATAAAATAAAATATTGAACAGTAACTACTGTAACAATTATTGAGTAGTGCCTTCTTACGTAAGGATCAATAATTCATCAATACTGTGCAATACCGTGTGCTACTGAGCAACCACGCGTATTACTGTATTTTAACCACCAGGTAATCCAACAGTGTTAACGGTAACAATTACGCCGTTATTTATAAAAACTCAATTTTGTCGTTACCTTCATCGGACAGTTATTCTGTTATGGGGCCCACAAATGACTGCGCTGTCGTATAAATATTCCCCGATAACAAGAATATTTCACGACCAAATGAATATTCCCCGATAACAATGAATATTTTATAACCACTTGCTTATTTTGTAAAATTTTCACATTTCACCCATAACCAAAACATTATATCAAATTAACACCTTATTATTTCAAAATAATAATTAGAGGAAAATTCAATTTTATTTATAAAAAGATGGGGTCTTACAATGATAGCATGTGTTTGTGATTTCTGCATAGATGGAATTCATGATTCGTGTTTAGGATAGAGATATGCTTTTACGCTATATGTAATCTTATAAAGAACTTGTACTTTAAATCTTTTTTTAATTATAATTCACATAGAGATATAGTGAATTAGTTAATTAGGATGTCTTGCTTAATTCTATTATATATGGATTTAAGTGAGTATGGGTATTATGCACCGAGAGGTGGTTTTATCTGCTTTAGTGTTCTTGATTAACAATTTATAATAGAAAATAATTGATGAGAAGTGTGTTAACTTAAATGAAGTAATAAGTGAAGTTGTGATCGTAAATCTCCATAATCTAATTTTTAATTAGTGGTAATTAGAATTAGTTTAGTTAAATAATTTAATTTATAATCTTAAATTGTTTGTTTAAATAAAATTAGTTTAATTAAGGGTTAATACTTGGTAATTTGTATTAATAATTTCTCGTGGGAACGATGCTCTACTTTCACTTTATTACTTGTTGACCACGTATACTTGTGTGTTGTGCGTAATTAGATTTTACCCAACATTCATCTATTATGATTTATGCGTAATTTATGAATTGCTTGATCACCAATTTCTTGTGGACTTGTATGGATTCGAGAGATGAGATATGAGTCTAAACTTAGTCATAATAGCATGTGTTTTGTGATTTCTGCAATTTGATGGAATTTATGATGTACGTTTATGATAGAGATATACCTAACATCGCATGTAATCATATGAGAACTTGGGATTTAAACCTTCTTTAATTTTAATTCACATAGAGATATAGTGAATTAGTTAATTAGGGTGTTTGACTTAATCCTATCAATTGTGGATTTAAGTTGATATAGCTTTAGTGCATTGAGAGATGGCTAATTCTACTTTTGTGTTCTTGATTAATGAACTGAAATAGTTAATTAGATTGAAAAGAAGTGTGATAATCTGAGTGAAGCTTAAAGTGAAGTCGTAGACTTAATTTTTCATTATTTGAGTAAAATTTGTGGTAGTTAGTTGACTTGATTTAATTTAATTTCTAGTATATTAGTTTTTCATTAGTTTTAATCATTAATTCAGTTAGTTTAATAAAATTGAAATAATACAAAGTTGGTAATTGTTAGATTAAAATTGATATTTGTCTTTGTGGGAACGATACTTAACTTATCATTATATTACTTGTTGATCACATATACTTGCGTGCTGTGCTTAATTAGATTGCACCCAATAAGTTTTTGGCACCGTTGTCGAGGACTAGTAATTGATTTTATTACTTTCAATATCAGTTTAATTAGATTAGTTTTAGTTAAACATTTTTGTTTTTTGTTTTTATTTCTTGTTTCAGGTTCTCTTACTTAGTGCATGCAAACTCGGTCAAAGAAACTAGATTTGCTTCCTTACGAGGACGACATTGAAAGAAGGTTTCAGAGGTTGAGTAAGTGGATTAAGGAAACTAGAGAGAATTTTGATAAGTAAGAAAGTATGACTGCAAAGGATCAGAAAACACTTAGGGACTATGTGTAACAACCCGATATTTTCTATGTAAATAAATAAGAAATTTTGCGAATAATTTTTTTTTTTATATTAAGGATGAGGATTTGTACAAGATTATGTGTATATGTATTTATGTGGTAAGTAAAAATATATTTATTACATAATTATTTACAAATGAATTTATTTTAAAATTATTGATTATTAAAAAGTATATAATTATAATAATTAATTTATGGTAGAAATATTTTCCATGAAAATATATAATGATATATTATTTAAATAATATATGGAGTGATTTTTAGAATAAATATAATAATTATTTTATTATATGAATTTTAGTACAGGTATTAAGTTAATTATTTTACCTTAATTATTAAGGGTAAATTTGGCAGATAAATCAGATATGGAATCCAAACCCTAATTTTGGATTATTGTCAAGGTATGAGAATAATAATATAATATTAATTATATTTTGATTTTTCAGTGCTATGAATATGTACTGCATGTACGTATTGATGATAATTGGTCAATTATGGTGTTTAATTTCAAAACCCTAGTATTAATTGGTTAAACCCTAATTTTACTTAGGGAAACTCTAAATTGAAAATCAATTGTGAGCTTAAGACTGTTTTATAACTATGTTATATGTTTTATGTTGTGTATTAAATGATTAATTAGGTAAACCCTAATTAAGGTTTTAGAAACCCCAATAAATTTATTTAAAAACCCTATTTTAAGTGTTAAACCCTAGTTTGAAACTCAATTATGAGTTCGAGATTATTATGTAGCGATGTTATGTGATTTTATGCATAATTAGGTAAACCCTAGTTAACATTTTGAAATATTAATTTCTAGAAACCCTAATTTCTATAATTAGTAACCCTAATTAGAAATTATAAAACTTAATTACCATTTGTAAGCCCTGATTGCTATTTTAGCAAGGTTAATGATAATTATATGATTTAAACCCTAATGTTCCTGTATAAGGTAATTATAAAATTAATCACAATTAGAAAATCCTAATTTCAAAATTTTAGGAAACTAAAATTTTATTTAATTTTTATTTGATTTTATTTATTTTTGTGTAAACCCTAAAATGTAATTCTAGAAAAGTAAATGTTGGAAAACCTTAGGGTTAAACCCTAAGGGTAAAACCCTAAGGGTTTGCCAAGTTCCAAGTATGCCATTAAAATGATTTACCAATTTACCATTTTACCCCTAATACATTATTTTGGCTAGTATGTAGGTTTTGACATTAGGTTTAGTTGGTGAACCAAACCCAACAACTCCATGTGCTGAAAATGACAGCCACAAGCTACTTTCATCAGCCATTCATGCATCAAGACTTGTATAAATAGATTGGAGGAGAGAGAAATGTTATTTGTTACTTACATTTTTCACAATACACATCCAAGACCTCCTTCTCTCCAAACCAACGAAATTATCTAGCATTATAGTTCCATTATCAAGCCCCACTAACACCATACCCAAATCAGAAACACAAAATCAAAAATTTGTTCATCAAAGGTATAAACCCTAACCATAATTTTTTTCAATGATCTGTTGTTAGATCTTGTAATTTGTTGTTAAAAGATGTTGTTTATAGTCTACTTTAATGATCTGGGTTGGTATATTATAAGTCCATAACATCTAAATGCTCAAATAAATGATTTTCAAATTTCTGGAAAAATTTCATGTTACGGTCTGACAACGAATGTCAGACCTTGTAGATCCATTTCTGTAATTGGGTTATGTGTTTTAAAGGTTGATACTTGTAGTATGTTATGTTTTCTTTGATCTGGTTCAAGAATAAAGCTCATATCTGGTCTAGATTGCAAGTTAGAGTCGGTCAAAAGGCGTTGACCAACCATGACTGGACAAGTTCTGGGTAACCCAGAACGAGCCCAGAAAGGCCTGACAAGATTTTGAGCCAGCTATATCTTTCTGTGTATTTATGTGTTTAGTTTGTTTTTGAATCCATGTTCTAGCATATTAGTTTAACTCCCGATCTATGCTTTTAGTAACTTCAGATATCAAGTATACAGGATTTTGTGGTTGGTCAAAGGAGGGAAGAAGTTCATGACATCGGTTTTCTGGGTAACCCAGAAAACTGATGAACATGACGACTGACAACCTTTGACCGGAATGTATCTTTATGATTGTGTTGATGTTATGAGAATGTTTGGTGATAGATATGTAGTACTACATGTGTTCTACAAGCTAGACCTCTTAAGTCGCTAAAAACTCACCTAGATCACAAGTTGTGGAAGCCCAAAACGAGCCAGTCGAACTGTTCTTCATTTCTGGGTAGCCCAGAAAATGAAGAACAGCTCTGACAGCTTGTTCAACGCTTCGGATCTCGTTAGTTATGCATGGTTTGATGATGTTGTTTGTTGAATCGTGTAGTCTTGTACTTGTACTACATTATCTTATCAACAACATGTTCAGAAACACATCACACTCGGTTTTAATCTTGGTCAAAGTAAGCAACTCGGAAACTGACTATGCATTTCTGGGTTTGGCCAAGAACATGAAGAACACCTATAGCGACGGTTCTGTCGCTATAGGTTGTCTTTAGCGACAGATAATATTCTATTTTCCGGAAATTAATAAAAAATAGAAAAAAATAGTTTTAAATTATTAAAAATACAAAATAAATTATTAAAAATTATAAAAAATTCCGAAAATTAGTTTTTAATTATTTTTATTATATTTCATAAATATTTAATATTTTTGGAATATTAAAAGTATTTAATTTATTTAATTATAATATTAAATAAATTATTTAAAAATGATTTTAATATTAGAAAAATTATTAAAAATTATATTATGATATAAGAAAATATTTTAAGTTATTTTTAATGACTTTTAATATTTTATGATAAATTTCATTAATAAATTGATATTAATGGTAATTAATTTATTTACTAAATGAATTAAATAAATTAATTAAAAATGATTTTATTATATTAAAAATCATTTTAAATGAAAATAAAGTGTTTAAAAATATTTTAAGTTATAAAATATAACTTTTAATAATTAAAGGATAATTTCATTAATAATTTAATATTAATGATTATTAAGTTATTATTATTGATATTAAATTTATTTAATAATTATATTAAATAAATAGTTTAAAAATGGTTTTATTACTTTAAAAATCATTTAAAAAGGATATAAATGAATTAAAAATATTTTAAGTTATGAAAAATGACTTTTAATATTTTGATAAATAGAACATTAATACTTTAATATTAATGATAATTATTTAAAAATGATTTTAAATGTTTTAAAAATCATTTAAGGGTAATATTAATACTTTAAAAGTATTTTGAGTTATTATACATAACTTTAATATTTTGGAAATGATTTCATTAATAGTTTAATACTAATTAAATATTTATTATAATAGAATTGATTGGTATTTAAATCATTTAAATATGATTCCGATGTTTGAAAATTTATGATAAATTATAATAAATATTTTAAAATTATATTGAGTCATTTAAAAATAATATGACTGATACGTACTGATGTTAAGTTATAAAATAGAGTCTTAGACTCGATGATTATACAATAAAGTTGTCGGTAGACCGACATGTTTCAGAAATTGATCTGGACTTAGATATTTTGATTGTATAAGTGATTATTTGTGATTCAATGGTTATTAAACATAGGTGCTAATGTGATTAGGTTATGTGTTATAGTATGTTGTTCTAATCAAACGAACTATCTTATTAATGATAGGTCGTGAGATAAGCGATAGATCTTAATTACAAGTTGTAAGCAGCGCTTCAGGCAAGTATCTAACCTTTGCATTTTCTTTATGCAATGGATGTGAGTAAGAATGTTTCTAAACTATATTATTATTGTACAGATTATGAACTTTATATTATATAAGCTCATTAAATATCAACATGTTAGTATATGATAATTCGGATATATATATTCTGTTCGTTAATTTCTAGAAATGGTTAAACAAGTGTCCCCACTTGGATAATCATTGTATTTAATCACATGTTGATATATCTTTGTCAATTACCCGTATACATATATGTTGAATTATAGATTATTGTTGAACAAGATAAAACTTTTGATTTAGAACCCAGACAGGTATGAACATCCCTACACGGGAAAATTTTTATGCGCTCCGGCGGACAAAGGATGAACGATAATATCGTTCTAGCAATGTAGTATTGATCAATGCAGGGCATAACGGGCTGATCACCCCCGTGCCCGTAAGTTATGACGGTTTACAGATGAATTTCTGTTTAACCTTTTCGAAAATGAAAACAATGTTCATGGCATGTCACCATAACCCCAGTTATAGTCATTATGTAGTTTCAAAAATTTGAAAGAGAGTTGTTATGTTATTATTATTGGTCCAGAATACTTCACAACTATTGACTTGTTGTAGAAGAATAGTACAAAGAAAATATTTAAATCCTTTCAGCTTATATATATATAATTGCTATTGCTTGCTGGGCACTCAAATGCTCATCCTTGCTTAAATTTAAATGTTTTCAGCTAAGTGCGAACGATCAGAGAACTCTGCTAAGAACAAAGGAAAAGGGAAGGTTGCTGAATGAACGAATTACTATGTTATGTAATAGTTTAAGGTTATTAAGACAATTATGATATATATTATCTATCATGGGTTGTAATGAATGTTTAAAGGTTACGTACTTGGGAGCTAGACTCTGATAATTATGTAAATTAATTTGATCTTTTATATTATTGTTATTATTATTAGTATTATTCCGCTCATAGAAATGGTATCGTGAAGAACCGAGTTCGGGTTTCAAGTATCCGAGTTTGGGGTCCTCACAGGTTGGTATCAGAGCTATAGGGTTAGAAACCTTAGGTGGGTTAGACCTTAGGCTATAACCTTAGAACAGAGGGAAACGTTGAAAATATAAATAACTCATATAGAGTTTAAAAAGAGATGAATTGACTAAATTCATCGTCAAACTAAATAAAAGATAACTTGTATAAAACTCTTATTTGTTGTGTGTATATACTATATGCTAATTAGGAGAATTTATGTGTATAGATGTCAGGTGAAAAAGGATTCGATTACCCTCGGATAGTAAAGAAGGAGCCAATATCGAAGCCGATAACTGAAATAGAGGCTCACAATGAAAATAACTCAGAAGATGTGGTTATTGTGGAAAATATAGTACCAGATCCGGAGATGGTGGAGCTGACAGATAGCGATTCAGACACTAAAGTTGGAGCTGATCAAGCATCAACAGAGGTGCAGAATCTGAAGAACAAGGTTTCTTCTCTAGAAAGGCTGTGGGAGATAGAAAGGCTGTTGAATAATCAGTTACGTCAAGCGTTAATAGAAATATTAGAAGGACAAGATAAGCTTAAAATCCAAATTGGTCAGATGGGAGCTACAAGCAACACATCGTGTGCAGCTCCGGATAAGAAGGGGAAAAGAAAGATAGAAGACCATGATTTAGGAAAATCTAATAAGAAGAAATGGAAAGGAATTTGTTATCTTTGTGGCTATGAAGGACATACCACCCCGTACTGTCCTGACTACAAAAAAGGAGCATGTTATGTCTGTGGTATAGAAGGTCATCAGGCGAGAGAATGTCCACAAAAAAGGTGTAATAAATAGGTAGTATAGGTTCTGTGGTGTAGGAGTGTTTAATATAATACATATGATAAGTATGTTTGTGTAATGTAATGTTTCCAACTTTTGTATTAAGTCAAGACTGTAAATCCCGACTTTTGAGGTCATAAAGGGATAGCTGAAGTTCAAAGTATTTTGTGCTATGTAAAATATTCGTTAAATGAATATGAATCTATGTTTGAGAAATGATGAAATAAGTTTAAAATATTAAACTTATGTGATAAGGTTTAGAACGTAAGTTAAATTATGATTTTTTTTCAATCAGATAATGCCGCCAAGACGTCGAACTCGCAATCAAAGGGCAGAGGAATCTGTCAACAACGTTGAGGGACAACAACAACCAGATCCGATGCGGCAATTTGCGAACATGATAGCTCAGGCTATGCAACAGGGAATACCGGTCGCTGAAAACCAGCCGGGCAACCGCTTAGCGAACTTCAAAGACTTTAAGGCTGTAGGACCACCAGAATTCAAAGGTACAACTGACCCTGTAGAAGCTCAAATTTGGGTTAAGGAAATTGAAAAAGCGTTTATGGTAGCTAGGGTAGATGAGGGGCAGAAAACTGCTTTTGCCACTTACATGATGAAGGGGGAAGCAAATTTTTGGTGGGAAGCGAATCAGGCTAGGGCAGGAGAAGGTGTAGTCACATGGGATAGATTTAAAACTTTGTTTTTCGAAAATTATTTTTCACCAAGTATGCAGGCGAGGATGGAGGTTAAATTTTTAGAGTTGAAGCAGGAGAATATGACGGTGTCTGAATACGCCGCCAAATTCAATGAGTTAGCTAGGTTTGCTCCGCATCAAGTTGATACGGAGGCTAGGAAAGCCAGAAGGTTTGAGCTGGGATTAAAATCCTGGCTCTACAATAAAGTGGCAGTGTTGCAAATTCCTACATTTGCAGCACTCATGGAGAAAGCGATCATAGCTGAGGAGGGAAGTGAGGCCATGAGCCTTTACAATAAGGAGAGGAGGAATAAGGGTAAGATAGAAGGAGCTAGGAAGGTGGAAATTAATAATGGGATCAGGAGTGGAGATAGTAAGAGGAAGGTGAGCAGTTTTGCAAGTGTACAAGTGAAACAGGAAGGTGTTAAGAAACAGATAGTGCCATGTAAGACATGTGGGAAGAATCACTCGGGGGAGTGTTTGCAAGGAAAATTTGTTTGCTATAAGTGCGGGCAGGAGGGCCATATTTCTCCCAACTGCCCCAATCCTAGGATGAATAGTGGATGTTTTATATGCGGATCGACAGAGCACAGGGTGAAAGATTGTCCAAAAAGGAGGGTGGAGACAGGAAGTGTGAACATGGGCACTGGCAGCGGAACGTTAGCAATCACGGGACCGACTTCGTCAAGCAAGCCAACAAAATCTACGGCAAGGGTCTACAATATGACAGTTCAGGATACGGCAGCAGCTGGCACTGGAACTCCAGGTATTATTCGTATGCCTTTTTATTTTCTTATGCATGATTTTCCTATATATAGTAAAATTATTTTATAAAGAAATTTTGAGGAGGAATTTGAGTTCTTTTAGAAATCAATTTTTCTGTGTAATCAGAAAGACAAGCTTCATATGAATAGTTAAAGATCAGTTCGATCAAAGTTGATCGAGATTTACTTACAATGATTATGTACGCTATGTGACCGTGTATGTATAGGTTTTAAAACGGTGATTTCGGGGACGGAATCTTTATAAGGGAGGGTGAATGTAACAACCCGATATTTTCTATGTAAATAAATAAGAAATTTTGCGAATAATTTTTTTTTTTTATATTAAGGATGAGGATTTGTACAAGATTATGTGTATATGTATTTATGTGGTAAGTAAAAATATATTTATTACATAATTATTTACAAATGAATTTATTTTAAAATTATTGATTATTAAAAAGTATATAATTATAATAATTAATTTATGGTAGAAATATTTTCCATGAAAATATATAATGATATATTATTTAAATAATATATGGAGTGATTTTTAGAATAAATATAATAATTATTTTATTATATGAATTTTAGTACAGGTATTAAGTTAATTATTTTACCTTAATTATTAAGGGTAAATTTGGCAGATAAATCAGATATGGAATCCAAACCCTAATTTTGGATTATTGTCAAGGTATGAGAATAATAATATAATATTAATTATATTTTGATTTTTCAGTGCTATGAATATGTACTGCATGTACGTATTGATGATAATTGGTCAATTATGGTGTTTAATTTCAAAACCCTAGTATTAATTGGTTAAACCCTAATTTTACTTAGGAAAACTCTAAATTGAAAATCAATTGTGAGCTTAAGACTGTTTTATAACTATGTTATATGTTTTATGTTGTGTATTAAATGATTAATTAGGTAAACCCTAATTAAGGTTTTAGAAACCCCAATAAATTTATTTAAAAACCCTATTTTAAGTGTTAAACCCTAGTTTGAAACTCAATTATGAGTTCGAGATTATTATGTAGCGATGTTATGTGATTTTATGCATAATTAGGTAAACCCTAGTTAACATTTTGAAATATTAATTTCTAGAAACCCTAATTTCTATAATTAGTAACCCTAATTAGAAATTATAAAACTTAATTACCATTTGTAAGCCCTGATTGCTATTTTAGCAAGGTTAATGATAATTATATGATTTAAACCCTAATGTTCCTGTATAAGGTAATTATAAAATTAATCACAATTAGAAAATCCTAATTTCAAAATTTTAGGAAACTAAAATTTTATTTAATTTTTATTTGATTTTATTTATTTTTGTGTAAACCCTAAAATGTAATTCTAGAAAAGTAAATGTTGGAAAACCTTAGGGTTAAACCCTAAGGGTAAAACCCTAAGGGTTTGCCAAGTTCCAAGTATGCCATTAAAATGATTTACCAATTTACCATTTTACCCCTAATACATTATTTTGGCTAGTATGTAGGTTTTGACATTAGGTTTAGTTGGTGAACCAAACCCAACAACTCCATGTGCTGAAAATGACAGCCACAAGCTACTTTCATCAGCCATTCATGCATCAAGACTTGTATAAATAGATTGGAGGAGAGAGAAATGTTATTTGTTACTTACATTTTTCACAATACACATCCAAGACCTCCCTCTCTCCAAACCAACGAAATTATCTAGCATTATAGTTCCATTATCAAGCCCCACTAACACCATACCCAAATCAGAAACACAAAATCAAAAATTTGTTCATCAAAGGTATAAACCCTAACCATAATTTTTTTCAATGATCTGTTGTTAGATCTTGTAATTTGTTGTTAAAAGATGTTGTTTATAGTCTACTTTAATGATCTGGGTTGGTATATTATAAGTCCATAACATCTAAATGCTCAAATAAATGATTTTCAAATTTCTGGAAAAATTTCATGTTACGGTCTGACAACGAATGTCAGACCTTGTAGATCCATTTCTGTAATTGGGTTATGTGTTTTAAAGGTTGATACTTGTAGTATGTTATGTTTTCTTTGATCTGGTTCAAGAATAAAGCTCATATCTGGTCTAGATTGCAAGTTAGAGTCGGTCAAAAGGCGTTGACCAACCATGACTGGACAAGTTCTGGGTAACCCAGAACGAGCCCAGAAAGGCCTGACAAGATTTTGAGCCAGCTATATCTTTCTGTGTATTTATGTGTTTAGTTTGTTTTTGAATCCATGTTCTAGCATATTAGTTTAACTCCCGATCTATGCTTTTAGTAACTTCAGATATCAAGTATACAGGATTTTGTGGTTGGTCAAAGGAGGGAAGAAGTTCATGACATCGGTTTTCTGGGTAACCCAGAAAACTGATGAACATGACGACTGACAACCTTTGACCGGAATGTATCTTTATGATTGTGTTGATGTTATGAGAATGTTTGGTGATAGATATGTAGTACTACATGTGTTCTACAAGCTAGACCTCTTAAGTCGCTAAAAACTCACCTAGATCACAAGTTGTGGAAGCCCAAAACGAGCCAGTCGAACTGTTCTTCATTTCTGGGTAGCCCAGAAAATGAAGAACAGCTCTGACAGCTTGTTCAACGCTTCGGATCTCGTTAGTTATGCATGGTTTGATGATGTTGTTTGTTGAATCGTGTAGTCTTGTACTTGTACTACATTATCTTATCAACAACATGTTCAGAAACACATCACACTCGGTTTTAATCTTGGTCAAAGTAAGCAACTCGGAAACTGACTATGCATTTCTGGGTTTGGCCAAGAACATGAAGAACACCTATAGCGACGGTTCTGTCGCTATAGGTTGTCTTTAGCGACAGATAATATTCTATTTTCCGGAAATTAATAAAAAATAGAAAAAAATAGTTTTAAATTATTAAAAATACAAAATAAATTATTAAAAATTATAAAAAATTCCGAAAATTAGTTTTTAATTATTTTTATTATATTTCATAAATATTTAATATTTTTGGAATATTAAAAGTATTTAATTTATTTAATTATAATATTAAATAAATTATTTAAAAATGATTTTAATATTAGAAAAATCATTAAAAATTATATTATGATATAAGAAAATATTTTAAGTTATTTTTAATGACTTTTAATATTTTATGATAAATTTCATTAATAAATTGATATTAATGGTAATTAATTTATTTACTAAATGAATTAAATAAATTAATTAAAAATGATTTTATTATATTAAAAATCATTTTAAATGAAAATAAAGTGTTTAAAAATATTTTAAGTTATAAAATATAACTTTTAATAATTAAAGGATAATTTCATTAATAATTTAATATTAATGATTATTAAGTTATTATTATTGATATTAAATTTATTTAATAATTATATTAAATAAATAGTTTAAAAATGGTTTTATTACTTTAAAAATCATTTAAAAAGGATATAAATGAATTAAAAATATTTTAAGTTATGAAAAATGACTTTTAATATTTTGATAAATAGAACATTAATACTTTAATATTAATGATAATTATTTAAAAATGATTTTAAATGTTTTAAAAATCATTTAAGGGTAATATTAATACTTTAAAAGTATTTTGAGTTATTATACATAACTTTAATATTTTGGAAATGATTTCATTAATAGTTTAATACTAATTAAATATTTATTATAATAGAATTGATTGGTATTTAAATCATTTAAATATGATTCCGATGTTTGAAAATTTATGATAAATTATAATAAATATTTTAAAATTATATTGAGTCATTTAAAAATAATATGACTGATACGTACTGATGTTAAGTTATAAAATAGAGTCTTAGACTCGATGATTATACAATAAAGTTGTCGGTAGACCGACATGTTTCAGAAATTGATCTGGACTTAGATATTTTGATTGTATAAGTGATTATTTGTGATTCAATGGTTATTAAACATAGGTGCTAATGTGATTAGGTTATGTGTTATAGTATGTTGTTCTAATCAAACGAACTATCTTATTAATGATAGGTCGTGAGATAAGCGATAGATCTTAATTACAAGTTGTAAGCAGCGCTTCAGGCAAGTATCTAACCTTTGCATTTTCTTTATGCAATGGATGTGAGTAAGAATGTTTCTAAACTATATTATTATTGTACAGATTATGAACTTTATATTATATAAGCTCATTAAATATCAACATGTTAGTATATGATAATTCGGATATATATATTCTGTTCGTTAATTTCTAGAAATGGTTAAACAAGTGTCCCCACTTGGATAATCATTGTATTTAATCACATGTTGATATATCTTTGTCAATTACCCGTATACATATATGTTGAATTATAGATTATTGTTGAACAAGATAAAACTTTTGATTTAGAACCCAGACAGGTATGAACATCCCTACACGGGAAAATTTTTATGCGCTCCGGCGGACAAAGGATGAACGATAATATCGTTCTAGCAATGTAGTATTGATCAATGCAGGGCATAACGGGCTGATCACCCCCGTGCCCGTAAGTTATGACGGTTTACAGATGAATTTCTGTTTAACCTTTTCGAAAATGAAAACAATGTTCATGGCATGTCACCATAACCCCAGTTATAGTCATTATGTAGTTTCAAAAATTTGAAAGAGAGTTGTTATGTTATTATTATTGGTCCAGAATACTTCACAACTATTGACTTGTTGTAGAAGAATAGTACAAAGAAAATATTTAAATCCTTTCAGCTTATATATATATAATTGCTATTGCTTGCTGGGCACTCAAATGCTCATCCTTGCTTAAATTTAAATGTTTTCAGCTAAGTGCGAACGATCAGAGAACTCTGCTAAGAACAAAGGAAAAGGGAAGATTGCTGAATGAACGAATTACTATGTTATGTAATAGTTTAAGGTTATTAAGACAATTATGATATATATTATCTATCATGGGTTGTAATGAATGTTTAAAGGTTACGTACTTGGGAGCTAGACTCTGATAATTATGTAAATTAATTTGATCTTTTATATTATTGTTATTATTATTAGTATTATTCCGCTCATAGAAATGGTATCGTGAAGAACCGAGTTCGGGTTTCAAGTATCCGAGTTTGGGGTCCTCACACTATGCTACTCCCACGGTTACTGAAATTCAGTCAAGCATTACCAAGCCTACGATAACTGCTAATCATTTTGAAATCAAGCCCGGAACGTTTCAGATGATACAAAATTCAGTACAGTTTGGGGGATTGACTAATGATGCAACGACCCAAAAATTCATATAATTCAACTATCGACTTCGGTCGTTAATAATACGTCTAACTTCTGATTTTACATCATTATTGGATGTTAAACTTAATAAAATACGAAATAATTTAAACTTTTCTGTCTTCTTACTTCAATTTCCTAAATCAAAACCTTAATCATTTACACATCTATGAATCAAGTTATTTTATGATTCGCTTCATCAAAGTTATTATATAAAATCTTATATTTCAATTCGATAACTTTTACATATCAGATAACTCAAACTTTACAGTTTATTATTACATAATTATTGTGATTTATCAAGTACATTTCTCAAAACCTTTATCTTTACCTACCTTTGAACCATATTTAGTTTATTACTCACTTTATCAGAGTTAATAAAGAAATCTTATATCCATGTTCAATACCCTTTATACATCGGACAAAATTCAAACATTATAACTCAACATCTATTAAGTATCATACATTATCAAGTGCATCATCTGTAACCTTAAACATGGTTCAAATAATAACAACTCAACCAAAATATGTAAATCTTCATGTATTACATCTGATTCATGCCTTTCAAGTAGCACATAGCGTTACGTTGAATCCTTAACCTTGCAAACAAAAGTGGTTATTTTCAAGGTTGAGCTCGACAGCCTAGCAAAATATAACAGTTTTCATGCATCATGTAGCACATAAATAACATGCTCAGATTATACAACATAATCCTTTGGCTAACATTTCATACACGTTTCAATCCACATAACAAGTAATAAGATTGAGTTCCTTACTCAATCGACATTCTTTACTCAATCAACGTAGTCATAAATTGACTTTAACGTTTCATACTTTTAACATATATAACACATCATGTTTTTTTTGTAATAAAGATTTAAAACAATTCATCAACAAGTCACATAGCAAATAGGAACTGAAAGACTTGTCATGATCGTTGTTTACCAATAACAGTTTAACAGCTTACAGCTATCTGCACTTCACGTGCCCTACACAATTATATAATCATGCACATTAACTATTAGTCACATAGAAAAGCATAGTCGTTGTAATATAAACTTTACTCTACTTCTCATAACTCTTCCAATTAATCAATACACAATATTCAATTTGATTGTGTTAACTTTCGACTTATATCTCACTATACTTCTTCTTAGTCATACTCAAAGTTTATTCAAGTGTTTAAATCTTGCTAAGACTCCTTATTGGTTTTATATTAACCCCATTCTGTATCTTATAATGATCACTTTAATTGAAACACTTTTTACGTACATTAACACTTGTCACGACGTTTCGACGTTCATTCGTCACACGCCCGATTCACATCTCTTGTATATGCTTATTATGCTTATATAACTTATCTGATACATCATTTATTATTTTCAAGCATCATTATAATTCATAATATTCTGAAAATCTGGGTTGTCACAAATGATAATCCAAACGAGCATCTGGTTAGCTTTCTAGAGATTTGTGATACCTTCAAATATAATGGGGTATCTGTTAGGCTAGGTTTGTTTCCGTTCACACTGCGAGACAAGGCAAAGATAGCTAGTTACATTCATTACCACCAGGATCAATCACTACTTGGAATGACCTTTCTCAGAAGTTTTTAGCTAAATTTTTCCCACCAGCGAAAACTGCAAAGATGAGGAATGAGATTACATCTTTTGAACAGCTGTATGGGGAGTCTCTGTATGAAGCTTGGGAAAGGTACAAGGAATTGCTAAGGAAGTGTCTGCATCACAGATTACCCAAGTGGTTGCAAATGAACACCTTCTACAATGGGCTGAATGAAAATCTTCGTACTAGTATTGATGCAGCGTCTAGGGAGCGTTTATGGCTAATAATACGTCTAACTTCTGATTTTACAACATTATTGGATGTTAAACTTAATAAAATGCGGAATAATTTAAACTTTTCTGTCTTCTTACTTCAATTCCCTAAATCAAAACCTTAATCATTTACACATCTATGAATCAAGTTATTTTATGATTCTCTTCATCAAAGTTATTATATAAAATCTTACATTTCAATTCGATAACTTTTACATATCAGATAACTCAAACTTTACAGTTTATTATTACATAATTATTGTGATTTATCAAGTACATTTCTCAAAACCTTTATCTTTACCTACCTTAGAACCATATTTAGTTTATTACTCACTTTATCAGAGTTAATAAAGAAATCTTATATCTAGGTTCAATACCCTTTATACATCAGACAAAATTCAAACTTTATAACTCAACATCTATTAAGCATCATACATTATCAAGTACATCATCTGGAACCTTAAACATGGTTCAAATAATAACAACTCAACCAAAATATGAAAATCTTCATGTCTTTCAAGTTGCACATAGCGTTACGTTGAATCCTTAACCTTGCAAACAAAAGTGGTTATTTGCAAGGTTGAGCTCGATAGGCCAGCAAAATCTAACAGTTTTCATGCATCACATAGCACATAAATAACACGCTCAGATTATACAACATAATCCTTTAGCTAACATTTTATACATGTTTCAATCCACATAACAAGTAGTAAGATTGAGTTTCTTACTCAATCGATATTCTTTACTCAATCAACATAGTCATAAATTGACTTTAACGTTTCATACTTTCAACATATATAACACATCATGTTTTTTTTGTAATAAAGATTTAAAACAATTCATCAACAAGTCACATAGCAAATAGGAACTGAAAGACTTGTCATGATCGTTGTTTACCAATAACAGTTTAACAGCATACAATTATCTGCACTTCACGTGCCCTACACAATTATATAATCATGCACATTAACTATTAGTCACATAGCAAAGCATAGTCGTTGTAATATAAACTTTACTCTACTTCTCATAACCCTTTCTATTAATCAATACACAATGTTCAATTTGATTGTGTTAACTTTCGACTTATATCTCACTATACTTCTTCTTAGTCATACTCAAAGTTCATTCAAGTGTTTAAGTCTTGCTAGGACTCCTTATTGATTTTATATTAACCCCATTCCATATCTTATAATGTTCACTTCAATTGAATTGAAACACTTTTTACGTACATTAACACTTGTCACGGCGTTTCGACGTTCATTCGTCATACGCCCGATTCGCATCTCTTGTATATGCTTAGTATGCTTATATAACTTATCTAATACATCATTTATTAATGTTAAGCATCATTATAATTCATAATATTCTGTTCTATAACTTAGAACAGCATCTTTTATCGTTAGAAGCACTACACTTACATACGTGCATTCCCGACACCCTCCGATTGCCTCCGAATACACATTAGTCTCAAAGATGACCATTTTGACCCCTGTTAATGACCTCAAATTGATAAAAACTCAAAGAATAACAGTTTTAGGTCTATTCTTCTTCGTTCCGGATCATCTTGAATCTCCTCAATCGGAGTTCGTATGAAAACGTTATGGCCGTTTTACTACAGGAGGTCAAAATAGTCACACCTGACACACCTAGAGCGCAGCTGCGCCCAATTTATCCTTGGAAACAACGCAGTTATGCCTAAGAGGGCAGCTGCGCTCCAATAGACTTAGGGCACAGCGCAGCTGCGCCCGTTAACAGGACCAAAATTTGTAGTTTACTGCTCTTGCGATTTTTGACCTTTTTCTCCTTCTAGTCTTTATAACTTAAGTTATACACATCCAAATTAGTCTGTTTTAGATTCTATGGATTCGTAATTCATAGAACTACAACATACCAAAGAATCAACAATTTATAGAACCATTAACCAACCTAAATCTTGACCCAAAACTCATGTTCTTATTAGTTTTATATGTTTTAACATGTTTAGCGAATTCATTCACTACGAATTCATTTCTTAACCAAATCAATCTATTAAACCTTAATTATTTTCGTTTTTCAACATACTAACAACATCTATTATCAATTTCATAGTCTATCCATGAACTAACCCTCAATTTTTGACTTTAACTAGGCCATACCATACATATTTTGTTAAGAACACAAGTTCTTCATCATTAGCATAATTTCATGAATTTGATTACTCCAAAATCATTCTTAGATGATATATAACAAATTACAAACCCCAAAAAACATATATATATAATCAATTTTTTGTAAGAAATCATCCACCAAACTCCATTTACAGTGAAGTTTAATAAGAAATAAACAAAAAACTTTAGATTTAGATAATTACCTTGGATTTCTTCTTTAAAATATCTAGATGATGTAAAAAACTTGGTTAATCCTCTTCCTCTTCCTTGAATCACAGAACTCTTCTTTACTCTCAACTTTCTTAGAGAGTTCTCTCCCTCAATTTCTCTCTAACTTAGCCCTATGAAACATAAGCGTAAGTTTTATTTCCCAGCACGTTACAAAAACCCAAAGTCTAAGTAGTTGCAAAAACCAAGGGCCTCAAGACCATGTTTAGCTAGAACCCAATTATCCTCTTCTAATTTATTTTTATAATCTCCTTATTATATAATATATCTTCATTTCTCAAAGTGTCACACTTTAACCATACTACTAAATTACTTAGCCAGCTAAACTAAATAATTATACAATTATAATATGTATAATTATTATACTTATACATTATGAAATTATATTCAGAAACACCTCTATGTAAGATAATAAACATTTCATTAAAATGATTAGTATTTATTCTATTAATTATTTTAATAAATTATACAATTATTATGTATAATTAATCAATTTATTTCCTTCTATAAATTATCCCGAGACAATTAATTTAATCCATTCCTTTAATCACAACTTAAATATTTATTTAATTCATTAATCCTAACACCAATATTTATTTATAATTGGTCCTTCTCATTCTCATAGTTAATTTATATTCACTTGACCAAATGTAATATATTAAGCCATTACATAAACGTTTTACATTTATATGTAATATATTATCCTCTCATTTTATTAAAACAAATATATTTATATTAATTCACTATTTTAATTAAGTGAATACTCACATTATATATGAGATTTAATTCATAACAATTCCACTACCAACAATGAATAATAACCAAATTATATTATTTCATAACATTAAATTAACTAATAATATTCAGTTAATTTCATTTTCGTAATAATTTCATATAATTTCTTTAATAGTTAAATTAATTATTAAACCTCATCATCCCAATATATGAATATATATATTTACTTAAACGCAAAACACGTCATAATAAGAATTTTATTCATTAAATTCTTGTTTTAACAATTTCTGAAAATCTGGGTTGTCACAAATGATGATCCAAACGAGCATCTGGTTAGCTTTCTAGAGATTTGTGATACCTTCAAATATAATGGGGTATCTGTTAGGCTAGGTTTGTTTCCGTTCACACTGCGAGACAAGGCAAAGATAGCTGGTTACATTCATTACCACCAGGATCAATCACTACTTGGAATGACCTTTCTCAGAAGTTTTTAGCTAAATTTTTCCCACCAGCGAAAACTGCAAAGATGAGGAATGAGATTACATCTTTTGAACAGCTGTATGGGGAGTCTCTGTATGAAGCTTGGGAAAGGCACAAGGAATTGCTAAGGAAGTGTCTGCATCACAGATTACCCAAGTGGTTGCAAATGAACACCTTCTACAATGGGCTGAATGAAAATCTTCGTACTAGTATTGATGCAGCGTCTGGGGAGCGTTTATGGCTAATAATACGTCTAACTTCTGATTTTACAACATTATTGGATGTTAAACTTAATAAAATGCGGAATAATTTAAACTTTTCTGTCTTCTTACTTCAATTCCCTAAATCAAAACCTTAATCATTTACACATCTATGAATCAAGTTATTTTATGATTCTCTTCATCAAAGTTATTATATAAAATCTTACATTTCAATTCGATAACTTTTACATATCAGATAACTCAAACTTTACAGTTTATTATTACATAATTATTGTGATTTATCAAGTACATTTCTCAAAACCTTTATCTTTACCTACCTTAGAACCATATTTAGTTTATTACTCACTTTATCAGAGTTAATAAAGAAATCTTATATCTAGGTTCAATACCCTTTATACATCAGACAAAATTCAAACTTTATAACTCAACATCTATTAAGCATCATACATTATCAAGTACATCATCTGGAACCTTAAACATGGTTCAAATAATAACAACTCAACCAAAATATGAAAATCTTCATGTCTTTCAAGTTGCACATAGCGTTACGTTGAATCCTTAACCTTGCAAACAAAAGTGGTTATTTGCAAGGTTGAGCTCGATAGGCCAGCAAAATCTAACAGTTTTCATGCATCACATAGCACATAAATAACACGCTCAGATTATACAACATAATCCTTTAGCTAACATTTCATACATGTTTCAATCCACATAACAAGTAGTAAGATTGAGTTTCTTACTCAATCGATATTCTTTACTCAATCAACATAGTCATAAATTGACTTTAACGTTTCATACTTTCAACATATATAACACATCATGTTTTTTTTGTAATAAAGATTTAAAACAATTCATCAACAAGTCACATAGCAAATAGGAACTGAAAGACTTGTCATGATCGTTGTTTACCAATAACAGTTTAACAGCATACAATTATCTGCACTTCACGTGCCCTACACAATTATATAATCATGCACATTAACTATTAGTCACATAGCAAAGCATAGTCGTTGTAATATAAACTTTACTCTACTTCTCATAACCCTTTCTATTAATCAATACACAATGTTCAATTTGATTGTGTTAACTTTCGACTTATATCTCACTATACTTCTTCTTAGTCATACTCAAAGTTCATTCAAGTGTTTAAGTCTTGCTAGGACTCCTTATTGATTTTATATTAACCCCATTCCATATCTTATAATGTTCACTTCAATTGAATTGAAACACTTTTTACGTACATTAACACTTGTCACGGCGTTTCGACGTTCATTCGTCATACGCCCGATTCGCATCTCTTGTATATGCTTAGTATGCTTATATAACTTATCTAATACATCATTTATTAATGTTAAGCATCATTATAATTCATAATATTCTGTTCTATAACTTAGAACAGCATCTTTTATCGTTAGAAGCACTACACTTACATACGTGCATTCCCGACACCCTCAGATTGCCTCCGAATACACATTAGTCTCAAAGATGACCATTTTGACCCCTGTTAATGACCTCAAATTGATAAAAACTCAAAGAATAACAGTTTTAGGTCTATTCTTCTTCGTTCCGGATCATCTTGAATCTCCTCAATCGGAGTTCGTATGAAAACGTTATGGCCGTTTTACTACAGGAGGTCAAAATAGTCACACCTGACACACCTAGAGCGCAGCTGCGCCCAATTTATCCTTGGAAACAACGCAGTTATGCCTAAGAGGGCAGCTGCGCTCCAATAGACTTAGGGCACAGCGCAGCTGCGCCCGTTAACAGGACCAAAATTTGTAGTTTACTGCTCTTGCGATTTTTGACCTTTTTCTCCTTCTAGTCTTTATAACTTAAGTTATACACATCCAAATTAGTCTGTTTTGGATTCTATGGATTCGTAATTCATAGAACTACAACATACCAAAGAATCAACAATTTATAGAACCATTAACCAACCTAAATCTTGACCCAAAACTCATGTTCTTATTAGTTTTATATGTTTTAACATGTTTAGCGAATTCATTCACTACGAATTCATTTTTTAACCAAATCAATCTATTAAACCTTAATTATTTTCGTTTTTCAACATACTAACAACATCTATTATCAATTTCATAGTCTATCCATGAACTAACCCTCAATTTTTGACTTTAACTAGGCCATACCATACATATTTTGTTAAGAACACAAGTTCTTCATCATTAGCATAATTTCATGAATTTGATTACTCCAAAATCATTCTTAGATGATATATAACAAATTACAAACCCCAAAAAACATATATATATAATCAATTTTTTGTAAGAAATCATCCACCAAACTCCATTTACAGTGAAGTTTAATAAGAAATAAACAAAAAACTTTAGATTTAGATAATTACCTTGGATTTCTTCTTTAAAATATCTAGATGATGTAAAAAACTTGGTTAATCCTCTTCCTCTTCCTTGAATCACAGAACTCTTCTTTACTCTCAACTTTCTTAGAGAGTTCTCTCCCTCAATTTCTCTCTAACTTAGCCCTATGAAACATAAGCGTGAGTTTTATTTCCCAGCACGTTACAAAAACCCAAAGTCTAAGTAGTTGCAAAAACCAAGGGCCTCAAGACCATGTTTAGCTAGAACCCAATTATCCTCTTCTAATTTATTTTTATAATCTCCTTATTATATAATATATCTTCATTTCTCAAAGTGTCACACTTTAACCATACTACTAAATTACTTAGCCAGCTAAACTAAATAATTATACAATTATAATATGTATAATTATTATACTTATACATTATGAAATTATATTCAGAAACACCTCTATGTAAGATAATAAACATTTCATTAAAATGATTAGTATTTATTCTATTAATTATTTTAATAAATTATACAATTATTATGTATAATTAATCAATTTATTTCCTTCTATAAATTATCCCGAGACAATTAATTTAATCCATTCCTTTAATCACAACTTAAATATTTATTTAATTCATTAATCCTAACACCAATATTTATTTATAATTGGTCCTTCTCATTCTCATAGTTAATTTATATTCACTTGACCAAATGTAATATATTAAGCCATTACATAAACGTTTTACATTTATATGTAATATATTATCCTCTCATTTTATTAAAACAAATATATTTATATTAATTCACTATTTTAATTAAGTGAATACTCACATTATATATGAGATTTAATTCATAACAATTCCACTACCAACAATGAATAATAACCAAATTATATTATTTCATAACATTAAATTAACTAATAATATTCAGTTAATTTCATTTTCGTAATAATTTCATATAATTTCTTTAATAGTTAAATTAATTATTAAACCTCATCATCCCAATATATGAATATATATATTTACTTAAACGCAAAACACGTCATAATAAGAATTTTATTCATTAAATTCTTGTTTTAACAATTTCTGAAAATCTGGGTTGTCACAAATGATGATCCAAACGAGCATCTGGTTAGCTTTCTAGAGATTTGTGATACCTTCAAATATAATGGGGTATCTGTTAGGCTAGGTTTGTTTCCGTTCACACTGCGAGACAAGGCAAAGATAGCTGGTTACATTCATTACCACCAGGATCAATCACTACTTGGAATGACCTTTCTCAGAAGTTTTTAGCTAAATTTTTCCCACCAGCGAAAACTGCAAAGATGAGGAATGAGATTACATCTTTTGAACAGCTGTATGGGGAGTCTCTGTATGAAGCTTGGGAAAGGCACAAGGAATTGCTAAGGAAGTGTCTGCATCACAGATTACCCAAGTGGTTGCAAATGAACACCTTCTACAATGGGCTGAATGAAAATCTTCGTACTAGTATTGATGCAGCGTCTGGGGAGCGTTTATGGCTAATAATACGTCTAACTTCTGATTTTACAACATTATTGGATGTTAAACTTAATAAAATGCGGAATAATTTAAACTTTTCTGTCTTCTTACTTCAATTCCCTAAATCAAAACCTTAATCATTTACACATCTATGAATCAAGTTATTTTATGATTCTCTTCATCAAAGTTATTATATAAAATCTTACATTTCAATTCGATAACTTTTACATATCAGATAACTCAAACTTTACAGTTTATTATTACATAATTATTGTGATTTATCAAGTACATTTCTCAAAACCTTTATCTTTACCTACCTTAGAACCATATTTAGTTTATTACTCACTTTATCAGAGTTAATAAAGAAATCTTATATCTAGGTTCAATACCCTTTATACATCAGACAAAATTCAAACTTTATAACTCAACATCTATTAAGCATCATACATTATCAAGTACATCATCTGGAACCTTAAACATGGTTCAAATAATAACAACTCAACCAAAATATGAAAATCTTCATGTCTTTCAAGTTGCACATAGCGTTACGTTGAATCCTTAACCTTGCAAACAAAAGTGGTTATTTGCAAGGTTGAGCTCGATAGGCCAGCAAAATCTAACAGTTTTCATGCATCACATAGCACATAAATAACACGCTCAGATTATACAACATAATCCTTTAGCTAACATTTCATACATGTTTCAATCCACATAACAAGTAGTAAGATTGAGTTTCTTACTCAATCGATATTCTTTACTCAATCAACATAGTCATAAATTGACTTTAACGTTTCATACTTTCAACATATATAACACATCATGTTTTTTTTGTAATAAAGATTTAAAACAATTCATCAACAAGTCACATAGCAAATAGGAACTGAAAGACTTGTCATGATCGTTGTTTACCAATAACAGTTTAACAGCATACAATTATCTGCACTTCACGTGCCCTACACAATTATATAATCATGCACATTAACTATTAGTCACATAGCAAAGCATAGTCGTTGTAATATAAACTTTACTCTACTTCTCATAACCCTTTCTATTAATCAATACACAATGTTCAATTTGATTGTGTTAACTTTCGACTTATATCTCACTATACTTCTTCTTAGTCATACTCAAAGTTCATTCAAGTGTTTAAGTCTTGCTAGGACTCCTTATTGATTTTATATTAACCCCATTCCATATCTTATAATGTTCACTTCAATTGAATTGAAACACTTTTTACGTACATTAACACTTGTCACGGCGTTTCGACGTTCATTCGTCATACGCCCGATTCGCATCTCTTGTATATGCTTAGTATGCTTATATAACTTATCTAATACATCATTTATTAATGTTAAGCATCATTATAATTCATAATATTCTGTTCTATAACTTAGAACAGCATCTTTTATCGTTAGAAGCACTACACTTACATACGTGCATTCCCGACACCCTCAGATTGCCTCCGAATACACATTAGTCTCAAAGATGACCATTTTGACCCCTGTTAATGACCTCAAATTGATAAAAACTCAAAGAATAACAGTTTTAGGTCTATTCTTCTTCGTTCCGGATCATCTTGAATCTCCTCAATCGGAGTTCGTATGAAAACGTTATGGCCGTTTTACTACAGGAGGTCAAAATAGTCACACCTGACACACCTAGAGCGCAGCTGCGCCCAATTTATCCTTGGAAACAACGCAGTTATGCCTAAGAGGGCAGCTGCGCTCCAATAGACTTAGGGCACAGCGCAGCTGCGCCCGTTAACAGGACCAAAATTTGTAGTTTACTGCTCTTGCGATTTTTGACCTTTTTCTCCTTCTAGTCTTTATAACTTAAGTTATACACATCCAAATTAGTCTGTTTTGGATTCTATGGATTCGTAATTCATAGAACTACAACATACCAAAGAATCAACAATTTATAGAACCATTAACCAACCTAAATCTTGACCCAAAACTCATGTTCTTATTAGTTTTATATGTTTTAACATGTTTAGCGAATTCATTCACTACGAATTCATTTTTTAACCAAATCAATCTATTAAACCTTAATTATTTTCGTTTTTCAACATACTAACAACATCTATTATCAATTTCATAGTCTATCCATGAACTAACCCTCAATTTTTGACTTTAACTAGGCCATACCATACATATTTTGTTAAGAACACAAGTTCTTCATCATTAGCATAATTTCATGAATTTGATTACTCCAAAATCATTCTTAGATGATATATAACAAATTACAAACCCCAAAAAACATATATATATAATCAATTTTTTGTAAGAAATCATCCACCAAACTCCATTTACAGTGAAGTTTAATAAGAAATAAACAAAAAACTTTAGATTTAGATAATTACCTTGGATTTCTTCTTTAAAATATCTAGATGATGTAAAAAACTTGGTTAATCCTCTTCCTCTTCCTTGAATCACAGAACTCTTCTTTACTCTCAACTTTCTTAGAGAGTTCTCTCCCTCAATTTCTCTCTAACTTAGCCCTATGAAACATAAGCGTGAGTTTTATTTCCCAGCACGTTACAAAAACCCAAAGTCTAAGTAGTTGCAAAAACCAAGGGCCTCAAGACCATGTTTAGCTAGAACCCAATTATCCTCTTCTAATTTATTTTTATAATCTCCTTATTATATAATATATCTTCATTTCTCAAAGTGTCACACTTTAACCATACTACTAAATTACTTAGCCAGCTAAACTAAATAATTATACAATTATAATATGTATAATTATTATACTTATACATTATGAAATTATATTCAGAAACACCTCTATGTAAGATAATAAACATTTCATTAAAATGATTAGTATTTATTCTATTAATTATTTTAATAAATTATACAATTATTATGTATAATTAATCAATTTATTTCCTTCTATAAATTATCCCGAGACAATTAATTTAATCCATTCCTTTAATCACAACTTAAATATTTATTTAATTCATTAATCCTAACACCAATATTTATTTATAATTGGTCCTTCTCATTCTCATAGTTAATTTATATTCACTTGACCAAATGTAATATATTAAGCCATTACATAAACGTTTTACATTTATATGTAATATATTATCCTCTCATTTTATTAAAACAAATATATTTATATTAATTCACTATTTTAATTAAGTGAATACTCACATTATTTATGAGATTTAATTCATAACAATTCCACTACCAACAATGAATAATAACCAAATTATATTATTTCATAACATTAAATTAACTAATAATATTCAGTTAATTTCATTTTCGTAATAATTTCATATAATTTCTTTAATAGTTAAATTAATTATTAAACCTCATCATCCCAATATATGAATATATATATTTACTTAAACGCAAAACACGTCATAATAAGAATTTTATTCATTAAATTCTTGTTTTAACAATTTCTGAAAATCTGGGTTGTCACAAATGATGATCCAAACGAGCATCTGGTTAGCTTTCTAGAGATTTGTGATACCTTCAAATATAATGGGGTATCTGTTAGGCTAGGTTTGTTTCCGTTCACACTGCGAGACAAGGCAAAGATAGCTGGTTACATTCATTACCACCAGGATCAATCACTACTTGGAATGACCTTTCTCAGAAGTTTTTAGCTAAATTTTTCCCACCAGCGAAAACTGCAAAGATGAGGAATGAGATTACATCTTTTGAACAGCTGTATGGGGAGTCTCTGTATGAAGCTTGGGAAAGGTACAAGGAATTGCTAAGGAAGTGTCTGCATCACAGATTACCCAAGTGGTTGCAAATGAACACCTTCTACAATGGGCTGAATGAAAATCTTCGTACTAGTATTGATGCAGCGTCTGGGGAGCGTTTATGGCTAATAATACGTCTAACTTCTGATTTTACAACATTATTGGATGTTAAACTTAATAAAATGCGGAATAATTTAAACTTTTCTGTCTTCTTACTTCAATTCCCTAAATCAAAACCTTAATCATTTACACATCTATGAATCAAGTTATTTTATGATTCTCTTCATCAAAGTTATTATATAAAATCTTACATTTCAATTCGATAACTTTTACATATCAGATAACTCAAACTTTACAGTTTATTATTACATAATTATTGTGATTTATCAAGTACATTTCTCAAAACCTTTATCTTTACCTACCTTAGAACCATATTTAGTTTATTACTCACTTTATCAGAGTTAATAAAGAAATCTTATATCTAGGTTCAATACCCTTTATACATCAGACAAAATTCAAACTTTATAACTCAACATCTATTAAGCATCATACATTATCAAGTACATCATCTGGAACCTTAAACATGGTTCAAATAATAACAACTCAACCAAAATATGAAAATCTTCATGTCTTTCAAGTTGCACATAGCGTTACGTTGAATCCTTAACCTTGCAAACAAAAGTGGTTATTTGCAAGGTTGAGCTCGATAGGCCAGCAAAATCTAACAGTTTTCATGCATCACATAGCACATAAATAACACGCTCAGATTATACAACATAATCCTTTAGCTAACATTTCATACATGTTTCAATCCACATAACAAGTAGTAAGATTGAGTTTCTTACTCAATCGATATTCTTTACTCAATCAACATAGTCATAAATTGACTTTAACGTTTCATACTTTCAACATATATAACACATCATGTTTTTTTTGTAATAAAGATTTAAAACAATTCATCAACAAGTCACATAGCAAATAGGAACTGAAAGACTTGTCATGATCGTTGTTTACCAATAACAGTTTAACAGCATACAATTATCTGCACTTCACGTGCCCTACACAATTATATAATCATGCACATTAACTATTAGTCACATAGCAAAGCATAGTCGTTGTAATATAAACTTTACTCTACTTCTCATAACCCTTTCTATTAATCAATACACAATGTTCAATTTGATTGTGTTAACTTTCGACTTATATCTCACTATACTTCTTCTTAGTCATACTCAAAGTTCATTCAAGTGTTTAAGTCTTGCTAGGACTCCTTATTGATTTTATATTAACCCCATTCCATATCTTATAATGTTCACTTCAATTGAATTGAAACACTTTTTACGTACATTAACACTTGTCACGGCGTTTCGACGTTCATTCGTCATACGCCCGATTCGCATCTCTTGTATATGCTTAGTATGCTTATATAACTTATCTAATACATCATTTATTAATGTTAAGCATCATTATAATTCATAATATTCTGTTCTATAACTTAGAACAGCATCTTTTATCGTTAGAAGCACTACACTTACATACGTGCATTCCCGACACCCTCCGATTGCCTCCGAATACACATTAGTCTCAAAGATGACCATTTTGACCCCTGTTAATGACCTCAAATTGATAAAAACTCAAAGAATAACAGTTTTAGGTCTATTCTTCTTCGTTCCGGATCATCTTGAATCTCCTCAATCGGAGTTCGTATGAAAACGTTATGGCCGTTTTACTACAGGAGGTCAAAATAGTCACACCTGACACACCTAGAGCGCAGCTGCGCCCAATTTATCCTTGGAAACAACGCAGTTATGCCTAAGAGGGCAGCTGCGCTCCAATAGACTTAGGGCACAGCGCAGCTGCGCCCGTTAACAGGACCAAAATTTGTAGTTTACTGCTCTTGCGATTTTTGACCTTTTTCTCCTTCTAGTCTTTATAACTTAAGTTATACACATCCAAATTAGTCTGTTTTGGATTCTATGGATTCGTAATTCATAGAACTACAACATACCAAAGAATCAACAATTTATAGAACCATTAACCAACCTAAATCTTGACCCAAAACTCATGTTCTTATTAGTTTTATATGTTTTAACATGTTTAGCGAATTCATTCACTACGAATTCATTTTTTAACCAAATCAATCTATTAAACCTTAATTATTTTCGTTTTTCAACATACTAACAACATCTATTATCAATTTCATAGTCTATCCATGAACTAACCCTCAATTTTTGACTTTAACTAGGCCATACCATACATATTTTGTTAAGAACACAAGTTCTTCATCATTAGCATAATTTCATGAATTTGATTACTCCAAAATCATTCTTAGATGATATATAACAAATTACAAACCCCAAAAAACATATATATATAATCAATTTTTTGTAAGAAATCATCCACCAAACTCCATTTACAGTGAAGTTTAATAAGAAATAAACAAAAAACTTTAGATTTAGATAATTACCTTGGATTTCTTCTTTAAAATATCTAGATGATGTAAAAAACTTGGTTAATCCTCTTCCTTGAATCACAGAACTCTTCTTTACTCTCAACTTTCTTAGAGAGTTCTCTCCCTCAATTTCTCTCTAACTTAGCCCTATGAAACATAAGCGTAAGTTTTATTTCCCAGCACGTTACAAAAACCCAAAGTCTAAGTAGTTGCAAAAACCAAGGGTCTCAAGACCATGTTTAGCTAGAACCCAATTATCCTCTTCTAATTTATTTTTATAATCTCCTTATTATATAATATATCTTCATTTCTCAAAGTGTCACACTTTAACCATACTACTAAATTACTTAGCCAGCTAAACTAAATAATTATACAATTATAATATGTATAATTATTATACTTATACATTATGAAATTATATTCAGAAACACCTCTATGTAAGATAATAAACATTTCATTAAAATGATTAGTATTTATTCTATTAATTATTTTAATAAATTATACAATTATTATGTATAATTAATCAATTTATTTCCTTCTATAAATTATCCCGAGACAATTAATTTAATCCATTCCTTTAATCACAACTTAAATATTTATTTAATTCATTAATCCTAACACCAATATTTATTTATAATTGGTCCTTCTCATTCTCATAGTTAATTTATATTCACTTGACCAAATGTAATATATTAAGCCATTACATAAACGTTTTACATTTATATGTAATATATTATCCTCTCATTTTATTAAAACAAATATATTTATATTAATTCACTATTTTAATTAAGTGAATACTCACATTATTTATGAGATTTAATTCATAACAATTCCACTACCAACAATGAATAATAACCAAATTATATTATTTCATAACATTAAATTAACTAATAATATTCAGTTAATTTCATTTTCGTAATAATTTCATATAATTTCTTTAATAGTTAAATTAATTATTAAACCTCATCATCCCAATATATGAATATATATATTTACTTAAACGCAAAACACGTCATAATAAGAATTTTATTCATTAAATTCTTGTTTTAACAATTTCTGAAAATCTGGGTTGTCACAAATGATGATCCAAACGAGCATCTGGTTAGCTTTCTAGAGATTTGTGATACCTTCAAATATAATGGGGTATCTGTTAGGCTAGGTTTGTTTCCGTTCACACTGCGAGACAAGGCAAAGATAGCTGGTTACATTCATTACCACCAGGATCAATCACTACTTGGAATGACCTTTCTCAGAAGTTTTTAGCTAAATTTTTCCCACCAGCGAAAACTGCAAAGATGAGGAATGAGATTACATCTTTTGAACAGCTGTATGGGGAGTCTCTGTATGAAGCTTGGGAAAGGTACAAGGAATTGCTAAGGAAGTGTCTGCATCACAGATTACCCAAGTGGTTGCAAATGAACACCTTCTACAATGGGCTGAATGAAAATCTTCGTACTAGTATTGATGCAGCGTCTGGGGAGCGTTTATGGCTAATAATACGTCTAACTTCTGATTTTACAACATTATTGGATGTTAAACTTAATAAAATGCGGAATAATTTAAACTTTTCTGTCTTCTTACTTCAATTCCCTAAATCAAAACCTTAATCATTTACACATCTATGAATCAAGTTATTTTATGATTCTCTTCATCAAAGTTATTATATAAAATCTTACATTTCAATTCGATAACTTTTACATATCAGATAACTCAAACTTTACAGTTTATTATTACATAATTATTGTGATTTATCAAGTACATTTCTCAAAACCTTTATCTTTACCTACCTTAGAACCATATTTAGTTTATTACTCACTTTATCAGAGTTAATAAAGAAATCTTATATCTAGGTTCAATACCCTTTATACATCAGACAAAATTCAAACTTTATAACTCAACATCTATTAAGCATCATACATTATCAAGTACATCATCTGGAACCTTAAACATGGTTCAAATAATAACAACTCAACCAAAATATGAAAATCTTCATGTCTTTCAAGTTGCACATAGCGTTACGTTGAATCCTTAACCTTGCAAACAAAAGTGGTTATTTGCAAGGTTGAGCTCGATAGGCCAGCAAAATCTAACAGTTTTCATGCATCACATAGCACATAAATAACACGCTCAGATTATACAACATAATCCTTTAGCTAACATTTCATACATGTTTCAATCCACATAACAAGTAGTAAGATTGAGTTTCTTACTCAATCGATATTCTTTACTCAATCAACATAGTCATAAATTGACTTTAACGTTTCATACTTTCAACATATATAACACATCATGTTTTTTTTGTAATAAAGATTTAAAACAATTCATCAACAAGTCACATAGCAAATAGGAACTGAAAGACTTGTCATGATCGTTGTTTACCAATAACAGTTTAACAGCATACAATTATCTGCACTTCACGTGCCCTACACAATTATATAATCATGCACATTAACTATTAGTCACATAGCAAAGCATAGTCGTTGTAATATAAACTTTACTCTACTTCTCATAACCCTTTCTATTAATCAATACACAATGTTCAATTTGATTGTGTTAACTTTCGACTTATATCTCACTATACTTCTTCTTAGTCATACTCAAAGTTCATTCAAGTGTTTAAGTCTTGCTAGGACTCCTTATTGATTTTATATTAACCCCATTCCATATCTTATAATGTTCACTTCAATTGAATTGAAACACTTTTTACGTACATTAACACTTGTCACGGCGTTTCGACGTTCATTCGTCATACGCCCGATTCGCATCTCTTGTATATGCTTAGTATGCTTATATAACTTATCTAATACATCATTTATTAATGTTAAGCATCATTATAATTCATAATATTCTGTTCTATAACTTAGAACAACATCTTTTATCGTTAGAAGCACTACACTTACATACGTGCATTCCCGACACCCTCCGATTGCCTCCGAATACACATTAGTCTCAAAGATGACCATTTTGACCCCTGTTAATGACCTCAAATTGATAAAAACTCAAAGAATAAAAGTTTTAGGTCTATTCTTCTTCGTTCCGGATCATCTTGAATCTCCTCAATCGGAGTTCGTATGAAAACGTTATGGCCGTTTTACTACAGGAGGTCAAAATAGTCACACCTGACACACCTAGAGCGCAGCTGCGCCCAATTTATCCTTGGAAACAACGCAGTTATGCCTAAGAGGGCAGCTGCGCTCCAATAGACTTAGGGCACAGCGCAGCTGCGCCCGTTAACAGGACCAAAATTTGTAGTTTACTGCTCTTGCGATTTTTGACCTTTTTCTCCTTCTAGTCTTTATAACTTAAGTTATACACATCCAAATTAGTCTGTTTTGGATTCTATGGATTCGTAATTCATAGAACTACAACATACCAAAGAATCAACAATTTATAGAACCATTAACCAACCTAAATCTTGACCCAAAACTCATGTTCTTATTAGTTTTATATGTTTTAACATGTTTAGCGAATTCATTCACTACGAATTCATTTTTTAACCAAATCAATCTATTAAACCTTCATTATTTTCGTTTTTCAACATACTAACAACATCTATTATCAATTTCATAGTCTATCCATGAACTAACCCTCAATTTTTGACTTTAACTAGGCCATACCATACATATTTTGTTAAGAACACAAGTTCTTCATCATTAGCATAATTTCATGAATTTGATTACTCCAAAATCATTCTTAGATGATATATAACAAATTACAAACCCCAAAAAACATATATATATAATCAATTTTTTGTAAGAAATCATCCACCAAACTCCATTTACAGTGAAGTTTAATAAGAAATAAACAAAAAACTTTAGATTTAGATAATTACCTTGGATTTCTTCTTTAAAATATCTAGATGATGTAAAAAACTTGGTTAATCCTCTTCCTCTTCCTTGAATCACAGAACTCTTCTTTACTCTCAACTTTCTTAGAGAGTTCTCTCCCTCAATTTCTCTCTAACTTAGCCCTATGAAACATAAGCGTAAGTTTTATTTCCCAGCACGTTACAAAAACCCAAAGTCTAAGTAGTTGCAAAAACCAAGGGTCTCAAGACCATGTTTAGCTAGAACCCAATTATCCTCTTCTAATTTATTTTTATAATCTCCTTATTATATAATATATCTTCATTTCTCAAAGTGTCACACTTTAACCATACTACTAAATTACTTAGCCAGCTAAACTAAATAATTATACAATTATAATATGTATAATTATTATACTTATACATTATGAAATTATATTCAGAAACACCTCTATGTAAGATAATAAACATTTCATTAAAATGATTAGTATTTATTCTATTAATTATTTTAATAAATTATACAATTATTATGTATAATTAATCAATTTATTTCCTTCTATAAATTATCCCGAGACAATTAATTTAATCCATTCCTTTAATCACAACTTAAATATTTATTTAATTCATTAATCCTAACACCAATATTTATTTATAATTGGTCCTTCTCATTCTCATAGTTAATTTATATTCACTTGACCAAATGTAATATATTAAGCCATTACATAAACGTTTTACATTTATATGTAATATATTATCCTCTCATTTTATTAAAACAAATATATTTATATTAATTCACTATTTTAATTAAGTGAATACTCACATTATTTATGAGATTTAATTCATAACAATTCCACTACCAACAATGAATAATAACCAAATTATATTATTTCATAACATTAAATTAACTAATAATATTCAGTTAATTTCATTTTCGTAATAATTTCATATAATTTCTTTAATAGTTAAATTAATTATTAAACCTCATCATCCCAATATATGAATATATATATTTACTTAAACGCAAAACACGTCATAATAAGAATTTTATTCATTAAATTCTTGTTTTAACAATTTCTGAAAATCTGGGTTGTCACAAATGATGATCCAAACGAGCATCTGGTTAGCTTTCTAGAGATTTGTGATACCTTCAAATATAATGGGGTATCTGTTAGGCTAGGTTTGTTTCCGTTCACACTGCGAGACAAGGCAAAGATAGCTGGTTACATTCATTACCACCAGGATCAATCACTACTTGGAATGACCTTTCTCAGAAGTTTTTAGCTAAATTTTTCCCACCAGCGAAAACTGCAAAGATGAGGAATGAGATTACATCTTTTGAACAGCTGTATGGGGAGTCTCTGTATGAAGCTTGGGAAAGGTACAAGGAATTGCTAAGGAAGTGTCTGCATCACAGATTACCCAAGTGGTTGCAAATGAACACCTTCTACAATGGGCTGAATGAAAATCTTCGTACTAGTATTGATGCAGCGTCTGGGGAGCGTTTATGGCTAATAATACGTCTAACTTCTGATTTTACAACATTATTGGATGTTAAACTTAATAAAATGCGGAATAATTTAAACTTTTCTGTCTTCTTACTTCAATTCCCTAAATCAAAACCTTAATCATTTACACATCTATGAATCAAGTTATTTTATGATTCTCTTCATCAAAGTTATTATATAAAATCTTACATTTCAATTCGATAACTTTTACATATCAGATAACTCAAACTTTACAGTTTATTATTACATAATTATTGTGATTTATCAAGTACATTTCTCAAAACCTTTATCTTTACCTACCTTAGAACCATATTTAGTTTATTACTCACTTTATCAGAGTTAATAAAGAAATCTTATATCTAGGTTCAATACCCTTTATACATCAGACAAAATTCAAACTTTATAACTCAACATCTATTAAGCATCATACATTATCAAGTACATCATCTGGAACCTTAAACATGGTTCAAATAATAACAACTCAACCAAAATATGAAAATCTTCATGTCTTTCAAGTTGCACATAGCGTTACGTTGAATCCTTAACCTTGCAAACAAAAGTGGTTATTTGCAAGGTTGAGCTCGATAGGCCAGCAAAATCTAACAGTTTTCATGCATCACATAGCACATAAATAACACGCTCAGATTATACAACATAATCCTTTAGCTAACATTTCATACATGTTTCAATCCACATAACAAGTAGTAAGATTGAGTTTCTTACTCAATCGATATTCTTTACTCAATCAACATAGTCATAAATTGACTTTAACGTTTCATACTTTCAACATATATAACACATCATGTTTTTTTTGTAATAAAGATTTAAAACAATTCATCAACAAGTCACATAGCAAATAGGAACTGAAAGACTTGTCATGATCGTTGTTTACCAATAACAGTTTAACAGCATACAATTATCTGCACTTCACGTGCCCTACACAATTATATAATCATGCACATTAACTATTAGTCACATAGCAAAGCATAGTCGTTGTAATATAAACTTTACTCTACTTCTCATAACCCTTTCTATTAATCAATACACAATGTTCAATTTGATTGTGTTAACTTTCGACTTATATCTCACTATACTTCTTCTTAGTCATACTCAAAGTTCATTCAAGTGTTTAAGTCTTGCTAGGACTCCTTATTGATTTTATATTAACCCCATTCCATATCTTATAATGTTCACTTCAATTGAATTGAAACACTTTTTACGTACATTAACACTTGTCACGGCGTTTCGACGTTCATTCGTCATACGCCCGATTCGCATCTCTTGTATATGCTTAGTATGCTTATATAACTTATCTAATACATCATTTATTAATGTTAAGCATCATTATAATTCATAATATTCTGTTCTATAACTTAGAACAACATCTTTTATCGTTAGAAGCACTACACTTACATACGTGCATTCCCGACACCCTCCGATTGCCTCCGAATACACATTAGTCTCAAAGATGACCATTTTGACCCCTGTTAATGACCTCAAATTGATAAAAACTCAAAGAATAAAAGTTTTAGGTCTATTCTTCTTCGTTCCGGATCATCTTGAATCTCCTCAATCGGAGTTCGTATGAAAACGTTATGGCCGTTTTACTACAGGAGGTCAAAATAGTCACACCTGACACACCTAGAGCGCAGCTGCGCCCAATTTATCCTTGGAAACAACGCAGTTATGCCTAAGAGGGCAGCTGCGCTCCAATAGACTTAGGGCACAGCGCAGCTGCGCCCGTTAACAGGACCAAAATTTGTAGTTTACTGCTCTTGCGATTTTTGACCTTTTTCTCCTTCTAGTCTTTATAACTTAAGTTATACACATCCAAATTAGTCTGTTTTGGATTCTATGGATTCGTAATTCATAGAACTACAACATACCAAAGAATCAACAATTTATAGAACCATTAACCAACCTAAATCTTGACCCAAAACTCATGTTCTTATTAGTTTTATATGTTTTAACATGTTTAGCGAATTCATTCACTACGAATTCATTTTTTAACCAAATCAATCTATTAAACCTTCATTATTTTCGTTTTTCAACATACTAACAACATCTATTATCAATTTCATAGTCTATCCATGAACTAACCCTCAATTTTTGACTTTAACTAGGCCATACCATACATATTTTGTTAAGAACACAAGTTCTTCATCATTAGCATAATTTCATGAATTTGATTACTCCAAAATCATTCTTAGATGATATATAACAAATTACAAACCCCAAAAAACATATATATATAATCAATTTTTTGTAAGAAATCATCCACCAAACTCCATTTACAGTGAAGTTTAATAAGAAATAAACAAAAAACTTTAGATTTAGATAATTACCTTGGATTTCTTCTTTAAAATATCTAGATGATGTAAAAAACTTGGTTAATCCTCTTCCTTGAATCACAGAACTCTTCTTTACTCTCAACTTTCTTAGAGAGTTCTCTCCCTCAATTTCTCTCTAACTTAGCCCTATGAAACATAAGCGTAAGTTTTATTTCCCAGCACGTTACAAAAACCCAAAGTCTAAGTAGTTGCAAAAACCAAGGGTCTCAAGACCATGTTTAGCTAGAACCCAATTATCCTCTTCTAATTTATTTTTATAATCTCCTTATTATATAATATATCTTCATTTCTCAAAGTGTCACACTTTAACCATACTACTAAATTACTTAGCCAGCTAAACTAAATAATTATACAATTATAATATGTATAATTATTATACTTATACATTATGAAATTATATTCAGAAACACCTCTATGTAAGATAATAAACATTTCATTAAAATGATTAGTATTTATTCTATTAATTATTTTAATAAATTATACAATTATTATGTATAATTAATCAATTTATTTCCTTCTATAAATTATCCCGAGACAATTAATTTAATCCATTCCTTTAATCACAACTTAAATATTTATTTAATTCATTAATCCTAACACCAATATTTATTTATAATTGGTCCTTCTCATTCTCATAGTTAATTTATATTCACTTGACCAAATGTAATATATTAAGCCATTACATAAACGTTTTACATTTATATGTAATATATTATCCTCTCATTTTATTAAAACAAATATATTTATATTAATTCACTATTTTAATTAAGTGAATACTCACATTATTTATGAGATTTAATTCATAACAATTCCACTACCAACAATGAATAATAACCAAATTATATTATTTCATAACATTAAATTAACTAATAATATTCAGTTAATTTCATTTTCGTAATAATTTCATATAATTTCTTTAATAGTTAAATTAATTATTAAACCTCATCATCCCAATATATGAATATATATATTTACTTAAACGCAAAACACGTCATAATAAGAATTTTATTCATTAAATTCTTGTTTTAACAATTACTGAAAATCTGGGTTGTCACAAATGATGATCCAAACGAGCATCTGGTTATCTTTCTAGAGATTTGTGATACCTCCAAATACAATGGGGTATCTGTTAGGCTAGGTTTGTTTCCGTTCACACTGCGAGACAAGGCAAAGAGAGCTGGTTACATTCACTACCACCAGGATCAATCACTACTTGGAATGACCTATCTCAGAAGTTTTTAGCTAAATTTTTCCCACCAGCGAAAACTGCAAAGATGAGGAATGAGATTACATCTTTTGAACAGCTGTATGGGGAGTCTCTGTATGAAGCTTGGGAAAGGTACAAGGAATTGCTAAGGAAGTGTCTGCATCACAGATTACCCAAGTGGTTGCAGATGAACACCTTCTACAATGGGTTGAATGGAAATCTTTGTACTAGTATTGATGCAGCGTCTGGGGAGCGTTTATTGCTAATAATACGTCTAACTTCTGATTTTATAACATTATTGGATGTTAAACTTAATAAAATGCGGAATAATTTAAACTTTTCTGTCTTCTTACTTCAATTCCCTAAATCAAAACCTTAATCATTTACACATCTATGAATCAAGTTATTTTATGATTCGCTTCATCAAAGTTATTATATAAAATCTTACATTTCAATTCGATAACTTTTACATATCAGATAACTCAAACTTTACAGTTTATTATTACATAATTTTTGTGATTTATCAAGTACATTTCTCAAAACCTTTATCTTTACCTACCTTTGAATCATATTTAGTTTATTACTCACTTTATCAGAGTTAATAAAGAAATCTTATATCTAGGTTCAATACCCTTTATACATCGGACAAAATTCAAACTTTATAACTCAACATCTATTAAGCATCATACATTATCAAGTACATCATCTGGAACCTTAAACATGGTTCAAATAATAACAACTCAACCAAAATATGTAAATCTTCATGTATTATATCTGATTCATGTCTTTCAAGTTGCACATAGTGTTACGTTGAATCCTTAACCTTGCAAACAAAAATGGTTATTTGCAAGGTTGAGCTCGACAGACCAGCAAAATCTAATAGTTTTTATGCATCATGTAGCACATAAATAACACGCTTAGATTATACAACATAATCCTTTGGCTAACATTTCATACATGTTTCAATCCACATAACAAGTAATAAGATTGAGTTCCTTACTCAATCGATATTCTTTACTTAATCAACGTAGTGATAAATTGACTTTAACGTTTCATACTTTCAACATATATAACACATTATGTTTTTTTGTAATAAAGATTCAAAACAATTCATCAACAAGTCACATAACAAATAGGAACTGAAAGACTTGTCATGATTGTTGTTTACCAATAACAGTTTAACAGCCTACAGTTATATGCACTTCACGTGCCCTACACAATTATATAATCATGCACATTAACTATTAGTCACATAGCAAAGCATAGTCGTTGTAATATAAATTTTACTCTACTTCTCATAACCCTTCCTATTAATCAATACACAATGTTCAATTTGATTGTGTTAACTTTTGACTTATATCTCACTATACTTCTTCTTAGTCATACTCAAAGTTCATTTAAGTGTTTAAGTCTTGCTAGGACTCCTTATTGATTTTATATTAACCCCATTCCATATCTTATAATGTTCACTTCAATTGAATTGAAACACTTTTTACGTACATTAACACTTGTCACGGCGTTTCGACGTTCATTCGTCACACGCCCGATTCGCATCTCTTGTATACGCTTAGTATGCTTAAATAACTTATTTAATACATTATTTATTAATGTTAAGCATCATTATAATTCATAATATTCTGTTCTATAACTTAGAACAACATCTTTTATCGTTAGAAGCACTACACTTGCATACGTGTATTCCCGACACCCTCTTATTGCCTCCGAATACACATTAGTCCCAAAGATGGCCATTTTAACCCCTGTTAATGACCTCAAATTGATAAAAATTTGAAGAATGAAAGTTTTAGGTCTATTCTTCTTCGTTCTGGATCATCTTGAATCTCCTCAATCGGAGTTCGTATGAAAACGTTATGGTCGTTTTACTACAGGAGGTCAAAATAGTCACACCTGACACACCTAGAGCGCAGCTGCGCCCAATTTATCCTTGGAAACAATGCAGTTATGCCTAAGAGGGCAGCTGCGCTCCAATAGACTTAGGGCACAGCGCAGCTGCGCCCGTTAACAGGACCAAAATTTGTAGTTTACCGCTCTTGCGATTTTTGACCTTTTTCTCCTTCTAGTCTTTATAACTTAAGTTATACACATCCAAATTAGTCTGTTTTGGATTCTATGGATTCGTAATTCATAGAACTACAACATACCAAAGAATCAACAATTTATAGAACCATTAACCAACATAAATCTTGACCCAAAACTCATGTTCTTATTAGTTTTATATGTTTTAACATGTTTAGCGAATTCATTCACTACGAATTCATTTTTTAACCAAATCAATCTATTAAACCTTCATTATTTTCGTTTTTCAACATACTAACAACATCTATTATCAATTTCATAGTCTATCCATGAACTAACCCTCAATTTTTGACTCTAACTAAGCCGTAACATATATATTTCGTTAAGAACACAAGTTCTTCATCATTAGCATAATTTCATGATTTTGATTACTCCAAAATCAATCTTAGATGATATATAACAAATTACAAACACCAAAAAAATATATATAATCAATTTTCGTAAGAAATCATCCAACAAACTCCATTTACAGTGAAGTTTAATAAGAAATAAAACAAAAACTTTAGATTTAAACAATTACCTTTGATTTCTTCTTTAAAATATCTAGATGATGTACAAAACTTGGTTAATCCTCTTCTTTGAATCACAGAACTCTTCTTTACTCTCAACTTTCTCAGAGAGTTCTCTCCCTCAATTTCTCTCTAACTTAGCCCTGTGAAACATAAGCGTAAGTTTTATTTCCCAGCACGTTACAAAACCCAAAGTCTTAGTAGTTGCAAAAACCAAGGGTCTCAAGGCCATGTTTAGCTAGAACCTCTTCTAATTTATTTTTATAATCTCCTTATTATATAATATATCTTCTTTTCTCAAAGTGTCACAATTTAGCCATACTACTAAATTACTTAGCCAGCTAAACTAAATAATTATACAATTATAATATGTATAATTATTATACTTATGCATTATGAAATTATATTCAGAAACACCTCTATGTAAAATAATAAACATTTCATTAAAATGATTAGTATTTATTCTATTAATTATTTTAATAAATTATACAATTATTATGTATAATTAATCAATTTATTTCCTTCTATAAATTGTCCCGAGACAATTAATTTAATCCATTCCTTTAATCACAACTTAAATATTTATTTAATTCATTAATCCTAACACCGATATTTATTTATAATTTGACCTTCTTATTCTCATAGTTAATTTATATTCACTTGACCAAATGTAATATATTAAGCCATTACATAAACGTTTTACATTTATATGTAATATATTACCATCTCATTTTATTAAAACAAATATATTTATATTAATTCACTATTTTAATTAAGTGAATACTCACATTATTTATGAGATTTAATTCATAACAATTCCACTACCAACAATGAATAATAACCAAATTAAATTATTTCATAATATTAAATTAACTAATAATATTCAGTTAATTTCATTTTCGTAATAATTTCATATAATTTCTTTAATAGTTAAATTAATTATTAAACCTCATCATCCCAATATATGAATATATATATTTACTTAAACGCAAAACACGTCATAATAAGAATTTTATTCATTAAATTCTTGTTTTAACAATTTCTGAAAATCCGGGTTGTCACAAATGATGATCCAAACGAGCATCTGGTTAGCTTTCTAGAGATTTGTGATACCTTCAAATACAATGGGGTATCTGTTAGGCTAGGTTTGTTTTCGTTCACGCTGCGAGACAAGGCGAAGAGAGCTGGTTACATTCACTACCACCAGGATCAATCATTACTTGGAATGACCTATCTTAGAAATTTTTAGCTAAATTTTTCCCACCAGCGAAAACTGAAAAGATGAGGAATGAGATTATACTTTTGAACTGTATGGGGAGTCTCTGTATGAAGCTTGGGAAAGGTACAAGGAATTGCTAAGGAAGTGTCTGCATCACAGATTACCCAAGTGGTTACAGATGAACACCTTCTACAATGGGCTGAATGGAAATCTTCGTACTAGTATTGATGTAGCGTCTGGGGAGCGTTTATGGCTAAAAGATTCGAGGAAGCATATGACTTGATTGAGACAATGGCAGCTGTTTTGTCCCCAAAATAGGTCCACACAACCCATCTTGGCTCGCCTGATACACGGTACAAAATTCAAATATAAACTTAATTTATACAATTGTCGTGCAAAATACGACAGCACATAAGCTGTGAGTTTCAATACAAATATTGTATTGAATATAATACGACAATATACATACCCAAATTATTACACTACCGTATAAAATACAGCAACAAATATTTCAAGTCTTCAAAGGAACATAAGATGATTTCTGTCTTCCTCATTCTATTGGGGTGTATTTTTTTTGACGCTTTTAAAGTGGAGTACGCATCACCCTATTTAGTTCACCAAATATAACTATTAAATGACGTATAAAATACGCCACACCCATCTTAGGTCCTCAATACAATTATATATTGCATGTCATGCAGTTTTATAATGTATTAAGAAACTTCCACAGTCTCGGACCATTAAACTATTCCCCTGTTATCCCCGCTCGACCCAGCTACACTCTTACTACTTGAAAGGAATTGTGAAGTAAAATGGTGAGTATAAATAGCCCGGTAAAGAATATTATGACTAAGATAATTACATTATCAATAGCCTTCATCAATAATAAATCAGAGATTGAGAACATATGGTAGATAATAAAAGTTTTCAACCATAATTGCAGCGGAATCAACAATCCATTAGAAGAGTCAAGTAGAACATAATGTCTACTATCTCCTCCAAATTAAAAGTCCATCGTTAATATTTCATTCCTATAATACTCATCAACAGTTCTTTGTTGTACCCAAGACAGAGAACTTTCATCACTTGTCTTCACCTGAACCACTAAAGATTACAGTTAACTTCACAATTTATATTTATAATCATGTAAATCAACAGTTTCTCCTTACCAGAAAGGCTTAATAGAACGTTTACTCAATACCCTTACCCCAAAGACTAAAGATATTCAAATGTAATAACAATGATCATACCAATTAGTTGTCTATCTTTGCACTATGGGCCAAAGATATTCAACTATAAAATAAATAGTCATGATCATGCCAATCAATTGTCTGTCAGTGCACTACGCCCAAAGACATTCAATTGTAAAACCAATGGTCAAGATCCTATAAAACACATCATCGAATTATCCATGCACTACGGGCCAATGATATTCGTTAGTATCATCAGTGGTCATGATCATGTCATACACCTCTCCATCTTTGAACTACGGGCCAAAACTATCAATCAACAGTTCATCTTTGCACTACGACCAAAGATATCAATCAACATTTGTTCTTTGCACAACGGGCCAAAGATGATTTTTACAACATTATTTATAGCATTACAGGTCATGATTATACCGATACATAATTCCTAGTCATAATCATATCGATCAACAGTCCATCTATGCACTAAGGGCTAAAGATGACTTTCATTACAATATAAGCATGAGGATGATTACAATGATATAAGTATTCAGTTAAATGAGATCAAGGATAAATTTTAAAGATTTATAATTCAATTTATCCAGAGTTTAAGAATGTCCAAATTGTCAACATGATACTATTTTGTGGAGTAAAATTCAAGAATAATATTCGTGTATCAAAAATAATTTGGACATAAAAGAAATCCATTTTTGTCGTGAATATTACCCCGGGCGAATAGTATCCCGGGCGAATAGTACCCGAGTGAATAATACTCTGTGAATAGTACTTCGTGAATAGTATCCCGTAAATAGTACTTCATGAATAGTGTCATATGTATAAATAGTAGCGTACGTATGAATAGTGGCATACGTATGAATAATGCCGTTTGTATGAATAGTACCCATGAATAGTACTCCGGCATTAAAAGATTAAAATTTAAGAAGAATATCAAAAAAATGTTTCTGTGAAACGATACTAGATGAAGCACAAATTTCAAGAATATTCTACTAATTTTAAGGAGTATAGAAGCAATACTTATCAAAATAAGTGTAGAATTATGAATATGAAACAAAATAATATTACTTATATATTACATATTATGGAAGAAAATATTATTTCTTACGGATATTGAACAAAAATAATATCCCTTACAACTGTTGAACGAAAATAATATTACTTACGAATATTGAACGAAGATAATATTCCTTACGAATATTGAACAAAAATAATATTCCTTACGAATATTAAACGAAAATAAAATTCCTTACGAATACGAAAAATAATATCGTAAGCGAATATGAAATAAATAATACCCCTTACCATAATAATGATCTCCCTTACCTCAAAAGGAGAGTAATTCCGACTGGTATAGCGGAGATATTGTAACGCCCTGAAATTTGGTCTATCTTCACACCCGGATTCCGTGCGTCACGGTTCCATCACCTTCCAAACATACATCATTATATGTTAAATATAACAGCATACACTCTCAAATCCCAGGTTCTATTACCTTATAACCTTGTTCATTATAAATAATAATAATTACATTATTCTTTACATCTTACAAGAGTGACTTTCATCCGCCACTAAGGATACATAACAGTTCATTAAACTTTTCTTCATTACAAGTATTGGCTTGATCTTCACACTCATTTATATACTGAATGACACTTTGGCTGGATACCGGTCAGTTTGATCTTTATGGGATCCTTAAGTTCTTTTACTTGTATGCTAAAAATATTTTTTATTTAAAGCAAGTGTGAGAATTCAATTGCTCAGCAAGTTATAGCATTTGAATAAACAACATTAAGAATTTAAACATTCCTTTATAACTTCTATAACCGAACAAAGATTATGAAGCAGCTTGAATAATAGGAATAATCCTGATTCCTATCATTTTAAAATATTAGTCACATTCACTTTGCAATACTTTCATTCTTCTACCTTTTTTCATACACATTCTACCCCGGCTAGAATCATTAGCACAGACTTAACAATAATGGTTCATAAATAAACAAAACATTTTCCATATTAAACAGTTCAATCACAGAACAGTTTATCTCATAGAAACATCGAAGTGTTAAAATTGTGGCACAAGGCCTCATACATTCTACCACCTTGTACAAATATCACACATTTGCACATAGATAAACTTCTCAACTTCAACATCTAAGAAAGTTTAAGAAACTAGCATTCATTTCAAATATGAATGAAGTTAGGAAACTTGCCTTACGCACAGCTACAACTTAGAGTTTACGCTGAACTGCTCATTCCAATCCCTATATAACACATAAGGAATACATGCACCAATTAGTCATATACTTGACTTACGCATTGGTTAAACTTGACCTTACTCCTTATGATTGATTTTTATAACCTAAGTTTACGTAACCATCTTTCTTTCTCGTTTTACGGCGTTACGACATACGGAGATGTCTTAACTCATACGATCACCATCTTTGATGATTTACATTCTTATCTTCTTCTTATAACCTTTCTAGGACTTAGCACACATCGAATCTCTACTAATATTCCATATGGTAATCTGAGTGATTTCCCACAAACAACCAACAAACTAGTTTTCTGTGTCATCTACACTATCTTTCACAGCGAGTTAGATCGGTTGCCAGTTTCGTATATACCTCTACTCTTTGAAGAAATTGTTTAGCCCAGCTCCCATATGTCAACCATTAAATATTACGATTGTACTACAACCTAAACTTAGCTTAACTTATCCGAACCATTAAAACTATAATGTTTGTTAAGTTAATTTTTCATTCCTTAAGGCTTTCTGGCAATTAAATGTCATACCTCAGGATTTATTTCTTATCGTTTAATTCATACAGTTTTTAGTATGTTAAGAGCGATCGTTCAATGCTAATACTATGCGTTCATAGCGTTAAGAATTTTATATTACCTTATTCATATCTTATAACGTCCGATTCATTCGACTCGAAACGTCATCCCAATTATTATTACTAACTCGACTTTTTAACGTTATATGTCATTGTCATTAATTCAGTTTCTTCACCATTTATAGGTTTAATCATTATTCTTCATTACCTTACGGTCAAACCATACACGGGGTGTAGGTTCTGCCCGTTTAATATTTGCGTACACTTAACCCTCACGTCGGCTAAAGTGTTTAACGCTTACATTTTATTCTCTATCCGACTCACATTCGGACTTGCATTAATCTTATTACTGTTCGTTACGACTTTCTTGATAATTCATATCTTACTTACTACCTTCGTTAACGTCTAAGTCATACAACCAATGTATACTTAGAACGTTCACCTGACGCAAATACGATTCATGAGAATCGTTTACGTATTCTGCGTTCACGTTACTCGTCTCTTAAACTCACATTCAACCTTTACTAAAGGTTTAATTCACTTGATTAAGTGTTATATTATGTGAACTATAGGTTCATTATCTTTTCTTACACTTCCCCCAAGAGTTGAGAAGTTAAAAGCTCTTCTTTGGGTTTTGCCCTGCATCGGCACTGCAGCGCCAGTTCCCTTGTTATTTCTAGCGCTCCTGTGACGCCCCCAAATCCGGGTATCTTACAACCCGACAGATGGTGCTACACGGTGCTACAGTTCACACATACATTTAATTGAAATGCCTCAAAAGAATGAATATGTCTTATATATATTCCAAAATAATATTACCATTCCTAGGTTCTTTATAACCATTACATGTCATAATATCAAATAATTACAACATTACTGCTATACTATTACAAAGGCAGCCTATTGGTTTGCCTTGTCCTTTCCTTTATCTTTACCGGAACCTTCAGTCCGCTCGATCTTAGCTGCATTCATATGGTTCAAGCAAGAATGACCATAACAAGATCAACAAGTATGACAATTTCAATTTAAACAACAGGCTGGAATCATATAAATCGTATATCTTCAATAATTGAAACAATATTTATGAAGTACTATCGATAATTCAAAATATCACTTCTCTTTTCTTAAAATATTTCAAAATGAACAACATTCAGTAAAACATCAATTTCGGTCCAAGACCTTGAGCATTTCATTCTTTCTTTAAAAAGGACAACCTGGCACCAAGTCCGTAAGTCCGGCATATCTTACGAGCACGTCTAGGTGATCAGCCTATAGTACTCTATGTTGTACAACACTACTTTCTTTAAACGTATGTATGTTTAAGGCTTGGCAACCTCAAGTACATGTCGTTTGATGAGAAAATATTTGTTTATGCATACTCAGTCTTTCTTTGAAATCCATACCAAAATTAGTTTGGCAAAACTTAACAACATTGACAATAGTTTGATAGATTATAAGAAATCCATAAAACATCTTAAGTTTAGCCGAAGAAATTGGCTTCGACTTCATTATACATCAAATCATGCGTAAGGTACATGAATTACAACGCTTGTCCAGAATGATCATAGACAAGGGTTAGAACACTTGCCTTTAGTGTCTTCTACTGTTAATACAAATTTCCTTTGTGTCTTTAAGGATTCTATAATACATGATCACATAACATACCACATTAGGTCGTATATAATCAAGTAAGGTCACTAATACATCTAATGTGACGCCCCCAAAATAGGTATACATCACCCATCTTGAGTCGCCAAATACATGGTACAGAATACAAATACAAACTTAATTATACAACATGAGCTGTGAGTTTTAATACAAATATTGTCATCTAGAAAGTATTCAAACTCAAAATAAGTCCTCATTACATTTATTGTCACATTATTTCACAGAATAGTGAGGACTACTAAAACAACCATCTGGACCGTCAATCCGTTCCCCGACTCATCTCAGCTATATTCTCATTTCCTGAAGAGAACAGTGAAAGAAAGGGCGAGCTCAACTAGCCCAGTAAGAAATATTATGACTAAGATAATGCAGAATAAGTTATCCTTAGCCTTCAGGAGTATAACAACTGATAGAATATAATAGACAACAAGTTTAACTGCAGCGGAATAAGCAATCCATTAGAAGAGTCAAGTAGAGCATGATATCTACTATCTTCTATGATTTAAAATGTTTTCATCAATTTTTATCGTTGAGACTTAGCTTAATAAATAAACCACATCATCGAATCATTCCTGCACTACGAGCCAAGGATATTCATTAAATCATCAATGGTCATGACTATACCGAATAATCCCTGGTCATAATCATACCAAAAACTGTCCATCAATGCACTATAGGCCACTGAGGACTTTTTCCACATCATTTATAACATTACAGGTCATGATTATACCGAATGATCCCTGGTCATAACCATACCAAGTCCATCTATGCACGTAAGCCAAAGATGACTTTCATCACAATATAAGCATGAGGATGATGACAATGACATAATAATTCAATAAAACAAGTTCAAGAACAAATTTTAAAGATTTATGAGTTGATTTATCCTGAAATCAGTAACGTCCAAATTATCAACATGATACTGCTTTATGGAGTAAAATTCAAGAATGCTCAGAAGAATATTTTCATGAAAAGATACTGGATGAAACGCAAATATCAAGGATATTCCACTAATTGCATGGAGTATAGAAGCCAAAACTTTAACCAACTGAGTATAATAGAATACATGAAATCGCAAATGGATTTTTCCCCCCCATGCGATAATCCACGTAAACAAATCATTTCCACAATTTAATAAGGAATGAATACGAAGAGTCATTCACCATGCATGCGGTAGTTCACATAGACAGGTTATTCCAACAGAATAATAAAGAATGGAATAACAGAAGAATTCACCATGCATGCGGTAGTCCGCGTAGACAGGTTATTCCAACAGAATAATAAAGAATGGAATAACAGAAGAATTCACCATGCATGCGGTAGTCTACATAGATAGGTTATTCCAACAGAATAATAAAGAATAGAATAACAACCCTTACGAGTATTGAAAGAAAATAACTCTCTTCATGAATACGAAAGAAATAATACCCCTTACCTTAGAAGAAAACTGGATGCTAGAATAGTGAGATAGCAGACTTCTCTTCTTCTTTCTCTCTATAATAATTGCTCTATAGCTTTGGTGAATTGGTGAGAAATGAAGGAAGAATGAGCTTCTATTTATAGAAAAATATAGTTTCAATAATTGCACATTTTGGGGCTCAAAATATTACAGTATAATACCTCCCTCTTTTTCTTCATTTTTAATTTAGTCCTGCAAGTATTATCAAACTTGCACCACATCCTCTAATAGTAAATCATGTGAATTAATAGTTCATTCATATGACTTAATAGTATAATCATGTGAAAAAACTAATTACAGTATAATGCCTTCATCTATACTTCCATTTTTAATTTAGTCATACAGGTATTATCAATCTTGCACCAACTCCCCTAATAGTAAATCATGTGAATCAATAGTACAAACATGTGAATACATAGTTATAAGCATGTGAATTAATAGCAATTAATTACTCATTTATCTGGTTAATTATCCGATTGGTCAATATAACCTCTGTAGACACTCGAAATTTTCTGTACTACTGACACTAACATTGCAGGAAGGCAGATTCGTCTTTTATGAGAGAACCCTGAAAGACAATCCACAACCATACCGGATACTACCGGAGGTTCAGCATCAACCCCAGATCGCAATCTGGGAGTAATCGTTCCAATCTTGGAGAACCCCGAGGCATACAGATCAATACCGGAACACACACCGGAGAAGACCGATTAATCTTGGAGATAACCCCGAGGTATCCAATCTCAGCCCTAAACATGGGAATAGCCTCCAATCTTGGTGATAGCCCCAAGGAATGCAGTTTCGGCATTAGCCCCGGAAATGCTTGTTACAAGTGCAACCAGCTTCAATCTCGGCGCTCACAACGAGATACACTGTATCAGCCCGGCGATGACATCGGGAAGACAGACACACCTCAAAGATAGCAAATGAGGACTTTCAACCAAATTGTAGCAGTCCAATCTCAGCGAAGCTGAGCAACGTCTGCTATATCGACCCAACCCGGCAATAACACCGGTAAGGGGCAACATCGTCATCTGACCAACACGATGCCATGCCAAGTCGTCTCAACACATCTACGCAACAACGACCCACAAGGCTAACCAATCTCGAGTTGCTATTGTGCGGGGTAACGGATGAAAGTTGAAGCTTGAAGACCGGAGGGCACCGTCCCATCTTCAAAGACTTCGTACAAACTCTAATCCCATGCCATCGTACAAACTCTCGACAACGGCGGTCCGAAATAGGTCCTGTATACCTCAAACGGATGCCCAGATTGCACTTCATAAAAACCGAGTGGACATTACAGTGCCCGCGTACACGTACTTCGAGACGACCCGACCCGCCTCTGGTACACCTGTGGCTGAGCCGTAGGTACACCTGTGGCAGCTTTTGCCTATAAATAAGAGGCTTGGGGTGCTGATTTTTAGGAGAAAAAAAACGGGGAAGCCCTGCAGAATTCGCTCTACACTTACCATACAGTGTATTTTCCCACTTTAAACACTTGTGAGCTCATATACAGCCTTTTTTGTACCTACAAAAGTCAGTGTTTACTCACTCTAAAGATATAGAAGTCTTCTTTGGCAGCCCACTGTAAGCCTTCTCACACACTTTAGAGTCTTTCTCTTCATTTTTGCACACACCCTTCTATACGTTGAGAGTCGTGTTGCTTGCTTTTGCCCGGACTTCGGTCCATGGTTTCATTTCAGTCTATATATATATATATCTTATATATATATTTACATATATATTGACTAACATTACCGAGTTATGCCTCGATTGAGCCTAGACTTCGGTCTAAAGCGTTTATTTGCTTTTCTATATATATATTTTTATATATATGAATTGCGTATCGGACTTTGTTCGATTGAGCCTAAACTTCGATTTGGTGCATTTATTGCTTTAATATATATATATACTTATATATATTAACTGTGTGTCAGACTTTTTTCGATGAGCCTAAACTTCGGTTTGGTGCGTTTAATTGCTTTCTTATATATATATACTTATATATATGAACTGTGGTCGAACTCCGTTCGATGACCCTGGATTTTACATCCGGTGCGTTTATGCTATATATATATATATATATTTACATTTCGTCCCACCTGGAGTTTACTTCGTGGTGGTTGACCGTTTTTACAGCTTTCTGTATATTTCGTCCCGCCTGGAGTTTTCTCCGTGGCGGTTGATAGCCTTTAACAACTTTCTTTACATTTCTGGTCCCCCATGGAGCTACGTCGTGGTTGGTGATCATGTCTGTATATATATATATTTACGGCTTTTATATATATACCTGCTTACTGCTTTCATACAAATTACGGTATCATGTGAGCCTAGGAATCATGTGATCACAGATTCATCTCATTGGATCTAGATTCGGTTCCCGTGATGGACATTTTCAGCTGTAAGAAGCTTGTAAATTATTCTGCGGTGTCTGATTTTCCTCAGATGGTTTCCATACCCACGAGAAATTCGACATTATTTTGTACATTATTTTCGTACGGATGCTTCGCAGCCGTCAAATAAAATCAACCAAGCCGTGCATTTAATAAATTGGGAGTGTAAAAGGTCTCAATTACTATTGAGCGTCAGGGTTTAAAAAACCTCTTTTATAAAACATCACTGCCATATCTTGCTAAAATTGAATTTTTACATAAATTCAAACCCTGCGTATATAGGTGCGAACAAGGCCGCGTACCACTTTCAAATAACAGCACATTGACTCACTCACACACACACACACACATCCAGATAATAGTTTCATGAAAAGAGGCGATCACCGTGGTAACACGGATGTCGGGGGGTGCCTAACACCTTCCCCCCGCATAACCAAGTCCCCGGACCCTAAATGAATCTCGGTTTCACCGACCCGTATAGCAGTGTCACATCACTGGGTCAATGTGCAAACCTTTTCTCGGTTGTGTTGGTACAACCATTTAAAAAACCAACTGGCGACTCTTAACAGTCCATTGTCGACATTATACATGTCGGACCTTTTTCACTTGTTTTTTCAAACAAATCTCACATAAAATGAGAACACCAAAGAACAAGTAACGGAAAGGGACATCTAAAAATCCCGACGTCGACAGGTGGCGACTCTGCTGGGGACTCCAGTAAGAGAACTTAAGCCGCTATTTCAATTTTTTCAAAATTGTTATCTGCTTGTGTGTGGATGTTGCATTTACATTGGATGAATGTGTACGAATGCATGTCTTGTTTATTTAGTGCCTCGCACTATAAACTGCCTGTGATGTTAGTGCCTCGCACTATAAACTGCTTGTGATGTTAGTGCCTCGCACTATAAACTGCTCATGATATTAGTGCTTCGCTCATGTCATCATTTCATACGGTGAGACGCGATGTATGTGAATGTATGTTGTATGGTCCCTCCACCAGGAGGCTATCCCGTCGGTGTTTGATTACTGGACTTGTGAGAAGCCTGATTCTCCGAGGCTCAGGAAAGGCACCACCCAAATTCGCTCCAGTTGAAAGACCGGATTAACTTCCCGTCAAGTAGATTGCGATGATTTGGGAACCTTCATGCCAAAAAGCCGCGAGAGTAACCTAAGATAGGCCAGCCTCTGATAATCCCAAAACGGAGGAAAGTCTTTTCATGCTCTCATTTTAAATTACACAATTTCATGACATAACTATCTCCATGTAATGAGAAATATGAAGGAATGTGTACATATATACATACATGCTACAAACAGCTGACATCCGTTTTTGCAGGATAAAATTCCTAAAATGGACTCATCACATTGCATATTAATATTCACATTCCCTAAGGACTAAACTATGCAAGTCTTTCGCAGGGAGTCAATCGGGCCTACTACCCATTCAAAGTCCAAAAAGGCGATATGCCTACAGTCAATTATGTCGTCATCCGACCAGACTGAACTTAATTCAGTTTCTCGCAAAGAATTCGACGGATTAAGCAAACAAATTACAGATTTGGCTGTTCTGTTCAAAGAATTACACCAGTCTACACAGGGTCAGAAAATACCCGTACATGCTGAATCCTCCACACAAGGAGGAGCCCAGGTCATTACCATACCTGAACTGCAGTTGGATCAGACCAACAAAACTCATGATGCTGCCCATCCCACTGGAGACCCAGACACTGGTGACATCAAAAAGAAAGTCCTCCAAATGGAAGAGACCCTTCGCACTATCAAAGGAATTGGAACACACGGGAGTGTTTCATATGCTGATCTATGTATTTTTCCTGGTGTTCATTACCCAGAAAAGTTTAAAACTCCTGATTTTGAAAAATGTGATGGGTTAGGAGATCCTTATACACACTTAAAGGTATTTATTGGAGAACTTGGATCTTATGCAGAGGATGAAAAGCTCAGAATGCAATTATTCCAAAAGTGTCTAATTGGAGAAGCCCGTTCATGGTACACCAGATTAGACAACTCCAAAATCCACAGCTGGGAAGAGTTAGCACATGCCTTCCTCACTCAATACAGCTTTCAAACTCAAATGGCTCCTGATCAGTACCAAATTACCAAGATCAAAAACCAGTCTAACGATTCTTTCAGAGAGTATGCCCAGAGGTGGAGACGCCTGGCTGCCCAAGTGAATCCTTCCATGGCCGAATCAGAAATGGTCATGACGTTCATAGACATACAAGAAGCTCCCTTCTATGAGAGAGTTTTAGCCGGCATCGGCAAACCGTTTTCTGAAAGGGTCAAACATGGGGAGATGGCTGAGATGGGATTGAAATCCGGAAAGATTCAAGTCCTAGCTGCACTCAAAGCTGTTGCTGATCACATCTAGTCTGGAAATTATGGGAACAACCCCAGGAGGGTCCATAAAAAGAAAGAGGAAGATGTTTCCTTGATACTACAGGGTCAAAAAGGCAGTCAAAATATGCCTGTTCAGAGGAGAAACTATACTCCCTTTCCAGCACAGTTTGTAAACCCTCCAATACCAAAAGGTGAAGAAGCCAAACGCCCTCGAGTGTTCACACCCTTAGGGGATACCCTCGAGAATATCCTTAATCTTCTGGCAACACAAAAGGAGATTACACATCTACTTCCACCAGCCAACCCAAATGGAAGGGGTTTTAATGCTGCTCGGAAATGTGCTTATCATGCCGGGGCACCTGGACATGATACTCAGGATTGTTGGGCCTTGAAACACAAGATCCAAGACCTGATAGACAACGGTGAGATCGTGGTCACTAAACTAGATCAACCTAACGTTCAAGACAACCCTCTTCCTCAACACAAAGAAGAAGAGGTCAACATGATTAATTGGAGCAGTGAACAGAGTTCCAACTTCAGCTGTGACTCTTCCCAAACCATCAAAGACGATGATAACAGATGGGATTATGCCAAGTTTCAGTTCATAATGGAACGAAAAATGAAAGCTCTCTGCAAACAAATTGAGCAATTGGCGGAACTGGTGACTTATCAGCATCAAGTGACTCGTCAGCTAATCAGCCAGGAGCATGCCAGTCTCCTGCCCATTGTCATGAATATTCCCTCTTCATTTTCAGAAAATGAAATGCTGGAAGACAAAGTGACGAAGAGAGCAAATGCCAAGGCCCGTCGGGATTTCGCCAACAAAAGGGAATTCACCTATTTGGGTCAACCTATGGTAGAAATACTTCACATGTTAATCAATGAGGGAAGAATTAGTTCCCTTCTACCTCCAATCAACCCCCGATCGGGACGGTATAATTCCGAGGGAGTATGTCAATATCATTCCCAATCTCGTGGTCACAACATAGAAGAATGCTGGGCACTCCGTCACCTTATTCAGAACCTAATTGACAGTGGTGTACTGCACTTGGCAGATGATGACAACGCGCCAGTGAGAATACAGGTCCCACTAAATGGAAGAGTGTGGTAGCCGTCATATCTACTGAAGCTGATCAATCACTCGTCATGCCAATAATTCAACTCAAAGGAAGCAACAATCCATTGAAAGTGGCCGCTCCCGAGCCAATCAACTTGCCATGCAGAGCACAATATCCTATTGTTAGCTTGCATAAAGTTTCGTGGAATTATGGAGAAGGTGAAGGATCCACCTCACATACCACTGCTGCAGTGTCGAAAGAAAATCCACTGTACCTTCCCCAACGGGTGATGAAATCTGCCATCAAATCAAAGGGGAAAATACCCACGGAGAAGATTGAAAAATTCCTCCGCACTATGGGTCATAACGAAGCTACGGTGGTTTTAAGCTTGAAAGAAGCTCCACAACAGATATCAATTTTGGACTTGGTCCTTACTTCCGAGAATCACCGGAAGATCTTGGTAAAGGTTTTAGAAGAAGCCTATCTCCCGACATCCGTGGATGAGGGAAAATTTCAACATCTGGTTGATCACATTTTCAACGACAATGTGATATCCTTCACTGATGATGACATTCCGCCTGAAGGGACCGGTCATTGCAAACCGTTGCACATCGCAGTCTTGTCCTCCGGATATATGGTGGCTGGAGTCCTGATAGATGGAGGCTCATCCCTAAATATCTGCCCATATGCTACCTTGGTGAAGATGAATATCAATCCTAATCGAATCCGGAGTAGCCATACTATCATCAAAGCTTTTGATGGAGCTCGCCGGAATTCGGTTGGAGTAATTGAGCTGCCAATTGAGATTGGTCCTCATACATTCTGCGTATCCTTCCATGTGCTCAAGATAGAGTCGGGATACAACCTGCTCTTGGGACAACCATGGATCCACATGACTGGGGCAGTCCCCTCCACCCTTCCTCAACAATTAAAATACATAGTCAACAACAGCCTAGTCACGGTCAACGCTGAACCAGAGTGTCCTCAACACGGGGATTTACCGGTCATCGATGCTAATGCGGACGTTGAACCAGTCAGTTTTCATACTTTGGAAATAAGTAATACCCAATACCATGCTATTGGAGCACCACTGCCCGAACCCCAGATTTCTGCCGAAGTGATGTCAACCACTCAAGAAATGATGTCGTTGGGTCATAAACCAGGACAAGGGTTGGGTGAAGATTGTCAGGGTATCAAGTACCCTATTCGCTTAACCAAGCACACTGGAACAGCTGGACTAGGCTATTCGGCCAGCTCTAGTCACAGGAACCCTCATAAACATCCACAGGTTCCTTCAGCTTCAACTATGTGGCGTTTATCTTCACCTTCAAGTGCTGAGTCCGCACAACCTCCTGTAAAGGTGCCAGCCAATGTCATGGCTATGTTATTTCCTAAGCCGAAACCGGTGGAGGAAAATAAAATCTTTATTCCAGATCCCGCAATCGAAGAAGAGGAGCGGAGAATCAAGGAGAACGTTGTCCGAATAATGTCGGGCATGCGTATCATCGTCCATGATGAACATACCAACCGATACACCCCAGACGATGATTGCCCAGACATAATGGCCATCATTCGGGATAGGGAGGATGATGACAGTCCATCCATCACTGCGGTTCACCCGAACTTTGCTCTTGCCAATTGGAACAACATTCCTTGCATTGGTCGTCAAGGGTAAAGCGGGCAGAAGTTCTTTCTGCCCTGTAGATATAATAACTGCTTACTTTTCTGTACAGTATTAGCAGTTTATTTTGCCAGTATATGCTAACACTGTGTATAATCAAACACGTTTCATATATACTAAGTGAATACATATTTTTTTTCAAGACTCTGAATTTAGATGTGCCTGTACTTGCTGATACGATGCCTCTCCTACACAGGGATTGTACCTTTGATGTAGAGATGAATTCAGCCTTGATGGATACACAGGATGACATTGAGGTGCCTCAAGAAATTCAAGAATGGGTCAAAGATACACCTAAACCCAACCTTGATCAAACCACTTATTTCAATCTCGGAACCTTAGAAAGCCCTAAGTTAATCCAGATTGGTTCAGACCTTACTCCAAACCAACGGAATGACATGGTTACACTATTAACCCAATTCCAGGATGTTTTTGCATGGTCTCATGAACACATGGTGGGTTTGTCCACTGACATTATCCTTCATCGCCTTCCCATTAAAGAGGAATTTAAGTCAGTCAAACAGAAACTCAGGCAATTAAAACCTGAGTGGAGTTTAAAGGTGAAAGAGAAAATTGTGAAACAATTTCAGGCTGGCATCATCATGGTGTCTACATATCCTGAGTGGATATCCAATATCGTGCTCGTGCCTAAACCTGGAGGGAAGGTGCGAGTTTGCGTGGATTATCGGGACTTGAATAAAGCTTGCCTAAAAGACAGCTTTCCCGTGCCATTTATCCACATTCTCATTGACAATACTGCGCAATACGACATGTACTCCTTCGCTGATTACTTTGCGGGGTATCATCAAATTATGGTTGCCGAGGAAGATCGTGAGAAGACTGCCTTCATCACTCCTTGGGGAACTTTTTGTTATAGACGGTTGTCATTCGGCCTCATCAATGCCGGAGCTACCTATCAACGAGCTATGATGGCTCTTTTCCACGACATGATGCACAAAGAGATTGAGATCTATGTGGATGACATCATTGTCAAGTCCCGGAAGGAGGATCACCATATAGACCATCTCAGAAAGCTATTCAACAGGTTGCGTAAGTACAACTTGAAGTTGAATCTAGCCAAATGCGCCTTTGGCGTTAAATCAGGCAAGTTGCTAGGATTCCTAGTCAGCTATAAAGGGATTGAGCTGGATCCTACCAAAATCCAAGCCATCACGGAAATGCCCATTCCTCAGACAGAAAAGGAAATACAGGGATTTTTGGGAAGAATCAACTTCATTAGCAGGTTTATCTCCCAACTCACAGCAACCTGTGAACCAATCTTCAAACTATTAAGGAAGAACTCCTCCATGAAATGGAATGATGAGTGTCAGAATGCCTTCCTTACAATCAAGAAACAGCTAGTCAAAGCTCCTGTGTTGGTACCACCCAGGGATGATGTTCCCCTGTTTATGTACCTGTCCGTAAATGACAATGCTATGGGCTGCATGCTGGGGCAGAAGGACGATAGAGGCCAAGAACGAGCTATCTATTACCTCAGTAAAAGGTTCAGCAGCAGTGAACACAAGTATACTCTGATCGAAAAGACGTGTTGTGCTTTAGCATGGGCTTCCATGAGGTTACAACATTACCTCCATGGTCACACAACCCATCTTATATCCTGCGTGGATCCTCTCAAGTACGTGTTCAACAAACCCATGTTAAATTGTTGGCTGTCCAAATGGTCCTACAACAATTTGACATCGTATATGTGACTCAAAAGTCCATCAAAGGTTAAGGAATCGCGGATCAACTGGCCGCCGCACCTTCAGGGGATTTCAAACCCTTAGAAACATATTTCCATGATGAAGGAGTAATGACAGTACAGCAACACCATCAGTACGATACGCATCAATCATGGAAGATGTATTTTGATGGAGCTGTTAATATGGAAGGTTCTGGAGCTGGAGCAGTTCTAGTATCTGATACAGGGGAGCAGTATCCCGTCGTCGTCAAATTATAGTTTGACATCACCAATAATACGGCTGAGTATGAAGGCTGTCTCATGGGGCTAAAACTTGCCCGTTCAATGGGCATCAGACGGTTAACTGTCCTTGGAGATTCAGAGTTGGTAATCAGACAATCCACCGGAATCTATCAAACCAAGGAACTACACTTGCTGCCTTACCATCGACAGGTTTTAAAGATGGCTTTGGAGTTCGAAGAAATCTCCTTTCTACATGTTCCTCGTAATAGGAATGATTTTGCAGACGCATTAGCAACTTTGGCTTCCTTGGTTCATATATCAGATAAGGAGCAATTGCCAAGCGTCACAATTTCCCTGAACAAGGCCCCAGCCTACGGGAATTATGTTGGAGAAGTATCGGATGAGCTACCTCCCATCCCACAACCATGGTATCAGCATATCAAGGAATATCTGGGAGATGGATCTACACCCGCTGAGACGAGCCCGACCAAGAAAAGGCGGATCCATCGACTTGCAATGAAATTCTACCTGAGTGGAGATGCGCTCTACAAAAGAGATGCAGGATTAGGCCTCCTCCGGTGTTTAGACAAAGATCAAGCCCAAAGGCTCATAGATGAAATACATGGCGGAGTCTGTGGCCCCCTCCTTGTCAAGAAAATCCTCAGAACGGGACATTATTGGCTATCTCTCAAAGCTGATTGCCATGACCATGTCAAAAGATGCTATCAGTGCCAGATTCATGGGAATGCTATACGGGAACTCCACAATATGAGTTCACCTTGGCCCTTCTCAATGTGGGGAATGGACGTTATTGGGTCCATTGAACCTAAAGCCAGTAATGAACATCGGTTTATATTCACCATGATCGACTACTTCACCAAGTGGGTAGAGGCAGCCTCCTTCCCCAGGGTCACTAAAGAAGTCATCATTGCTTTCATCAGAAACAATGTTGTTTGTCGATATGGACAACCAGAGGTGATTGTGTCAGACAATGCCAAAAATCTCAACAATAAGATGATGGAGGAATTATGCAGTAAATTCCACATCAAACATCTCAACTCAGTCATCTATCGTCCAAAGATGAACGGTGCTGTTGAAGCGGCTAACAAAAACATCAAGAAGATTATGAAAAAGATGTCCGTCAACCACAAAGATTGGCCTGATGTATTGCCTCTGACTCTGTTAGCCTACAGAACATCCATGCGTACTTTAACTGGGGAAACCCCCTACGCACTAACCTATGGGACGGAAGTAGTGCTCCCCATAGAAGTTGAGATGGAATCTCTCAGAGTGTTGATAGACGCTCAGCTGGATGAAGATCAATGGGTACAAGATAGGTATCACCAATTGTCTCTAATAGACGAAAGGCGAACCGCGACTATCTTCCATGGTCAGTTATATCAGCAAAGGATCGCCCGATCCTACAACAAAAAAGTCCGGCTACGGCAATTTAAACAATATGACTTGGTTTTGAAGAAGATCCTTGACAACCAAGATCAATCTAACGGAAAATTCTCTCCTAACTGGGAAGGCCCGTTTATTGTCAAAGAAGTATTGACGGGAGGCGCTCTCAGATTGCAAGAAATGGACGGTGATGAATTTTCGCAACTCATCAACTCAGACACCGTGAAACGGTACTATGTCTAAAGTAAATCGCAAACACCCTGGTGTCAAACCATCAGGTCACCAGCCATTCCGATTTTTAGCCCTTTACCACATATAACTTTTCTGCACTTTGCCCCTCAGGGAAACACACTTTTCAAGCCAACAGCCTGGCTTTCCTTTGCGCTCATACAACTTAGGTCATCCCACCGTGGATCGAACCTCTTACGTTTACAGTTTGGCTACCCATACCTGGGATCAAACTTTTCCTCTGCAGTTTATCCTCAACTTAGGATTAAACTTTCTCATCCCCGCACTCTGACCTGCACATGGGATTACGCTTTCTCTTCTCGCCCTGAGGGGTGAACTACGTCGACCTGATCTCCTCTTCAATAGGAGTACGTAGGCAACCATTTCATATGGCCCGGTCGCAATAAAACAAAAACAACAAAAACATTTCTTCCCTTCTCTCCTCACAAAAAACAACAAAAATATTCCTACACCATTTCTGCCACATACAATGTTGAACCTCTTACACCAGGTTCGAACTACGCAGACCTGATCTCCTCTTCAATAGGAGTACATAGGCAGCCATTCATGGTGCGGTCTCACCCCTTACCAAAACACAAACCCTTGTCAGTTGGTACTGGGATCAAACATCAATCCACTACGTTTCATTCGGCTTCAGACCAAAGGGATGGAATTACCTAACCTCTCCTCCTAAATAGGAGATTTGACGACCATCTAAGCTGCGGTCATACCTTGAAGAGTAACGCCAATCCATAAAAGATGGAATTAACTAGGCTTCTCCTGAATAGAAGTTCTGGCGACCATCTGTGGTGCGGTCAATCTCAGAGAGGAAAGCCACACTCCTCTCCACATTTCCATACAGAAACCAGTCCCAAGACACCAAAAGATGGTAGGGATACACAGATCGATGATCCATTCTGAACTATCCAGAGACAACTCAATGTCCATCCACCCAGGAGGAATTCAGAATACATCAAGATCACAAGCCCTGAAGCAGCAGGCAAAATATCAAACAAATAGCAAGGTGTATCTAAAAGGGAAGTGATCCAAAAATATATTTTCCTGTCATATATAATGATGTTTGATATATATGATGTAAACTGTACATGACAAATGGCTAAGCTAGTCTGTGCAGGTAAATACAAGCTAATCTATGAGTCAGGATACAAGCGAGCTAGCAAGCCCAACATAGCATTCCTCTCAGAAGAAGGAGGTAAAGCTGTGGTCTCCTGTATGAGAGTATCCACATGACCCAATAGATCAGAAGCCGTCTGCATGATGACCATATGCTCATCAATATATACGTTCATCTCTGCGATTATATCAGTGGTAAGGGACCTCGCTGCAGTACTGTCTGTGACGGCTACATCCCGGGCAGATATGGCACTATCCCGCTCAACTATCACTGCATCTCTGGCTAATTTGGCCTCATCCCGCTCAACAATAGCGGCATCCCTGCGAGTTAAGGCCTCATCTCTCTCCAATAGAGCGGCCTCCCTCACATCCAGAGCAGTCGACATCATAGATCAAACCTGATCTCTCTCAAAGGTCATCAACTGAAGACTCTGCTCTAAGTACTGTGCCGAGTGCTGAATCACAACAGTGCTGGTACTAGGAGAATCTGAAAGAAATGCTGGTAACCCAGCAGCGGGCTCCTCCTCGAAGTGGGTATCAATGTCCTCCATAGGATCCACACCCTCTGCGTCGCTATCCGGTACTGCAGATACTGCTGTAGTCGATAAAACCTCCGTCTCCATCCAGGCGGAATACTCTGCGGAATAACCTGGACTGCTCACTGAGAAAGCAGCTACCTCACGATGGTCCCAACAAGCGTATACACGAGATCGGTCCTCGGCTGAGAGGTATCGGGCAGCTGAACGCTGACCTGTCGCCCCTGTGAAAGGATGAAAATCCTGAAATTGGTCGAACTGCGACATCACGGCCAATGGGTGATAAGTAGTCACACCCCTCAAGCCAGCCAGAGGGAGGAAATCCATGCCCGGAGCATGAGTAATAAAGCTATATGGTGAGCTAAGCCCCGAGCACAGCAATATACTAAATGGGTCTCTGATGTCTGCCAAAAATGCGGACTAGGACTGAGCATCTATACACTTCGATGGCTGAAAAGAGTATGACATAGCCACATCATGGGTAAACCAATATCCATGTCGTCTAAGGGTACCAATCGATCTCAAGTGTGACATGAACCACACATACAGAAGGACTGAGCTCCCAGTAAACACTCCTGATGGATAAGTACTGCAGTAGGATGCTGACCGCAGAGTCTCTGCCAAGATCATAGGCACAATGGTATGACCCTCCCTGAGAGCTCTCACGGCCATGATAATGCCTATATCTATCTCATCCATATACCGCGGCATGTACACATATGATAATACACATAACAACAGTACGTCAACTCTGGCTAGACGCCAATGATCCTCCGGTTCGGTGAAATCCCCGGAATGTCATGAGTAACTGTCCTCTGAGCCAAATCTGTCGTACAGAAAATGCCGAGAGATCACATGGCCGGATGTCAGCTCGTCCTGCACTACTCTATGCCTCAATCCTGTGAGAGTCATGAATCGTCTACTCATGTCTGCTAGAGCCATATGCACGCAAGGTCTGTCTAAAGGCAACATCGTCAAACGTACATACTCCTCCAGAGTAGGAGTCAACTCATGGGTGCCAAAGCGGAATACCTGTCTATCAGATCGTCAATGCTCTAGCATCCCATCTACGAATTCTGCAGGAACCTGAAATGCCAAAAGAGTCATGGTATGCTGCAGTAACATATCTACGGTCACCCTGTCTGGTGGTGACATACTATCATACCACGATCGCATACCCGATGCCACCACTGACGGTGGGGTATGATCTATACGGCTAACTGTCGAAGAAGACATCTGTGAGGGCCGTGTCATAAGACCATCCAGGGGTCAATGCCGAATATCTCTGGACATACATACATATGCATAACATGATACATGCATAACAGATAATGGATGACAATATGATATAGGGAATGGAAAAGACTGTGCATACATTCCTAAGTATATCATCATCTAATACATCAGCTCTGTACAGCTACAAATACAGGGAAATGGGGCACAGACGCCCTACTACTAACATAGGCCTATCAAAAGATATAGCGAGAATGAGGAACAGCCACCCAATATCTAACAGAGGCCTATCAAAAGATATAATGAAAATACATCAGAAGAAGACAATGGTGTCGATATCCACATCATCAATCATGTCCATCTGATGTAACTCCTCCTGAGTCACTGGATCTCTATCAACAGGGATGTCAGGCCTATAAAGAGGAGGATCTGCGTTGACAAAACCAAATGGGTCATCCGAGCACATGAGTCGGATCTCGGACACAAGCTATCCAATCCGTCATCATCAAGGATCCAGGAACCATGTCCCCCATAAACTGTGTGGCGCGAGACTGGGCTCCAATAGTACGAGGAAGCCACCAACGCTGGAATGTCTCCTGAGTACATGGACCCTCTGATAATGCAAATCCGTCAACACCCAACAACGGGATATCAATGGCGGGTGACTGTGATATAGGCCAGTGACACCTGACAGGAGGAAAGATCAGTATACGAATCTCCCCTGTGGTGCTCCTGATAGCACGCTCTCCTAGATAGAGCTCCCAACCGCCATCTGTGAAGAGTGGAACTCTCCTGGTGGAAATCAAATACTCGACCCCAGTCGGGTATCCATCCTCAAAACCCACTGTCAAGTGTTCCCCGGAATAGGGAAGCCAGGTGATGGTGTCGGCTGACAGCAACTCCAGCTGCATACGACAATGAGTGAATCCCTCCGCTACAGGGACCTCGGGCAGAATCGAATAATGCCATCTTCGTCCTCGTGGATAGGTATCTAAACCTAATACACTCACGGGACGCAAACAAGGAAGCCTCTCATAGGCCCAAAACTGCCAACACAGTGGCAAGACATCTGCTATCAGTAAACACTCTTAACCTATAAATGGAAAAAGATAAGAGAAATACTGACCAGCAGAAACGGGTAAAATCCTAGCCAAGCCTCGGTCAAACCTTGTGAGCACATACACATGCCCCGGAGGAAATAGGCAAAGGTATAGGAGCCCCAATTGTACTCTCCAATACGGTCCACATCACGCGTAGCGCTGACCAAAGCAAAAGATACCGTGGAAGAGTTATCTGCTATAAAGCAGCCTTGAATGATCATCAGGAACAATCGCCGCAGAATGCGATCCTTGATCCTGACATCATCAGGCATGGGCTCACTCAATAGCCCGCTCACAACATCCACACTCAAAGGACCTGAACGGACGGTCCTGCCTTTGAGCGCTGCTGCCGGAACTCCTAACAAGGATCTGACGGTAGTAGGGGTAATATTCGCCATGCAAGGCACTGGCTCCCCTCCAAACTCCACACCAGTAATAAATCGCCAATCCATCGGCGTCATCATCACTTCGCAATCCAGCAGGTGGAGTGACTGAGTCTGGTGAAACCACCACTCAGACAATGGCCTGAGGTAACCCCAGGGACAACGACGGGGAAGGATGGAGAAGAATGTCCCAAATCCCCACTCATGCACTACTGCTCTATAATCAGGATGAATCGCTTGGTACATGGAGTGGATGCTAAACCAGTTCCCTCGAGGCTATGTAAAACCTGGAACCTGCATGAAATACAAATCTACGATAGAACCCTTTAATCATCATCAATAGGAAAGAAGGAAAAGCAAAGTCTAACGCCATACCTCGTTAGCATGTAAATACATCGATGGATGTCTGCCCAAATCACCCAGCAACTCTGGGTTCGCCACCTGAATGCTCGGAAGCTCCCTACGAGGGACAGGTGCAGCAGGAGCGGGATCCTCTATCGGAATATCCGCCTCCTCGTCCTCAACGTCTGGAACACCTACCTGGATAGGACGTATCATAGCCTCCACCAATCGACGAGGCTGTCTGACAGAATGGGGACGAGGTACTTCAGAAGCCCTCCACCGTACACCAGAAGTGGTCCTATAGGAACTGGTCGGCTGATCCAGATCCATAATATCTGGACAATAAGTCTCCAAATCACCTCAGAAAGGGTGTGGTATTTCCTTACCTGGAGCTTTCTCTAATGCATTTATGATTATATGCATGCATGCATTTACTTTAACAAACAATAGAGTTAAAATGTATGACTACCCAATGCCTACCTTTTGAAATTTTTTGCCATAGTCCCCTTTAAAAATAGGACTATCCACATGCACTCAGGCATGTTTAGGTGGCCATTCAGTAGCACACCTGCCCCAAAGTCATATACACAATATATGCATTAAAAATCAAAAGCATCATGCATAAGGCCAATCTCAATGCTAGGAGTACTTTGCCTTTCTATCTTTTGCTCATTGGACCTCAAATAGGACAAAAAATAGCAAAAAAGGTGCCAATTTGACTGTCTCAAAAGTCAAATTTTTTCACATCATTATGTTCAACATGGTTTAATACTAACATTTACTATGTTGAATATTTTTTATCAAGTCATTTGTGCATACATAACCACTACTATGTGTTTAGATGCATTTCGTGCGATAACTCACAATCTAACGGATAGAAACTAGAGAAAATACAGGCATACGTTACCAGGATAGTGTGGAACACTTGCACGGTGACAGAATTTGCAGAAAGCAGCCCGAACTCAGCAGATCTGAAGATGGCTCACGGTTTTCTCTAAGCAAAACAAGTTGAAAGTGACTTGTGAATGCTGTTAGCTGATGGATATATGATCCACGCCTGGCCGCAGGCCTATCTACGGCTGTAGCAGGTACACCTGCAGCACCCCCATGTGGGTCCCATCCCTCCGGCTCAGTCCAGTTCAAGTTGGAAAGGAGGTCTTACGAATTAAAAAGGTCAAATCGAGAATAAAAACACCACGCGATTTAGCAAAACTGCATACAATCCTGGTCTTCTCTGATGAGACTTTGAATCGGTACATCACGCATTGGTATTCGCCCACACACAGGGTACACTATACCAGTGATCTCAAATGATCTCAGTCAAGCTCGGTAATACCGTACGCAGGTCCAATGCCGCTTTCTCAGGATCATCATCCTTGTCAACCTAGTCCCCGACGGGGGTTACAACGTGAGTCCCCGACGGGGGTTACAACGTAAATCCCCGGCGAGGGTTACAATGCGTGTTCATCCGTTGACACACAAATCAACGAAGGTCAAGCAGCTTTGACATTATCTTAGCCGATGGCAAGTAAACCCATCAGAGCATACACAGTTGTTCGATCAATGCATACGTCCCTAGTAGATCTCCTGAGGGGTTTGCAACATGAATTCACGGCAGGGGATTACCACGTACATTAAAGCCGTTGATACACACATCAACGAAGGTCAAGCAGCCTTGACATCATTCCAGCCGATAGAGGGTTTAACCTATCAGAGCTCTGGAGCCATTCGGGGTTCTTACCACCCGATTACCCATATTTCCTGGCGGGTGGGTCACAACGCAATGTTCCGTTGATCTACACGACATCGGAAGTCAAGCAACCTTGACAGTATATCCCACCGGATTTTTTAGCCGTTGATTCACATATCGGTGAAATATATGTCAACGAAGGTCAGGCATCCCTAACAGCATTTGCTATTGGCAGTAACTCCAACAGAACCCGGACATGTCCTGACGATACAAACCAGGAGATTGTCATCAAGGAGGATGGATGATGGAATATGTTATACACATCCTCAAACAGATCAAGCTTTATCCCCACAGATCTCATACACATAAGAGGTACCTCTGTAGGATCCAGTCCTTATCCAGGAATTTGATGATAACTCCAACATCAACATCCTGACAGACTCAGATCATACATCAAATCTGGTCATCATTGCCAATCCCCGGTTGAAGCAACAGGGAGCCAGCAATTATCCTCAGCGTGTTGGGCTACAACCCCGTACACATGCATCATACATCTACATCATGTTGCTATCCATAGTACCATGTTTGTCTTATTACGTTTCAAGTGTCTAGGATTCTTTATCCTACCCATGCATCGCGCCATGCATGAGTATGATAAAGAGGGGCATCTGTAGACACTCGAAATTTTTTGTACTACTAACACTAACATTGCAGGAAGGCAGATTTGTCTTTTATGAGAGAACCCTGAAAGACAATCCACAACCATACCGGATACTACCGAAGGTTCAGCATCAAACCCAGATCGCAATCTGGGAGTAATCGTTCCAATCTTGGAGAACCCCGAGGCATGCAGATCAATACCGGAACACACACCGGAGAAGACCGATTAATCTCAGAGATAACCCCGAGGTATCCAGTCTGAGCCTTAAACATGGGAATAGCCTCCAACCTTGGTGATAGCCCCAAGGAATGCAGTTTCGGCATTAACCCCGGAAATGCTTGTTACAAGTGCAACCAGCTTCAATCTCGGCGCTCACAACGAGATACACTGTATCATCCCGGCGATGACATCGGGAAGACAGACACACCTCAAAGATGACAAATGAGGACTTTCAACCAAATTGCAGCAGTCCAATCTCAGCGAAGCTGAGCAACGTCTGCTTTATCGACCCAACCCGGTAATAACACCGGTAAGGGGCAACATCGTCATCTGACCAACACGATGCCACGCCAAGTCCTCTCAACACATCTACACAACAACGGCCCACAAGGCTAACCAATCCCGAGTTGCTATTGTGCGGGGTAACGGATGAAAGTTGAAGCTTGAAGACCGGAGGGCACCGCCCCATCTTCAAAGACTTCGTACAAACTCTAATTCCATGCCATCGTACAAACTCTCGACAACGGTGGTCCGAAATAGGTTCTGTATACCTCAAACGGATGCCCGAATTGTACTTCAGAAAAATCGAGTGGACATTACAGTGCCCGCGTGCACGTACTTCGAGACGACCCGACCCGACCAAATCGGGCCGACCCGACCCGCCTCTGGTACACCTGCGGCAGCTTTTGCCTATAAATAAGAGGCTTGGGGTGTTGATTTTTAAGAGAAAAAAGACGGGGAAACCCTGCAGAATTCGCTCTACACTTACCATACAATGTATTTTCCCACTTTAAACACCTGTGCGCTCATATACAGCCTTTTTTGTACCTACAAAAGCCAGTGTTTACTCACTCTAAAGATATAGAAGTCTTCTTTGGCAGCCCACTGTAAGCCTTCTCACACACTTTAGAGTCTTTCTCTTCATTTTTGCACACAACCTTCTACACGTTGAGAGTCGTGTTGCTTGCTTTTGCCCGAACTTCGGTCCATGGTTTCATTTTAGTCTATATATATATATATATATATATATATATATATCTTATATATATATATTTATATATATATTGATTAACATTACCGAGTTATGCCTCGGTTGAGCCTAGACTTCGGTCTGGAGCGTTTATTTGCTTTTATATATATATATATTTTTATATATATGAACTGCGTATCGGACTTTGTTCGATTGAGCCTAAACTTCGGTTTGGTGCATTTATTGCTTTAATATATATATATATATATATATATATATATATATATATATATATATATATACTTATATATATTAACTGTGTGTCGGACTTTGTTCGATGAGCCTAAACTTCGGTTTGGTGCGTTTAATTGCTTTCTTATATATATATATATATATACTTATATATATAAACTGTGGTCGAACTCCGTTCGATGAGCCTAGATTTTACATCCGGTGCGTTTACTCGCTTTTATATATATATACTTATATATATGAACTACTATCGAACTCTGTTCGGTGAGCCTGGATTTTATATTCGGTGCGTTTACATGCTTTTATATATATATATATATATATATTTACATTTCGTCCCACCTGGAGTTTACTTCGTGGTAGTTGACCGTTTTTACAGCTTTCTGTACATTTCGTCCCTCCTGGAGTTTCCTCCGTGGCGGTTGATAGCCTTTAACAGCTTTCTTTACATTTCTGGTCCCCCATGGAGCTACTTCGTGGTTGGTGATCATGTCTATATATATATATATATATATATATATATATATATATATATATATATATATATATTTACGACTTTTATATATATACCTGCTTACTGCTTTCATACAAATTGCGGTATCATGTGAGCCTAGGAATCATGTGATCACAAATTCATCTCATTGGATCTAGATTCGGTTCCCGTGATGGACATTTTCAGCTGTAAGCAGCTTGTAAATTATTCTGCGGTGTCTGATTTTCCTCAGATGGTTTCCATACCCACAAGGAAGTCGGTATTATTTTGTACATTATTTTCGTACGGATGCTTCGCAGCCGTCAAATAAAATCAACCAAGTCGTGCATTTAATAAAATGGGAGTGTAAAAGGTCTCAATTACTATTGAGCGTCAGGGTTTGAAAAACCTCTTTTATAAAACATCACTGCCATATCTTGCTAAAATTGAATTTTTACATAAATTCAAACCCTGCGTATATAGGTGCGAACAAGGCCGCATACCACTTTCAAATAACAGCACATTGACTCACTCACACACACACACACACATCCAGATAATAGTTTCATGAAAAGAGGCGATCACCGTGGTAACACGGATGTCGGGGGGTGCCTAACACCTTCCCCCCGCATAACCAAGTCCCCGGACCCTAAATGAATCTCGGTTTCACCGACCCGTATAGCAGTGTCACATCACTGGGTCAATGTGCAAACCTTTTCTCGGTTGTGTTGGTACAACCATTTAAAAAACCAACTGGCGACTCTTAACAGTCCATTGTCGACATTATACATGTCGGACCTTTTTCACTTGTTTTTTCAAACAAATCTCACATAAAATGAGAACACCAAAGAACAAGTAACGGAAAGGGACATCTAAAAATCTCGACGTCGACAACCTCTAGACATTAATTATTATCGAAATAAATGTCGTTTTCACTAACACTAATAATTCCAACACAATGGAACTATCAATTTCATCTTTAATCAGCAGGAACTTATTCATCTTTAATATTATAACTCACAATATTTAACAACCAGGTCGTTCCCAGGAAAGAGGGGGCTTTCCGATAAGGATTTTTCCCTATTGGCGCGCAATTAGATTATCTAACCTCTCCTTGATAGAACTTCTAGACATTGTCAATATTACAAATAATAATATGAATAACTTTGTCGTATCAATTATTGATTTAATAATATAACATATTATGCAGATGATACTGTGACAATAATTGAATCAATAATATGAGAGATATGATGCAGTAATTACTGTAGCAATAATTGAATATAACTGAGTAACTTCTTACGTAAGCATTAATAATCAATACCGCGTGTTACTATGCAACCACACGCATTACTGTACTTTTACTATCGGGTAGTTCAACAGTTTTAACGGTAACACTCGCCGTTATTTTTAATAAAAGATAATTCTGTCATTTTCTAACTACGACAATACTTCCGTTGTGGGGTCCACCAATGATTGTGCTGTCGTACGAATATTCCCTGTTAAAACGAATATTCCCCAACCAATCGAATATTATATAACAACTTGCATACTTTACAAAATTTTTATATATTACCTTTAACTTTAACCTTTTATCAATTTAACCATTTACGAAAAAATAATAATTATAAGAAAATTGAATACTTTCATTTCATAAAATTCGGGGTCTTACATCTTACCCTTTTTCTCAATCTAATCATGCTTTAGATTGTTTAACATTCGTTACGACTTATCGTATTACAGTGCTCTTATGTTTACATAATTGTTCGTCAACATTTAGTTGTACTATTAAGGTCATAATCATCCTTAAGGAAGTCATTCCAAGTTTAATTCATGTTATACTTAACTTCCCTTTTCTTTACATACTTTATTATACTTCTCTGCCTCTTCTCTAGTGCTAGCGTTGCGGTGCAAACTTCCTATACAGAGTCTGTGCTGCGGCGCGACTCTTCAGTAGGTGATGCCCTGGTCTTGGCGTTGCGGCGCCAATCTCTTCTCTATGTGCCGCGCTGCGGCGTCACTCATCAGTGTCTTTGTTTCGGAATCGGCGCTGTGGCGCGAGTCTCCTTGCTAACTGCCACGCTGCGGTGCCACTCTTCAGTGGGTGATGGTCAAGCCTGGCGCTGCAGCGCCAAGGACAGTGCCTTGGGTGGCGCTGCGGCGCCGGCCCTAAGACTCAAAATTTTTTGACAGTTTTAATTTCTCTTTGTGAATTTTCCAGGCTCATAACTCATTCGTTATAAGTCCGAATTGGCTCGTTCAAAAGATATTAGCTCACAAATCATATGCTCTACGATTTCATTAGAAAATATTTCACTTTCGAATCTTTTAACTCAAAATTCACTGATTAGTTCATTATTACGAAAACGTTAAACGTTCGGGAACGTTCAAAGCTCGTTTCTTCGTTCTAAGTCGGAATTTGGTCATTTTCGAGCCCGCAACTCTAGAATGCCAATTGAGATTAATCTCCATTGAAAACCAACGTTTTCGAGCTCAATGCTAACTTTTGACTTTCATTTCGAGAATTTAACGATTTCGACGATTATCGTCTAATCTCGTAAATTTCGCCATAACTTCGTTACTTGAGATTTTTACACCGTTCAAAATGGATTCATTCCATCATTCTAACATCCTAACCAAACACATTTCATTAAATTATACACATGACAAATTCTTACATGTTATTCATTAGTTCATAACTTTCATTATTATGAATTACTTGAACATGGCTTATTAATGTTTAAGTCCATTGATTAGCTATCTTATCACTTCTTATCATACATTCTCCACAATCAACACTTCTTTATCAAACTACTATTGAAAAGAGGAAGATTAATGGTCTAGGATTCTTACACTTGAAGATCAAGCTTTGTTCTTCTTCTTTTTCTACTTGGATTAATAAGTCTAGCTCTTACTCTTTTCTCTCTCAATATATATAAGCTCTAAGTGTTGGTGGAAAATGAACAAGACAAATGATCTAGCAACTCATCTATTTATAGAATTTTCTAGGTGAGGGCAATTTAGTAAAGAGGCCATCCCACCTCCTTAAGTCACCTTCTTACTATTCATTCCTTGCTAACCACTCATCTTATCCTTTGCTTGCTCTCCACCCTTGGTCAACTATGACTCACCTATGGGGCCCACATGGGTTGTCCCATGAGTTTTCTTACTCGTTGACCCGTCGGTTCGATCCATAGATCCGGTTCTTAGTTTGGGTTTTAGGTTTAAATACTTTGGGCCTAACATTGGGCTTTAACATCTTTCCAATTGGGCTTGCAACATTCCTACACAAATCTTACAAATCCAATGCAATAAGATTTAAACGTTTAATGTAAAATCCTCGTATCCAATACGTATACTAGTTCGTATAATCTTTCATCATATATGATATGTTACCTTTAATATCTACTCGTATAATACATTGTATCATACTCGTATTCATTGCTTCGTATAATACTTTCTATTATACGATTATCAATAATTCAAATCCTTACGTTCCTTAACATTCTCAAATTTAGTACGCAGGTGAAAAACTGCGTTAGCCATACTTGAATTATTATTACATAATCTATCCTCCCTTATTATTCTATCGTTACGTATTTCTCGGAAGTTCAAAAATAATTCCCAAGCAGAAATCAGTGAATAGTATTTTTTGAAAAATATCTCGGAAAGCTTATATTTTCGTCTTAAAAATTAAAACACTTTAATTTCTTCACGTAGCCAAAATACTACGACATTCCGATACATTTAGGTTATAGAACAACCTTCATCTTACTAACACATTATAATAACATATAATATAATTTTATTCATTATTTAATCAAATAAAATTATTTTATAATTAATTCGAATTTCTCGGTCGTTACATTCTTCCCCCCTTATAAAGATTCTGTCCCCAGAATTTCGTCTTACATTAATCAAACAGTTGAGGGTAATTCTTCTTTATCTTTTCTTCAAGTTCCCACGTTGCTTCTTCGGCATCGTTGTTCTTCCATAACACCTTTACCGAAGGTATAACTTTGTTCCTCAGAACTTGCTCTTTTTTATCAATGATTTGAATAGGTAACTCTTCATACGTTAAGTCCTTTTCAATATGAATAGGTTCATATTCTATCACATGCTTATAATCTAGCTTATAAGGACGTAACACAGATATATAGAATACATTATGTATTCATTTTAGGTTTGGAGGTAATCCTACCACGTAGGCTACCTCTCCTACCCTTTTTAATATTTGGAAAGGTCCTATAAATCTTGGACTTAACTTTCCTTTTTTTCCAAAGTGTATCTTTCCTTTCCAGGGAGATACCTTCATAAATACGTACGAGCCTACTTCAAACTCTCAGTTCACTCGATGCGAATCCACATATTTCTTTTGTCTGTCTTGAGCTACTACCAGACGCATTCGTATCAGTTTGACTATATCCGCTGTCTGCTGCATCAATTCAGGTCTTAACATTCGGCGTTCTCCCACTTCATCACAACATAATGGTGTTCTGCACTTCCGTCCGTATAGAGCTTCGTAAGGCGGCATGCCTATGCTCGCATGATAACTGTTGTTATACGCAAACTCTACTAGTGGTAGATGATCATCCCAACTACCTTTAAAATCCATGACGCAAGATCTCAACATATCTTCTAACGTCTGAATTGTCCTCTCGCTTTGCCCATCAGTTTGTGGATGATAAGCCATACTCAACTTCAGTTGCGTTCCCATCTATTCTTGTAGACTCCTCCAAAAGCTCGACGTGAATCGTGAATCATGATCTGACACTATCGAAACTGGTATTCCATGTCTGAAAATGACTTCCTTAACATAAAGTTTAGCTAATTGGTCTAAGTTATACTTAACCCTTATTGGCAAAAAGTGAGCCGACATCGTCGACCGGTCCATTATTACCCAAATCGCGTCATACCCCTTCTGAGTAATTGGAAGTCCCACCACAAAGTCCATCATGATATGCTCCCACTTTCACTTTGAAATCTCTAATGACTGTAACAAGCCACTTGGCCGCTGATGTTCGGCCTTAACTTTTTGACAAGTTAAGCACTTACTCACGTGCTCTACTATCTCCCTCTTCATGTTCGGTCACCAAAAACTCTGTCGAAGGTCTTGATACATCTTAGTACTACCAGGAATCAAGTATCTCGAACTATGAACTTCTTGTAACACTTGCTCCTTTAATTCTGTCTCATTCGGAACCCAAATTCTTCCTTTAAATCTTAATAATCCCTCATTATCAAGAATGTACTTTAAATCTTTTTCATCGGTTAGCCGCTTCTTCATCTGGTCACACTCCTCGTTTCTGAATTCTACTTCCTTGACTCTCTCTACAATGGTAGATTGAATCTTAGTTGTAAACAATTTTTGACCCGATTCACTCGGTAACTTCACCTCCAACTCTATCCTAGCCATCTCTGTTATTAACTCAGTTTGAGCCGTTAACATAGACAACTTTTCCCGACCCTTCCTACTCAAGGCGTCGGCTACTACATTGACTTTTTCGGGGTGATACAGGATTTCACAGTCATAATATTTTATCAACTCCAGCCATCTCCTTTGTCTAATATTCAACTCCTTCTATGTGAAGATATATTTTAGACTCTTATGGTCTATGTATATCTCACTTTTCTCCCTGTATAAGTAATGCCTCCATATCTTCAAGGCAAACACTACCGCGGCCAGTTCCAGATCATTAGTAGGATAAACTTTCTTATAATCCTTCAACTACCGTGATGCATATGCAATGACCTTGCCATGCTGCATGAGCATGCAACCAAGTTCTCTATGCGAAGCATCGCTATAAACTACAAAATTTCCTATATCATCGGGTAAAGATAATACAGGTGCTTCACTCAGCCTTTTCTTCAGTTCCTGAAAATTGTCTTCACACTTCTCCGTCCACACGTACTTCATTGTCTTCCTTGTCAAGTTAGTCAACGGGTTAGCTATCTTCGAAAAATCTTGGATAAATCTTCGATAGTATCCTGCTAAACCTAGGAAACTTCGCACCTCAGTCGGCATTTTTGGTTGTTCCCAACTCATCACTGCTTCCACCTTCGCTGGATCCATTAAAATTCCTTCTCGGTCGATAACATGACCCAAAAACTATACCTTTTCTAGCCAAAATTCACACTTTGTGAATTTCGCATACAACTTCTCCTTCCTTAGTGTTTCCAACACTACCCTTAAGTGTTCAACATGATCTTCTAGCATCTTAGAATAGACTAGAATATCATCGATAAACACAACGATGAACTTGTCCAAATATTATTTGAACACTCTGTTCATCATATCCATAAATGCAGCTGGTGCATTTGTCAACCCGAATGACATCACCAGAAACTCGTAATGACTGCAACGAGTCCTGAATGTCGTCTTAGGTACATCCTCCTTCTTAACCTTCAACTGATGATACCCTGTTCGCAAATCTATCTTAGAAAAATACTTTGCCCCTTTCAACTGATCAAAGAGATCATCGATCCTGGGAAATGGGCATTTATTCTTTATTATTAACTTGTTCAACTCTCGATAGTCGATACAAAGTCTTAACGATCCGTCCTTCTTTTTCACAAACAGTACCCGTGCTCCCCATGGAGAAACACTCGGTTGAATGTACTTTCTGTCCAATAGTTCTTGTAACTGTACCATTAACTCCGTCATCTCTACTGGCACCATACGGTACGGTACCCTGGAAACTGGTGCCGCTCCTGGCACAATGTCTATCATGAACTCGATCTCCCTATCCGGTGGAAGACCCGATAATTCACTTGGAAATATATCCGCGAATTCTTTCACTATAGGCATTTGTTCCATCGTTGCTCCCACTCTCTGGGTATCAACAACATGACACAAATAACCTACACATCCTTTCCTCAACAACTTCCTAGTTTGTGTCATGGTAAGACAACACGAACTTCCTGATGATTTATTACCGTAAAATACTACACGAGGCTGTCTCAACGTTCTAATATTTACACATTTCTTTTGGCAATCTATAATTGCACCATGGTTAAACAACCAATCCATCCCGAGAATTACATCGAATTCTCCCAACTTTATCGGTAATAAATCTACCGATAATTTACAACTTCGTATATCTACGCAACAACTCTTATGAATATCTTCAACATGAATTATTTCTTCGTTTGCTACCTTGATATTCAAAGGTACAGGAAATCTTTCGGGAAGTAATCCTAATCGTCTAGCAAAATCACACGCTATGAAAGAACAAGTAGCACCCGAATCAAATAGCACGTAAGCATTTATATTGTTGATCTGGATAATACCTGCAACTACATCCCTGGATGCAACTGTATCTTGGACCGTCATGTTAAAGGTACGGGCCATCGGCCTACTCATCGATGCTGGACCACCAATAGCTAACTTATCGCTATTAGCGCCCTTATTCTCGTCCGTCCCCTTCTTCGGGCAGTTCTTCGCTATGTAATCAGTTGATCCACGCACGAAGCATCAATGGTTCTTCTTCAGACTTGGAAAGTTAGGCGAAATGTGCCCTTCCTATCCACAGTTGTAACATATAGCCTTCCCCTTGAGACAGACTTTTAAGTGAGTCTTCCCACAGTTCTTGCATGCCTCCATCCTCCTTTTAGGATCCCCTTGCTTCACTCCAGTATTCCCAGAGTTAAATCCTTTCCTCTTCTGGCCGTCGCCACTACCACTGGCTCCTTCTGTCTTCACTCCCCTGTCTACTTTTCCCTTATTCTTCTTCTCCTTGTGGTATTGGTTTAAAGCCTCATTATCACCTTCGGTAATAATTGCCTTCTCCAGTATTATCCCAAAAGAGTTACTTTGGAACATAGGTATTTGGCTTTAGAACCAGGGTTTCAATCCCTACTCAAACCTCTTAGCCTTCCTCACCTAGCTGTCCCCCTGATGTGGAGTAAATCGCGCCAGTTCATTGAACTTGACCGCATATTGGGGAACTTTAATCTCCCCTTGTTTCAACTCTAGAAACCGCATCTCCATCCTCCCCTGCATACTTGTGGGAAAGTAGTTCTCGAAGAAAATCTCCTTGAACCTCGTCCACGTAAGATTTTCTATACCGGCCCTAGCCTGGTTTTCCTCCCACCAGAAGTTGGCCTATCCCTTTATCATATAGGTAGCAAAAGCAACCTTTTACCCCTTGTTGACATTTGCAATAACAAATGCCTTCTTTATTTCTTTTACCCAAGTCTGGGCTTCTATTGGGTCCGTAGTTTCTTTGAACTCCGGCGGACCGACACTCTTTAAATCCTTAAAAGTAGTAGCTCGTACTACTGCAGGATTTATGGGGATATTAACCCCATTCCTATTAAAAGTGGCTGTTAACAAGTTGACGAACTCTTACATTGGGTTAATCGGACCCCCATCCGGTTGATTTACATTAGCATCTTGATTTCTTTGTGTTCTTCTTAGCGGCATTTTGCTGTTAAGATAAACAACACGTCATTATTACTTCCTTCTTGTTAGTTAGTTATTACTCATTATTTAAACAATAACTTCAACTCATTGCACAATATGTTCCATAAAAAGGCTTATATTGATTTACCTTCATATAGTATAATACTACAACATTCGTCATTACACAGCCTTAGCTGATTACATTACTATCCCGCAATTGCTTTCCAAAAATTGGGATTTACAAAAGACTACCCTTTGTATACAAAAGAGGGTTTTACGTCACTACTAAATACAACATATATACATATCTAACTCTACTCTAGCTACTACAATGCTACATCTGCCTTATGGCATTCTCAAAATCTGCGTTGGACAGACCGACAATAATATCTCGGCTGATAGTATGCCGAGTCTGCCCTGCCTCTATCGGATACCCAGCTACCTACTGCTGGAAATCCGCATGAGAACTCCTATGTATATAGGACATCCTCCCAATCTTTTGCTTCTTGACCTTTAGCTCCTGCCTGAACTCAAAGGTCTCTTGTTTCAGCTCATGGACCTTGTCCTTCACTAAAACACGTTCATCATGCTCTTCCTCCCACATTGACTCCATACTCTTTTTATCCTCCAGGATTTCCTGGACCTCTTCTTTTAGCTCCCTGACCTCCTTCCCCAGCTGGATATTTCTATCCAATAAGGCCATGAACAGTGCCTTAAGTGACTACCCCGGAGTTATCTCTTCTGCATGTGCTATGGTGATAAAAGACACCACATCCACCTCCTCCTCTGATATGCCATCTGTAACACCCCGAACCCAATATTGGCCCAAAGTGCTACACGCCGCAAGCCCATAGGCCCGCAAGGCAACTATATCAATAACGCGCACAAAATAACTTAACAATAATCTTAACTTATAACCCAACAATAAATATATTTTAAATCAATTCAAATGAAAGACTCATAAACACCACATTCAAATAATGGAGACGCAGCTCCTCGAAACTAAGAGTTTTATCAAAATCCATCAACAAAAGAAAAACATCTAAAACTAAACTCTAGCTAGTCCAAGAGTATCAAATAAGGGCTCAGCTTTCAACGATGGGACCTGTAAAAATCTGTAAGGGGGTGAGCGATGAAGCCCAACAAGTAGCAATCCTCTCTATCTAGCCGAATCAAGTATAATTTGCAAAATACTTTTTCGAAATAATTTTTTTGTTCAATAACAGTAGTACAAAAGCTTTCAAAACTAAAACAATTAAAAAATGATTTCAATGTATATCATATCTCTTTTAATCCATAGCCTTAGCGACTAAGGTTACAATAGCCCTGTAATACATCCCAAAAGTTTGATAATGTTATGATACGCACCCTACTAAGGTATCTATAAAAATGCACGCTCCCCGAAGGGCATCTAAAAGGTGTGCGCCTTAGTAGGTCCTATATTAGCTCCGAAACTAAACATAATCAATAATGGGTTCTATACACAGTCAGACTGAGGATTTTAAAATCTTTTCTCAATATTATCGATAATATAAACGATACTTTTTCACAGTTCAAAATCATATAATCTCATTCACAGTTCGAAAATAAATACTTGATCCGAATTTTGAAATAAAAGAATATAACAATTTAATTTAAATGGAAGCCTTAAATAAAACATACCGAAATTTGAAACTGTACATTTAGGCATCCGAATAATTAATAAGACATACATATAAATAACTATAATTTTAAAATCACTAAATAGTTCGGAAAGCCACTTACCTCGATATTACGAATACGAAAATATTAGCCGAACAATTCTTAAATATAAATTTAAAATAAATAAAATCATTAGGATAAAATATCCTACCTCAAACGTATCCTTATCTCAAGTCTTACGCACACCCATGCTTAATTTTAATTCAATAAGTAATCAAATTATTACACCAATTTTGAGATTATAATCATTTTAAATTAATTAATCTATTTATTTTTTTTAAAAAAACTATATATCTATATATGTGCTAAAATAATACTAATAATATAAAGAAAATAACTGGCCATAGATTTAAAATCACTTTGTGCAAAAAAAACAATTTACTTCATATAAATAACACTTTCAATTTCTAAACATAACTAAACACATTAAAATATATAGTTTATAACTTTAGATAAACAACATGTGCCATGACTAGTACACCGAGTATACTGACTCTGTTAAATCATGTTTGCACACATACATAGTTTATATTAGTTTATACCAATATATTCGCATCACTTTACAATTAATATTAATATACATCATTAAATATGGTATACATCACATCACAAATACAATTATTTATACTACACAAACTATTATATACAAACAGTCTAAAACACACATATAAAGTATACATACGAATTAATATAGAGTAGCCATTAACCAATTTTAATAGGCTGTAAATATACACGAAAATACATACATAATACCCTTTTTATAATATTTTGTTATTATAATTATTGTTTTTTAAAAAAATATCTAAATATAATATTATTTCATAATTGAAAAAGAAGGGTTTAGGTTTACCTTTTTGAATTTTCTTCTTTTCTTCTTCACTGCACTGCAGTACTCCAAAGCCAAATAAATTTTTACGTTCTTCTCTCTCTAGTTGTTTAAATATATGTAATTCATTTGCAAAATAGGTTACTAGGTAAAAGAGTCCTTTTTAAAATTAAGAATTTGTTAAACTTGAATAACCTTTCTTATCCTTATAGGTTTTTAGATATGTATAAATAATTATTAGTTACACTTCTATTATCTAATTATATTATTTTATTATCTTTTATCTTTATTTATTTTTTTGTAAACCAGGTATTACATTCTACCCACCTTAAAAGAATTTGGTCCTCCAAATTTCAAAAATAACATCTAAAGAAAATACAAATCTGACATAATCAAGAAATTCATTATCTAATTACTGAACGCAATTAATAACAGAGTTTCATACCTTAATTTTGGGTGCCTGAAAGCTGAAATACACGTCCTCGAGTTGGCCCCAGACTTGCTAAAGTTATTTCCTCCTCTTTTCCATCTCTTTCGGTGGATGATTCTTGGGGCATTGTGCAATCCTATGACCGAAATCTCCACAATGAAAACACGCTCCCGTATTCCAGCGACATTCCTTATCTAGGTGGTTTCTACCACACCTCAAACACTTCAGTTTGTTCTCTTGATTCCATTGGTTTCCTCTAAACTTAGTGGTTTGCGTATTCAACTTCTTTGTAGGTCCTCCATGGCTGGACTGTTCGCCAGATGGTTCGTCCCTCTTATTGTTTTTCCCTTTCTCCATTTCTGCTAAGCCCTTCTCGATCACTAACGCCTTATTGAGCAACGCATCATATGTGGGTAGCTCAAAAGACGCCACACCATGTCTTATGTCGGCCCGTAATCCATCCTCCAACCTTCGCGCTTTCGCCGTCTCATCTGCCACCAAGGTCGGTGCATACTTGGCAAGCTTCGCCAATTCGGCTTCATATTGAGCAACTGTCTTGCTCCCTTGTTCGAGCCTAATAAATTCTCTTTCCTTTTGTGCCCAAATTGTTCTGGGAAAGTATTTGTTAGTAAATACCTCCTTGAACATGGTCCATGTGTAGGGTTCAAGATTCCCTTCATGCTTTCTTTTCTCCATAAGCCACCAATTATACGCCCCGCCCTGTAGTTGGTAAACTGCCAACGTCACCTTATTAGCCTCACTACTCCCTAGCAAATCAAACGCCTTCTCCATTTCTTGAATCCACTTCTCAACTATGGAAGGGTCCGTAGCCCCTTCAAAGATTGGCGGATTCAATCGCTTGAATTCCGCTATTATGCCACGTTGTCCAGGTTGTTGGTTCTGCACTAGCTGAGCTAAAGTAGTAGCCAGCTGAGTCAGACCATTAGCGCCAAAATTAGTGTTAGTAGGGATGCTTCTTCTAGGCAATATTTTCCCTACAAAAAGAAATCCCCACTTAACAACACTATACAAAACTAATAACAAATAAAATAAAATACCCAATTAGCCTCGAGTACCAAACGTCAAACAAAACATAGATTTCTTACCTTATTCTCTATTTAATTTTAAAATAATTAAATTTAGTCAATACTCTTACCCACAACTAACTCCCAAAATCACTACCCAGGAAATATGTAGGTTTTTTAACCTAACACATTGCGAGGGGCCACTGCTCTGATACCACCTCTATAACACCCCGAACCCGATATTGGCCCAAAGTGCTACACGCCGCAAGCCCATAGGCCCGCAAGGCCACTATATCAATAACGCGCAGTCTAAACAAAACAACTTAACAATAATCTTAACATAAAACCCAACAATAAATATACTTTAAATCAATCCAAATGAAATACTAATAAATACCACATTCAAATAATGGAGACGCAGCTCCTCGAAACTAAGAGTTTTTATCAAAATCCATTAACAAAAGAAAAACATCTAAAACTAAACTCCAGCTAGTCCAAGCGTATCAAATAAGGGCTCAACTTTCAACGATGGGACCTGTAAAAATCTGTAAGGGGGTGAGCGATGAAGCCCAGCAAGTATCAATCCTCTCTATCTAGCCGAATCAAGTACAATTTGCAAAATTCTTTTTCGAAATAATTTTTTTGTTCAATAACAATAGTACAAAAGCTCTCAAAACTAAAACAATTCAAAAATGATTTCAATGTATATCATATCTCTTTTAATCCACAGTCTTAGCGACTAAGATTACAATAGTCCTGTAACACGGCCCAAAAGGTATCTAAAAGGTGTGCGCCTTAGTAGGTCCTATATTAGCTTCGGAACTAAACGTAATCAATAACGGGTTCTATACATAATCAGACTGAGGATTTCAAAATCTTTTCTCAATATTATCGATAATATAAACGATACTTTTTCACAGTTCAAAATCATATAATCTCATTCACAGTTCGAAAATAAATACTTGATCCGAATTTTGAAATAAAAGAATATAACAATTTAATTTAAATGGAAGCCTTAAATAAAACATAACGAAATTTGAAACTGTACATTTAGGCATCCGAATAATTAATAAGACATACATATAAATAGCGATAATTTTAAAATCACTAAATAGTTCGGAAACCCACTTACCTCGATATTGCGAATACGAAAATATTAGCCGAACAATTCTTAAATATAAATTTAAAATAAATAAAATCATTAGGATAAAATATCCTACCTCAAACGTATTCTTATCTCAAGTCTTACACACACCCATGCTTAATTTTAATTCAATAAGTAATCAAATTATTACACCATTTTTTAGATTATAATCATTTTAAATTAATTAATCTATTTATTTTAAATAAAAAAACTATATATCTATATATGTGCTAAAATAGTACTAATAATATAAAGAAAATAACTGGCCACAGATTTAAAATCACTTTGTACAAAAAAAAAACAATTTACTTCATATAAATAACACTTTTAATATCTAAACATAACTAAACACATTAAAATATGTAGTTTATAACTTTAGATAAACAACATGTGCCATGACTAGTACACCGAGTATACTGACTCTGTTAAATCATGTTTGCACACATACATAGTTTACATTAGTTTATACCAATATATTCGCATCACTTTACAATTAATATTAATATACATCATTAAATATGGTCTACATCACATCACAAATACAATTATTTATACTACACAAACTATCATATACAAACAGTCTGAAACACACATATAAAATATACATACGAATTAATATAGAGTGGCCATTAACCAATTTTAATAGGCTGGAAATATACACGAAAATACATACATAACACCCTTTTTATAATATTTTGTTATTATAATTATTGTTTTAAAAAAAAATATCTAAATATAATATTATTTCATAATTAAAAAAGAAGGGTTTAGGTTTACCTTTTTGAATTTTCTTCTTTTCTTCTTTTCTTCTTCACTGCTCTGCAGTACTCCAAAGCCAAATAAATTTTTACGTTCTTCTCTCTCTAGTTGTTTAAATATATGTAATTCATTTGCAAAATAGGTTACTAGGTAAAAGAGTCCTTTTTAAAATTAAGAATTTGTTAAACTTGAATGACCTTTCTTATCCTTATAGGTTTTTAGATATGTATAAATAATTATTAGTTATACTTCTATTATCTAATTTTATTTTTTATTATCTTTTATCTTTATTTATTTTTTTTAAACCGGGTATTACATCATCAAACATGGACATGAGATCTAAGTCTTTCGAGTCTCCAGACTCGATCACAACCACTTCGGGTTCTTCTGCTATAGGGGTCGGTAAGATCTCTATTTGGTTCACCGATTCTTCACTTAGTACATGTATATCCCTATACATTTCGTTTTCTCCTGACATCTACAACAAAATAATTTAGTTTGATTAGTACACGTTAGTAGAATAATAAAAACATATATCACATTTAATGCATTTTTAGGGTTAACTTCATCTTTTACTTCTTTAACTTTTCTTAAGGTTATGACTTAAGGTTCTTTCCCCCCTTTAAGTTTTATAACCTAATGCTTTGATACCAACTTGTGACGCCCCCAAATCTAGGTACAATCCGACAGATGGTGCTACACGGTGCTACAGTTCACACATACATTCAATTGAAATGCCTCGAAAGAATGAATATGTCTTATATATATATATTCCAAAATAATATTACCATTCCCAGGTCCTTTATAACCATTACATGTTTGCTTGTCATAATATCAAATAATTACAACATTACTGCTATACTATTACAAAGGCAACCTATTGGTTTACCTTGGCCTTTCCTTTATCTTTACCGGAACCTTCAGTCCGCTCGGTCTTAGCTGCATTCATATGGTTTAAGCAAGAATAAGCATAACTAGCTTAGCAAGTATGACAATTTCATTTTAAACAACAGGCTTGAATCATACTTGCTGAGCTAGTTATGCTCATTCTTGCTTGAACCATATGAATGCAGCTAAGACCGAGCGGATTGAAGGTTTCGATAAAGATAAAGGAAAGGCCAAGGTAAACCAATAGGTTGCCTTTGTAATAGTATAACAGTAATGTTGTAATTATTTGATATTATGATAAGCAAACATGTAATGGTTATAAAGAACCTGAGAATGGTAATATTATTTTGGAATATATATAAGACATTCATTCTTTTAAGGCATTTCAATTGAATGTATGTGTGAACTGTAACACCGTGTAGCACCATATGTCGGGTTGGAAGATACCCGGATTTGGGGGCGTCACAGCTGCAGTGCGAGTCTTCAGTAGCTTAGTCCCCATGCTGGCGCTGCGATGCCGCTTCCCAAAGCATAACTGGCGCTGCGACGCCAATTCTAAGACTCAAAATTTTTTTCTAAGTGTTGAACATGCTCGAGACGCTTACTTCACAATCTCATAACTTCTTCGTTATAACTCGGAACGAGGTCGTTCCAAAGCCATCTTCTTACTCTCATCACGTTCTTCAACTTCCCTCAGACAGATATTCATTCTGTATCCATTAACATGCCATTTAATTGGCTTAAATTTCATTATTCGTTTGTTTTACGTTATTAACGTTCTTCGTTCGTTCGTCTGCAATTCGGTCCTCCGAACTCAAAATTCATTCTTTCTTGAGTCCAGGACTCATGTTTTCTACATTTTCTTATATTCTTATGAAACCTTACACATTCGGGTTCATTTACATACTTTCTACTTTTTGTTCGTCTTTTACAAAATTTCGCCATAACTTTGTTATAGTTAAGTTTAATCCGTTCTTCATGAACGTTTCTATCGTTCCTAACCAAACAATAAGCATCTAACTTATATGCGATGGTTTTAAATTTGTCCATCAACAACTAGTTATAACTACGATGGTTTTAAATGTGTCCATCAACAACGTTCTTTGTGTTCTTCGCGTTCTTCGTTCGTTCTTCATTTTTAATTCATACTTTGATTATGATTTCACTTTTTCTTGGAATTTGGTGTTATAAAACACCATTCCTTACTTATTTCACCAAATCGTTCATATGATTCATTCGGATCGTTCAAATTCATTACAAAATTCATACTTCCTTAAAAAATTTATAAACTAAATTTCTAATTCTTATTTCTTCATTTTTCATGATTTCAACCATATGAAATCATTCTTAACATCTTATTCTCCTATTTTCATTAAGTTATGTGTATTGACATAGAAAACTTAAAAACAATTTATATTAAATTAGGTTTTAGGATTACCTTCTTCTTTAATCTTCTTCCGTTGGACAAAGTTTGCACTCGGGCTAGCTTTTCCTCTTCCTTTTCCTCCTCATCCGACTTCTCTCTCTCTCTCTCTCTCAAGTGTTGGTGATTTACAAAATCACCACCAAATGAGCTAAGGCTCTCTTATATAGAAAACCAAGGCTAGAGGCAAAATAGCCATTTCACCCCCAAAGTTACTATTCCCACCTCCTTACTATTCATGAAGCTTCTCTTGGAAGCTTCGTGCTTCCGTTTTGCGGAATTCGTCCGACAATTCAAAAAACTGTGATTCTCGGAATCCAAATATTTTTGAATATTTTGTCTTTCTTTTACAGATTAACATTTATGCATTCTTCAGAACTTTGAAAAACCGAAAAACACTTTTTGATGATAAGTATTTTTCTTCACGTTTTTCCCTAACGTAGTTAAACGGATGAAAAGTACATAATAATACTTTTCGTCGTTTTTATTTCATTCGATTTCTGCACGTTTTTTAAGAAAAACTTTTATCGGCTAACTTAACTTTTCACAACATTTTATCGTCAAATCTTTCAACGGGATGTCATTTCGACATACCGAACTCTCAAAAAGGCCTAAGTTATTCAAACCCTAACCCTTAGGTTTCGTCGGGTGAATAGTGCCTATTTCATCTTTTTCCTCAGAAATATTCTTGTTCCTGAAATTTTTTTATTTTCTGCTTAAAAATTCTTACTCATTCAGTCTAGCTTGTAGCTAGAATCCTCCCGTTTAATAATCATCCTAAGTTCTAGAATGATTAATAAACACATAGCACAAAAATATTATTAATAAAAATTTATTTTATTAATAACTAATTCCTTAAACTTAAATTTTGAACAATCCGATTTTCCGGGTTGTCACATTCTTTCCCCCTTATAAAAATTCCATCCTCAAAATTTCTAAAACCACATACATACCCAGATGCTTTATCCTTACAACTTCTAGCAAAGGTTTTATTCCTACCATTTTTCTTACTTGTTGAATAATCTCAACATTTATTTCTTTTAATCATAACTGTCAATCCTTCGGGATATCACATTCACCCATTCTTCATAGAATTTCGTCTTCAAAATTTTAACCTACTATACTCTCAACTTCTCTTCGAAGTTCTTATCTTTCAAACATTCCCTAATCTTTATAACAAAAAAATTATGAAGTAGAATGAATAAATAGGAATATAAAAGAATCCTTTAAAATATTTTGTTATTTCCCAATAGGCAAAATAGATCTAGAAGGGGAGGGGGTGAATAGATCCTTCTTAATTTCAAATACTTTTCTGGTTTATTTTGTATTGCTCATAATTTAGCATATGACAAACATAAGAATCTTTTCAAGCACAGCGGAATAAGTAAAAGATCCCCTTCATTGATATATACATAATTATACATACATTGTTCGTAGAGTTAGTTCAATGGTAAGCAGTTAAAACATATATAGCAGTTATAGCAGTTAATAGACATAATGTAAATGACATAAAGTAAAAGACACAAGGGGTTTTAAGTGGTTCAGAGACTCAAGCTCCTACTCCACTCTTCTGCTTTCAACTAGCAGGATTTCCACTACGATTCCTTTAAGGCCAGCAGCCTTGGAACTTCAGTTCACTAAGAACTCTTCAAGGCTAGCAGCCTTGGAACTCCTCTAGTTCCCAAGGATCTCTTTAAGCCCAGCAGGCTTGGAACTCCATTTAGTCCCTGCGGACAAGGACCCCTTAGGCCCTGGCTTCATTTAGTCCATTCGGACAAGGACCCCTCAGGCCCTGGCTTCTTGTTGAGTTGTTGTTTATTTGTTGGAGTTGGTGCTGAACTCCTAAGATGTCTTCATGCTCTGAACATCTTCTATACTTAGCAGCTTGGCGTGATTACCCTTGAAGTGCAGTTAAGTTTTGCATGATGCTCAGCTTCCTTGGTAACTCAACCACTTCAGATGATCCGTTGATGAACAGCCTTGAAGATCATTCCTCTTGATACATGATGGCTACACATGATGGGTCTCTAAGATGACTGTAAGCTCTTCTGCTAGGTACTTAGAAACTTTTTCATGCTTGCCACCATAATGGCGTTTGTGATCTCCCTTCTTGATACTTGATGCCTTCTCATTATGGACTTGCTAAGATGACTGTGGGCTCTTCTCTATGGTACTTAGAGTCTTCCCATGATGGACATCAAGATTACATGATGCTCTTCTTTCTCTCGGCAGTTCAAAACACTCTTCTTGTAGTAGAACTCTCACTTCTACATTGTAGAACTCTCACTTCTACTTTTTATTTGTCTGTCTCTGAGTGTTCTTGGTGGATCATAGAGTGAGTCTTTAGACCTTCATTGGTCACTCACTATTTACGTTGGTTAGATCAGTCCACCATCTCTCCAAACTCGGCAACTCCAGCAACCCTTGATCTTTGAAGCTCTAGCAGATTTATACTCTTTTCTAATCTTTCTGTTGGAAAGTAGCCGTTGAAAGCTCTTCAAATTGCTTCACAGATCTTGAGTTGTTTGATGCAGACTGCTGATGTGACATGTCATGACTTTCTGACACTGCAGTCTACTGTTTCACCCACCCCTTCAGAGATGTTACTTTATGCCTCAGGCAGGGTGAAGACTTTATTTCCTCCTTCTGATTTCTCTATCAGAGGTTGTCCTTTTGCATCGATACTCTCAATAAGCTCTTGTCCGAATATCAACCTTCAGATTGAACCGTTGCCAATGCTTCAATTTTTAGCTACTACAAACTCTATGATTCTGATGCACGTCTTCATGGACCTGATCATAGTGTCTTGTTGAATGTTGCTCATAAACTGGTAGAGTCAACACTACGATCCTGAAGAGTGTTTATTGGATCTTCAATGTAGAACACCTCTTCCTTCTCGCTGTGCAGTGCTTCAACACTTTTGTTTGCTTCGATTGTTCTCAGATACTGATGGCTTGACTTCTTACTCTGGCCCCTTCTGAATTGCAAGATACTTCAGATTTGTGGCGCGTCCAGCTCATTTTTTTCTTGTGATCTCCCGTTCACTTATCATCAATGGACTGACCCAATGCTTAATCACTTTAGTCTTGATCTTCAGAGGCAGACCAGTATCACTATGTACACTCCATCAGTTCTTTCTTTGTTTGGCAAACACTACGATCTTGAATGTTTCTAAGATCATTGTCTTCTGTTCACTTGACAGCTACTGCACTTGCTGACTTTTCTTAGTCAGCTACTGAAGTCTTCTTGGATCAACTTGTGGAAGACTTCATCTCGAATGGCTTCTCAACTCCATCTTGATGCTGATTGGTTTGATGCTTAGATCTTCTATTAGCTTGCAAGCCATTCGTTGAGTGCTCTCTGGTTTCTTTCATATGGGATGTATCTTTGCAGTGCCAACCAGGTGCTTCATTCCTTTGGATATTCCGGGAGTGCTCATTTATTGAGAATCGTATTTGCTCTATGATTCTGTCTTGGCATTGTGATCACATCTGTTGAGGTCTTAGTTCTGCACTCTACGATTCAGCTTCGACTGTGCAGACACTACGACTCTGAGACCAGATCTTGACACTCTACGATTTCTTCCTTGTGCTTGATGTCTTCATCTGATCTTGCTCGACTACGATCTCTGCCTCTGGTATGATCAGTAGACTCTACGACTCAGAGTGTAGTCTACGATCCTGATTTGGCTTCAGCATCAGTAGACTCTACGACTCCGGTGTAGTCTACGATTCTTGACTTGGCTTTGGCAGATGCTCGGTCGGCTCGTAGGCAGGCTGTCACTACGATTCTGAACATGACTTCCTCAGCATACTACAGCTACGAGGAAGTTCTTCTCGACACACTACGATCCTTCCTCGTCTTTCTTGGCAGTCTACGAACTCCGAGATCTACTATCTTGCAGACTACGATTCTACCTCGATAGCTCCCGAGTTTTTCTTGACTCTCCTGGCAGACTACAATTTCTGGTGCAGTGTTCGACAATCAGACAAGCCTATCTATTACATCATAAGATCAACCTAACATGCTTGATCTTTCTATATTTATAGTCCTTGTACATAATTTCTTTTTAAGTACTTTACAAAACTGTTTTGCCTATGTAGGATCAACCTAACACATTTGATCAATTCATTCTAAGTCCTTGTACATATGTTTCTATTATCTATCAAAGGACTTTACAGCTTTTCTTGATGCAAGCATACTTGCATATTCATTCATATATATATATATATATATATATATCATAATCAAATCATATGTAAATAGGAATATCATTCACATGCTTATTCCTGACAATCTCCCCTTATTTGATTATGACAAAAACAATAAGTGCATATGCATGTTATGAATGAAACTTATATACAGTGAGCAGTTGTATTTCTAAAACAGATAATCATGAATGTCATTTATAATGATGTGGAATTTAATATATTGACATTTTACATCCTGGATCCAGAACATACCTAACTAGTTAGAGATGTACCTCTTTGGTTCCATGTATGCTTCCAGGATGTCTTCTGCTCAACTATTCATCTGTTTGTTCTTCTTGCTCCTGCTCCCCCTGGGATGATAACTTTCCTGCTTTGCTTTGCTCCCCCTCAGATGTATGCTTCTCTTCTCCTTCTGGCTCCCCTTTGGCTTCGGTATACATAGGCTCATCATTCTTTGGTTCCCCCTCAAATGATGACTCTGCCTCTTCTTCTGTTGTCTGCTTCTTTGACTTCTTCTCTTGTTTGATCCTCTTGTTCTTTCTTGAATGCCTCTTGCTCTGCCTCTTTCTATGCCTCTTTTCTCCCCCTTTTTGTCATTAATCACTTGAGAGAGCTGCTCCATGTTGGACATAAGCTGCTCCATTAGGTAGGAGGAGTTAGCAACTTCAAACTTGAGTTCCTGTTGGCTGCTCAAGTTGCATTGAGAAAGACTGATTCATGTTGTCAATCTTGTCAGAGAGGACTTGGATCTGCTTTTCATTGGCCTTCTATGCTCGTAGATTTTCTGCCTTCTGATCATGTATGGCCTTCAGATAGATGTTATCTCTCTCTTTGATTTTGAGGGATACATCAGCCATTGCAGTTTGAAGTCTGTTCTAAACTGAGTTATCTCCTTCTGCGGTCAACACCATCTTTGACTCTTCATTAATTTGAGATATCTTCTCAATCAGTACTTTAGAATTCTTCAGTAGTTTCTGCTCCATAAGAGTTTGATCATCTTGTTGGGCAACCTCTGGTTAAGCATCAGATTGGACTCTACGATTCTCATCCTTGGATAGATTTTCGAATGTGTTGAGAATTTGACAGATCGTTGAGTACCAATCGCTATTTGAGGATGAGAGAATGTCGGATAGCACTGCTTGAGCTAATGAAGGTTTCTAATTTTGAACTTGAACACCATCAGCAGTAGAGTGAGCAGACTCTACGATTATCTCCTTGGCCATATTCCTTCTGCCTTCAGAGTCCACTCTACGATCAAAGGGAATATAGTGATTTCCAGCATGTCGATAGACTTTGAAGTGAGGCTGGTCTTTGATCAGTTTGGTGGCAAACTTCTTCACTCTTGGAAAGTTCTGAGCCACCAGCTCCATGCTTGGAAAATGAGAGTAGCACCAGCTGAAGTAGCTTCCATCTCTTTCAGTATGGGCCTTTAGCCATGGAATCCATTGGAAAAACCATCTCGTCAGCAAATCATCAGGGTTGTAGAGGATAGTAGTGCAGTCTATCTCCATGTTATTCCAGTTTTTAAACACTTCAAATGCAGTCATCCTCACAACCTTGAGCTATTCATTTCCATAGTTTATCCATTTTTCTGGAGGTACTTCTGGTGGTTCATCAGAGACTTTCACCACTATCATTCTGGTGATTTTTTGCTGGAGATAGAACATGGTAGAATTCTGGTTCCTCAGATTCCTGATTTGCAGAGCTGGAATCCTTCTCTATTTCTTCTCTTTCGGAGCCTAAACCATTTTGATCATTTTCATCAAGGAATCCTTCTTGCTGCATTTCATTTCCCGAACCTCCTTCAGCAAGATCTTCCTCTGATTCTTCTTCTTCATTACCGGTCCTATCTTCAGCACTTTCTTCCTGTGATACAGACTCATCATCGCTTAATTCAATGACAGCATTGGAGTGATCACTTCTCTTTTTGGAGGCAAATTTGGCTTGTAGTCTGTAGCTCTTCCTTCTCCTTGGAGGTTCAGTTATGGGAGAGTTAGACTCCTCTTCCTCTTCAGATTCTGAAGCCTTTGGTTCATCAGACGAACTTCCTTGGGGCTCAGCACTGGCAGGGGCAGGCCCTTCTTCTTTGGACTCATCACCTTTTGAGCCATCATGTGGGCTTTCAGGATTTGAAGGGGCATGTTCTTCTTCTTCTTGAATCTCTTCTTCATTCTCAGAGTGAATACTCTGAGGGTTAGCTAGGGGGCTTGTTCGTTCTTTTTCATCAGCAGATGCTGCATTTTCTTCCATTAATCCAGATTCACCTTCATTACTGGATTTGGTATGTGAGGACTCAGCCTTGACATTATCAGTTCCTTTTTCTTCTACTGACTCTTCGTCCTTTTCTTCATTAGATGTACTGTCTTGGGAAACTAAGGCTGGTTTGTTTGCCACCTTAGCTTTCTTTCGTGATGGCCCTTGAAGCAGTCTGTTGCTTCTCCGCTTGGTGATTTCTGTAGTTAATACCTTTTCATCTTCAACCTTGTCTTCTGTGGAGAGACTTCTTGGCAAAGACTCAACTTTCCTCACACCTTTGGATTTCTTTCTGGCTGGTGTGATTGCTGTTAGAACAGAGTCACTAGACTCAGAATTTTCTACCTCTTTTGCCTTCCTCTTCTTTGTAAAGGCCTTGCTGCTGCTCCCGGTAGTTGTCAATCTCTTATTTTCCTTTGGATTCTTCTTCCAGTTCACAAATAGTTGTGGAGACATTACTTTGTGAACATTCAAAGGCTCTCCTTCATCATGCTTGATTTTGCTTCCTAGTTTCTTCTTTAGCACTATACTCAATAGTCTTCCATGAAACACCTTTGTCAGAGGTTTTTCTGTAGACTTCTTCAATACAGCCTTTTCTACCCATTTGGAGATTTGTTCAAACAGGATAACTCCAAAGTTGATTCGTTTCTTCAGAACTATAGCAGACATGATTTTCAACTATTGATCAAGTACCGTGTCGTGTGCAGTGTCCTTGCAAAGTATACATTTTCCCACTATCTCAGCAAGGAACTCGAATTCCTCGGGAAACTCCTTCTTCTTCATGTCTTTCAGATTAGGGTTTCTTTGGTAACACATTAGCCTCTTGCCTTCTTCAATGTCGACCTCATTCAGGTTTATCAGACCTTGGTTGGAAAACCATAGACATTGATTGATGTCTGATGCTTTTATCTTCAGACTTACTCCTTTCACCTTCGTGGTCAGAAGCCCAGAATTCATTGAAGCATTTGAGTAGAACTGCTTAACTAGCTCTGTATAGATTGGAGTGTCGGCTTCCAAGCACTCAGAGAATCCAGCATTCTTTACGAGCTCAAGTATGTTCTTGAACTTCTTTTCTGATCTTTCGAAACTTTTTGAAGCCGAGTTGAATGCCAGTGATTACTTTCCAATCTTCCATTAGAATAGTTCGAGAAATATGGGTATTTTAATTCAGAGGAGCTTATGAGAAATGGCTGATCGTGATTTGGGCAAGTCTCTGGAAGGTTAATTGATTTTGGCTTTTGAGAGGATTGTAGGGTTTGAAAATGGGAGGGAGACAGGTTCGATAGTTTCTGATAACTGTTTGTAGATTTTGAATTTATCTTTATGACAGTTTCTTCTGACTCTGCATAGGTAGTGATGTGTCAACCAACCATTGGTTACACGATGCCCAGTAATGAGCTGTAACTCCCCTATTACCTCTTCAGTTTAATGTCCCTTAAAACAAACAGGCGTTCATGACGTGGATTGACCGTTGACCATTTTGGTTCGTAGAGTAGCATGGTAAGGCGGCTATGAACTCTGCGATTTGCTTCGTCGACTGTAACGGGACGAGTTGTTTGAGTTGTGATTCTGAGGACAGAATCCTTTTAAGAGGGGAAAGATGTGACAACCGAGATTTTGTAATTAATTTTAATATTTATCGGATTGAATAAATATTTTTTGATGAATTAATTATTAGATTAAATAATTAATTGATGAAATTGTGGTAGATTAATTTAATTATATGTGTTACATTTATTAAATTAATGTGGAGAATTTTTATTATCGAAATATGTGATTATGTGAACTTATTATATTAAAAGAAATATTTAATAAGACTAATGTTATTTTAATTAATTAATTTATTAATTAGAGATTTAATAATTTGATATTATTATTAAATGAGAATTTAATTATTTGACAATGTGAATTAATGAGAAATTATTATATTTTATTTAAATTAAATTAAATAAGATAATTGAACTGGGTGTGACTTGATTTAAACTATATTATAAAGGTTTAATTAAATTAAATGATTTTTGAAACCTATTCTAGCTAGACAAACATGACACTAAGGGAGGTTGGGAGCAATTACCCATGTTAGGTAACTGACCTCTATCATGCACATCAGTTCACCTTATTTATTAGTATACGCATTCTTTTTCATTATTTGGCTAAGTCTGGCATAGAACAGAGAGGGAAAAGAGAGAGAGAGTTTGAGAATTTTTTTTGAGAAGTTTGTGAATCTGTATTTGAAGTAGAGAGAATTGTCATCCTTGTTCATCTACGCTTTGGTAATTCTCTTCAATCCAAATTCTTATTTTACGTCTTTTAAAGTTTTCATGAATATGGCTTAAAGTCTTCTGTAAAGTTTCTGTAATTGGAAAGGGTAACAATTATGTGAATATATGTAATCATTCGAGTAGTATAGCATGTTTATATATATATTGCATGATTCCATATCATAAGTTTCATAATACTATGACTTGTTATTTCAAAAATTTACAGAATACATTATATGGCCATATGGCCCTTATACGTAACTTTAATATGTCAACCATAAATTTTTCTACAAAATTTCCACTTGTATATGATTATGCATGCTAAAACAAACAAAACGAAACTTGAATGGCTGGATTTAGTCTTATAACGAATCCGTAGTATTAAATTCTATATTTTGTTCAAAAACCTTCAAGAACATCAAGAGCAGTATAATTTGCATAATTTAATTATGTGATTATGTGTTTTAATGGGTTAAAATCACTCTAGTATTGATTATATATGAATTCTAACATGTGGATATGTTTAATTTGGAGAATTAATGATTATGTAGTGTTTATTTCGCTGAATTCTGTGTTCTTCGCGAACTGGAAATTCAGAATCTGGAGTGTCGAGCCGCGGCGCCAACTCTAGGCCTGAGACTCGCGACGCAGGGCCACCGCACCGCAGCGCCAGAGACCTACGCCGCAGCGCCACGGCGCCAAGACCCAGTACATCAATGGCGCCGCATCGCCACTTAGCAGATTGGCCAGAAATGAGTTTTTAAAATGTTTAAGTCTAGCAATGTGTTATTAACTTAGTCTATTGATCATAAATACTTGTTAGACATATAATTAGGTGTTAAAATAAATTCTTAACACGTCCATAACACAATTACATGTGAATTGAATGATCAAATGCATAGTTAGCTTATTGTTCGTGAAATCTAATTTTTTGACAATAAGTGTAGTAATTGACTAAGTATAGTCATGAATTCGAGTTAGACAAAAGAATAAACTTATGATGTTTAGTACGTTGCAATTGACTGGTATTGTGAACGTAAATGATATGTAGGATTTAAATCAAGGAACGAGTTTAATTAACGTGTAATCTACGCACGAGGCAAGTTTCCTAACCCTACTTGTTATCACTATTCAAGTTTGTAAATTACTTCAAGCAATTCTCGTTATTATTAAATCAAGTTTGATTTGTTATATTAAAGATTAATTATCTTTTCAAAGTATGAATCTGTTATACAACACTTGTTCTATTGTATACCTCTTGAGATTGTTATTCAATTTAAATACCATTTATTGTTAAATCTTGTTAGACTAGCGAACCCTTAATGATTCGACAAGCCCATAGTTGATGAGCGTTCTAAATTTCAGAACCCTTGATGATTTATCCAAACCAAACTTCCTTTGGTGCGGACTCTAATGTCAAACTGAGATGAACAACCCTGTAAAGGGATTATTTACGCTTTATCGTTAAGATATTGTGCACAGTATGGTACTAAGGGCTGATCCCCTTAAGTACGAGAAGAAGAGTCCATAGTCTTATGACTGTTAAAGGTTTCAAGTACAACCCTTGATAACCTATGACATAGTTCAAGGTCTTATGACCCTCAGATTTCTTTTGATTCTTGTTATTCATTCTTGATTCAAAAGTTGAGCTTTATTTCAGAAGTCTTTGATTCGCTCGCATGTTATTATATTGTTACTTTCATTATTATACTTGTGGGCAATCATGCTCACTCTTGCGTAATAATAACATTGCAGTTATGAACGAAAGAGCAGACGAACCTTCCACTAGTAAAGGCAAGGGCAAGCTTAGCAAGTAATGAAGATTGATTATTTATGTGGTTATGTAATGATAAGTAGAATTGATGTTACTTAAGACTTATTTGTTTATGTTTCCGCACAGATGATTTAAGGTTAGAGTAACCTGGGATTTATTTATTTTGTAGTTGATGTAACCCCATAAGGGGAGATTTATTATTATTTCTATCTATTGCATAGTTTGCATTTATTTATGGGTAGATAGATGGATGATGTTTGTACAGTGAACACCAAATCCTGTGGAAATGGAAGTACCGAATTTGGGGGTGTCACAGGTTGGTATCAGAGCTGTAGGTTATGAACCTTAGGTGGGGGAACAACCTTAGGTAGTAGCCTTGTGGGAGATCGAGAACATAGTGGTGGAAAACTCTTATCGAGTTCTAAGAAATGAATTTCTAAATTCATTGAAGATAATAAAAGACTTTATGTGCTTATGTGTTAATCTATGTGTTGGCTAGCATGGATTAGTAACTAAAACTTAAAATTTTATTGTCAGGATGTCGGATGTTGGAGGAGCTAGTCGAGCTGGGGAGGAGGAACCCTGAGTGCCTACTGAGGAGGAGCCCCGAGACATTCATGTTGTCAGGGAGCAGTTGATTCAGAGGGAGCCATCTCCGTTGATCACTGTTGTTGGTCAGGAGCATGAGCCGGAGACTGATCCAGAGGAGGATCCTAAGGAGGAAGAGGAAGAAGAGGAGTTCCCACTGAACTCCATTGATGCTGAGATGTACGACGCGTTATATGACCGTAACGTAGAGTTAAGTGACATTGTTCAGGATTTGACTGAGCGAACGATTATCCAGCAAATTACCATCGAGCAGAAGGATAGGGAGATTGTGAATCTTCACACACGTGTAGGAAACGTGGAGTGAGATTTGGTTCACGAGAAGGGTCAAATCGAAGAGAAGACCGAAGAAATAGAGAAGTTAAAGAAGGAATTGAAGGAAAGCTCAAAGAGGCTGATCATAGCAGAGGAGGGTTGGGTAAGAGAATCACGTCGTGCTGATCTTGCAGAGAGGGACTGTCGTGTAAAGAAGGCTAAGCTTGGAGAGACATACTCTACACTTAATAATGCAATGGATGAAGCCCAGGATCGAGTTTTGAGGTACCCAATCCAGTTTGAAGGTCAACCATCGTACATGCTGGATCGCAGAACGATGTCTCGCATCATAGAAGAGGAACGTAGCAAGGCTATTCGGTGCCTTAACAGGCAGTGATAGTATTTGTTTAATTATGTGAAAAACTTATCTATTATTTTAGATGTAAATTCAGACGTGTTTATGAACGAATGAATATTTTAATGTTTTAAATCCTGTAGATTCTTTATCTCGGGATAGTTGATGTAAATAGCAGCGATGCTATCATTTAATGTTAAAACTTTTGATTTGAATAAATATATCAAGTTGTTTCAGATAATGTGTTAAGTGATTATGTTAAATTGTTGAGTTAATCCTTAACTATTTAGAGAAATAAATAAAGATCTAATAAGCGTATATTTTTAACAGAAATATGCCGCTGAGAAGAAGACAAAACCGTCAACCAGCTCAGGAAGAGTCAACGAATAATAACAATAACGCCAATGCTAATCCCGTCCAACAATTAGTGAACTTACTAGCTAGGGCAACGAATAATCAACCTCAAGCTCTACCGAATACTTCGTTTAAGGATTTCAAGGCGGTGGGACCGCCGGAGTTTAAAGGCTCAATGAACCCGATCGAAGCTCAGACTTGGGTTATGGAGATGGGGAAGGTTTTTGAGGTCGCAAGAGTCAGAGAGGACCAGAAGACTGCTTTTGCAACGTTTATGCTGAAATCTAAAGCCAATTTTTGGTGGCAAGCAAATAAGGTCCGTGGAGGAGAAGGTATGATAACCTGGAAGAGGTTCAAGAAGATGTTTTTCAAAATATATTTCCCAACTACCTCGCAAAACCAATTGGAGGTTCAGTTTCTGGAATTGAAGCAAGGGAATATGTCTGTATCAAATTATGCGGCTAGATTCAACGAATTGGCAAGGTTCGCCACGTATTAAGTGCACACGGATGAGAGAAAAGTAAGAAGGTTCGAACAAGGACTGAAGCCGTGGTTGTATAGTAAGGTGTCGATGTTTCAGTTGAAGACATTCGCCGGGGTATTAGAGAAAGCCATACTCGCTGAGGGTGGAAGCGATACAGTAACGAAGTATAATCAAGAGCAGAAGAAGAAGAAGAAGAGTGAGAATGAAGGTAATAACAATACTGGTGGGAGTAGCACTGGGGGTAGTCATAATCAGAAGAGGAAGTGGACGGATAACTCGTCAGCTGGAAGTCAACAAGGAGGGCAGAAGAAGAAGATCGAGGCGTGCTCAAGCTGCGGAAAAGCTCATTTGGGAGTTTGCATGAAAGGGAAACGTGTATGCTACAATTGTGGTCAGGAAGGCCATATAGCACCTAACTGTCCTAACCCAAAGAAGGGTGCCTGCTTCACTTGTGGTTCAAAGGATCATTTGGCAAGAGACTGTCCTAAGAAAGGATCTGGAGGGGCAGGATCAGGAGGAAACCGGGGAAATAGAAGTGGGAGCGCTTTGACCATCACAGGATCAATCGCAACTAATCGACCAACCGCCAGGACTTTCAATATGATGGTGCAGGATGCAGTGCAGTCGCGGGATATGGTGTCAGGTATCATTCCGATCAATAGAGTTAATGCTTACGTATTATTTGATCCGGGTGCTACTTGTTCATTTATATCCAATGACTTTGCTAAGAATTTAGAATTGCCTAAGGATGAGTTAGAATACCCCATGAATATAGAAATCGCGAATAGAGAAATAATCCCTGTTAAGTACGTGCATAAGAACTATAGAGTGGATATTAAGGGTAATATCATGAACGTAAATCTTATCCCTATTCGACTTGGGGAATTTAATGTTATCTTGGGAATGGACTGGTTATTCAATTCCGGGGCGGTAATTGATTGCCAAAAGAAGCGTATTAACCTTATGACTTAGTCAAAGGTTGTGTTTTATGGTAGCAAGTCACCTAGACAAGTGAGTTGTTTGACGATGATGCAGGCCAGGAAGTTGTTACGACAAGGATGTGTAGAATATTTAGCTTACATAGTCGACAGTCGTAAAGAGAATCCGAAAGTAGAGGAGATACCAGTAGTGAGGGATTTCGTCGAAGTATTTCCAGACGATTTACTAGGACTTCCGCCAGATAGAGAAGTCGAATTTGTGATCGATTTGGCTCCAGGAACGACTCCAATATCGAAGGCACCGTACCGAATGGCACCGGTAGAGATGAAAGAACTGATGGCCCAACTACAAGAATTACTGGACAAGAAGTATATCCAACCAAGCGTATCACCGTGGGGAGCGTCGGTTTTATTTGTGAAGAAGAAGGACGGGACAATACGGCTCTGCATTGACTATAGAGAACTGAATAAGGTCACAATTAAGAATAGGTATTCATTACCAAGAATCGATGATCTGTTTGATCAATTGAAGGGAGCAAAATACTTTTCCAAGATAGATTTGCGAAGTGGTTATCATCAACTAAAGGTGAGACCAGAGGATGTACCGAAGACAGCGTTCAGAACACGATATGGTCACTACGAATTTTTAGTAATGTCGTTTGGTTTAACGAATGCTACTGCAGCATTTATGGGACTGATGAATGGTGTGTTCAAGCCGTTTTTGGACAAGTTCGTAGTGGTATTTATAGATGATATTTTGGTATATTTAAAAACCAAGGAAGAACATGAAGAGCATTTGAGGGTGACGTTAGAAACTTTGAGGAAGGAGAAGTTGTATGCTAAGTTTTCGAAATGCGAATTCTGGATTGAAAGGGTACAATTTCTAGGACATGTGATTGATAGGGACGAAATTTCGGTGGATCCCTCCAAAGTCGAAGCTGTGATTAACTGGGATCAGTCGAAGACGCCGTCGGAAGTAAGAAGTTTTCTTGGATTGGCAGGTTATTACAGAAGGTTCATTCAGGACTTTTCCAAGATCGCAACTCCGTTAACGAATTTGACTCGAAAAGCTGTGAAATTTGTTTGGACGGAGAAGTGTGAGGAAAACTTTCAAGAATTGAAGAAAAGGTTGAGTACAGCACCTGTGTTGTCTCTTCCGGATGATACAGGAAATTTTGTGGTTTATAGTGATGCGTCGCATAAGGGACTTGGCTGTGTGCTTATGCAGAACGGTAGAGTTATTGCGTATGTGTCACGACAATTGAAGGATTACGAGAAGGGGTATCCGACCCACGATTTGGAGTTAGCTGAAGTGGTTTTCGCTTTGAAAATCTGGAGGCACTATCTCTACGGGGAGAAGTGTGAAATATATACAAACCACAAGAGTCTGAAATATATTTTTACATAGAAAGAATTGAATATGCACCGAAGAAGGTGGTTGGAATTAATTAAGGACTACGACTGTGAGATTTTATACCATCCGGATAAGGCAAACGTGGTTGCCGACACTTTAAGTAGAAAGGGTCGGGAGAAACTGATGATCTTAACCGATCAGGAGGAGTTAATTTCAGCAATGGAAAAGCTAGAATTGGAGGTGAAGTGTCCTATGGAGATCGATGAGAAGCTGTTTCAGATACAATCTGGCACAACACTACTAGACAAGGTTAAGGAGGCGCAACTTCAGGATGATGAATGTAAAACAGTGAAAAGGAAGATATCAGAAGGAACCGAATCAAGATTCAAGATGGATAAGGAAGGAATACTAAGATTCGAGAACAGAATTTGGGTACCGCCAGTACCAGAGATTAAGAAAGACATTTTGAGCGAGGCTTATAGCTCACGATATTCGATTCACCCTGGTAGTGTGACGCCCCCAAAACAAGTCCAATCCATCCAACCCATTCTGAGTCGCCAAATACATGGTACAGAAAATAACTACAACTTTATTATTACAATTGTCGTGCAAAATACGACAACACATATACGGTGAGTTTAAATACAAATATTGTCATCTAGACAGTATTCATACTCAATTAAGTACTCATTATACTTATTGATACACTATTTTACAAAATAGTGAGGACTACTAAAACAACTGTCTTGAACCATCATTCCACACCCCGACTAGTACTCGCTACATTCTCGCCTCCTGAGAAGAAAAATGGAACAACAAGGAAAAGGGTGAGCTCAACTAGCCCAGTAAAGAACATTATGACTAAGATAATATAAAACAAATTATCGTTAGTCTTCAACAGGGAAAAATCTAATAGAATACAATAGACAACAAGTTTTGAATCAATATTCGCAGCGGAAATTAATAATTCATAGAAGAGTTACGTAGAGAATGAAATCTACGATTATCTATGAATTTAAAAGTCCATCATCAACATTTTATCCCTGTAACATCAATAAATATCTGGAATCAAATAGTCATCTTTGCACTACAGGCCAAAGATATTCATCAGTTGGTCATGTTCATCTCAACACCTGTTCATCTTTGCACTACGGGCCAAAGATATTCATCAGAAATCATTCATCTTTGCACTACAGGCCAAAGATATTCAGTTATATCATCATTTAAGACTGAGGATGATGAAAAATATTTTAAAGGAAATGAATCCAGTGAAACAAAATAATAAATATTAAGGATTCGTATTTCAGCTATTCCATGTCCAAAAATACCTCATAAATAATCATAGTGGAGTAAAATTCAAGAATGATCAAAATATGGATACAATCAAAGCTAGTATCCAGAATAGATATTTTGGACGAAAAGAAGAAAATTTTATTTTTCGGTGAATAGTAACTCGTGAATAGTAACTCGTGAATAGTAACTCATGAATAGTAACCCCGACATGAAAAGTTCCAAATTTGATAAAAAGTTCAGATCAATACTTCGGCATAATGATATTGAAGAAAATAATATCATTTAAGAAGAAATAACATCCCTTACCTCAGCAAAAACAGTACTTCTAGTTAAAACACCGGATATAGCTTATGACTTGAACTTGCACCGTATAGCAATACTCAAAGTATTAGAATACTCACAAGAATATGCTCACTAATATAGAGAGAGAAAGAGAGAGAAGATCTCAGTTTCTGGTGTGATTTTCAATTCTAACCTAAGCACCCTATTTATAGGAAAATGCTTAGAACACCAAAGCAGAAAATTTAATATAATAATATTATATTTACAAAATTGTCAAGCCCACCTTGGAAGATTTGAATTCAGCCCATTTATATCACATGTTAGCCCACTTAAATGCCAAAAAACGTTTTTCTTCAAAATAATAAATAAAACTTCCAAAAATCAATTATTTCGGAACTCCAGAACTTCAATAATTCATAATAAATAGCCCTTTTGTCAGAAAATTCGAATCTCGCGAGTTTTTATAGGAAATTCAATTCTCTACAACTTTACAGAAGAAAATTTTTCCAAATTTCAAACAGAAATTGACCGAAATCCACAAACGGACGATTTTACAGTCAATAATAAATTTTCGGTCAAGAATTATGTCCACCAACACACAAAACATGTGTTAATCATTTAATGCCACAAAAATACTCTTCCTCCTCATATACTCATATATCCCACATTCATTGTAAAAATATCACCATCAATATATTATTAAAATAATATATTTAAATGAATTATTTTATCAGAAAAAGATAAAATATTAATTTTCAACAATTGTCACATTAAAAATTTTCTCCATCTATATCCACATAAAATCACTATTTTTCTCATCATATAAATTAATAATTAATTATACACAAATAATATTATAGAATCACAGTACTGGCAACCAGGCCATTCCCAGGAAAGAGGGGACTTTCCAATAAGGATCTCTCCTTACTGGCGTGCAATTAGATGACCAAACCTCTCCTTAGACAGAACTTTCTAGACATTGTCAATAATGTTATCTAATAATATTATTCAGATAATATGAATTATTGTTCTGATAATAGAAAATACTGTGTAGTGACAATTATTAAAACAACAGTAATATAAAATATCAACGCAGCAATTATTGAATCAATACAATATTGAACAGTAATTACTGTAACAATTATTGAGTAGTGCCTTCTTACGTAAGAATCAATAATTGGTGCAATACCGTGTGCTACTGTGCAACAACGCGTATTACTGTGTTTTAACCACCGGGTATTCCAACAGTATTAACGGTAGCAACTACGCCGTTGTTTATAAACAACTTATTTTTGTCGTTTTCTTCATCCAATCGCTTTCCGTTATGGGGCCCACACAAGGCTGCGCCGTCGTACGAATATTCCCCGACAGGAATATTCCACGACCAAACAAATATTCCCCGACAACAATGAATATTTTAGGACCACTTGCTTATTTGAAATATTTGTGCATTTTACCCATAACTAACTACATTAATCAAATCAACCCTTACTATTTTAAAATAATAAATAGAGGAAATTAAATTTCATTTATTAATAATTTGGGGTCTTACAACCTCCCCTCCTTATGAAATTTTATCCTCGAAATTGACATACGTACCTGGTGTTTCGAAAAGATGAGGATATCTCGCTTTCATTTCCGTTTCCAACTCCCAGGTCATTTCCTCAATAGCATGGTTTCTCCACAAAACTTTAACTTGTGGTAAGATCTTCGTGCGTAGGACATGCTCCTTCCTATCCAAGATCTTGACAGGTACCTCTTCGTACGTTAAGTCTTCGGCTATCTCGTCCGGTTCTAACTCAATAACGTGGTTCGGGTCTTTCACATATTTACGAAGCAGATATATATGAAAAACATTATGAACACGAGACATTCTTGGAGGTAATGCGAGTCTATATGCCACATTTCCTATTCGGTCAAGAATCTGAAATGGACCAATAAATCGTGGATTGAGCTTTCCTATCTTCCCAAATCTTGTAACTCCTTTCCATGGTGCTACACGTAATACTACATGATCCCCAATGTCAAATTCTACGTCCTTTCGATGAAGATCCGCATAACTCTTTTGTCGATCCTGTGCCGTTTGTATACGTTGTCGAATCGTTTGGATCTTCTCTGTAGTCATTCGTACTAACTCTGGTCCCAACAACGTTGCTTCTCCCACCTCATCCCAATATACTGGAGAGCGACACTTTCGTCCATACAATGCTTCAAATGGAGCCACACCTATATTTGCCTGATAACTGTTGTTGTAGGAGAATTCCACCAATGGTAAATACTTATTGTGACGCCCCCAAAATAGGTATACAACACTCATTCTGAGTCGCCAAAATATATGGTACAGAAACAACTGCATCTTTATTATTACAACACAAGAACTGTGAGTTTAAATACAAATATTGTCATTTAGACAATATCCACACTCAAATAAGTCCTCATTACAATTATTGATACATTATTTCACAAAAATGGTGAGGACTACTAAAGTAACTTCTAGAACCATCATTCCATACCCCGACTAGTACTCACTACATTCTCGCCTCCTGAGAAAAATGGAACAAAAAGGAAAAGGGTGAGCTCAACTAGCCCAGTAAAGAACATTATGACTAAGATAATACAGAACAAATTATCGTTAGTCTTCAACAGGGAAAAATCTAATAGAATACAATAGACAACAAGTTTTAAATCAATAACTGCAGCGGAAACAGCAAACCATTAGAAGAGTCAAGTAGAGAATGAGTTCTACTATCTTCTAAGATTTAAAAGTCCATTATCAATATTTTATCCCTGTAACAACAATCAATAACCATCTTTAATCAAATATTCATCTTTGCACTACAGGCCAAAGATATTCATTTGTATCACCAGTCGGTCATGTTCATCTCAACACCTGTTCATCTTTGCACTACGGGCCAAAGATATTCATCAGTTAATCATTCATCTTTGCACTACGGGCCAAAGATATTCAGTAATATCATCATTTAGGACTGAGGATGATGAAAAATATCTTAAAGAAAACGAATCCAGTGAAACAAAATAACAAATATTAAGGATTCGTATTTCGATTTATCCATGTCCAAAAATACCTTATAATTATTCATAGTGAAGTAGAATTCAAGAATGATCAAAACATGGATACAATCAAAGCTAGTACTCAGAATAGATATTTTGGACGAAAAGAAGAAAATTTTATTTTTCGGTGAATAGTAACTCGTGAATAGTAACTCGTGAATAGTAACTCATGAATAGTAACCCCGACGTGAAAAGTTCCACATTTGATAAAAAATTCCAACCAATATTTCGGCATAATGATATTGAAGAAATAATATCATTTTTGAATAAAATAACATCCCTTACCTCGTAAAGACAGTACTTCTGGTCGGAATACCGGTATAAGGCTGAAAGACACTTGCTCTGATGAATAGAAACTCTCAAAGTATCTAAATACTCACAAAATACACTCAATAATCTAGAGAGAGAAAGAGAGAAAACTTGTTTCTGGTGTGATTTTCAATTCTAACTTAGCCCTCTATTTATAGGAAAATATTAGCACGCCGAAGCAGACTTAACCTGCAACCTGATGGCTTTACCTGCTACTATTCCCACCCACCACATTTGAATAAAAATCTCAGCACATTTCTTCACCAACCAAGAGTGGGGCCCACCAATTCTAGAATTTTCTACCAAAATGATTAACTCCAAAAATTCAACAATTTCTGAACCAGTCATCTCGTAAAATTCATAATAAATCATACATTCATTTTTAACGGTTCAAAATTTGTGGACATATACTCAACTTATATATGTATAACATATCCAAAAATTACCACGATCCAACGGTCGGATTAAAAATTATAACCCCCGCAAAATATCTCAAAAACCCTGATTTTTAATACCTCCATTCCGACAAAAATACTGATAAAAACCTCAACATTAACTCCTTCATTTTTAACCACAAAAATATATCCCTCATTTATATCCACAAAAATAAATATTTCCTTATCATATGAATCAATAATTAATTATTTACAAATAATATTACAGAATCACATTTATGACAACCAGGCCGTTTTCAGGAAAGAGGGGGCTTTCCAATAAGGATTTCTCCTTACTGGCGCGCAATTAGATGACCAAACCTCTCCTTAGACAGAACTTTCTAGACATTGCCAATAATGTTATCTAATAATATTATTCAAATAATATGAATTATTGATCTGATAATGGGAAATACTGTGTAGTGACAATTATTGAAACAACAGTAATATAAAATATCAACGCAACAATTATTGAATCAATAAAATAAAATACTGAACAGTAATTACTGTAACCATTATTGAGTAGTGCCTTCTTACGTAAGAATCAATAATTGGTGCAATACAGTGTGCTACTGTGTAACAACGCGTATTACTGTGTTTTAACCACCGGGTATTCCAACAGTATTAACGGTAACAACTACGCCGTTATTAATAAATAACATATACTTGTCGTTTTTTTCATCCAATCGCTTTCCGTTATGGGGCCCACAAAAGACTGCGCCGTCGTACGAATATTCCCCGACAGGAAGAATATTTCACGACCAAACGAATATTCCCCGACAACAATGAATATTTTATAACCACCTGCTTATTTGAAATATTTGCGCATTTTACCCATAACTAACCTCATTAATCAATTTAACACTTACTATTTCAAAATAATAAATAGAGGGAATTTAAATTTCATTTATTAATAATTTGGGGTCTTACAACCTCCCCTCCTTATGAAATTTCGTCCTCGAAATTGACGTACGTACCTGATGTTTCGAAAAGATGAGGATACCTCGCTTTCATTTCCGTTTCCAACTCCCAGGTCATTTCCTCAATAGCATGGTTTCTCCACAAAACTTTAACTTGTGGTATGACCTTCGTGCGTAGGACATGCTCATTTCTATCCAAGATCTTGACAGGTACCTCTTCGTACGTTAAGTCTTCAGCTATCTCGTCCGGTTCTAACTCAATAACGTGGTCTGGGTCTTTCACATATTTACATAACACAGATATATGAAAAATATTATGAACACGAGACATACTTGGAGGTAACGCGAGTCTATAGGCCACATTTCCTACTCGGTCAAGAATCTGAAATGGACCAATAAATCGTGGATTGAGCTTTCCTCTCTTTCCAAATCTTGTAACTCCTTTCCATGGAGCCACACGCAACAATACATGATCCCCAATGTCAAATTCCACATCCTTTCGATGAAGATCCGCATAACTCTTTTGTCGATCCTGTGCCGTTTGTATACGTTGTCGAATCGTTTGGATCTTCTCTGTAGTCATGCGTACCAACTCTGGTCCCAACAATGTTGCTTCACCCACCTCGTCCCAGCATACTGGAGAGCGACACTTTCGTCCATATAATGCTTCAAATGGGGCCACACCTATACTTGCCTGATAACTGTTATTGTAAGAGAATTCCACCAATGGTAGGTACTTATCCCAACTCCCTTTGAAATCTAGGACACAAAGTCTTAATAGATCTTCAAGAGTTTGAATAGTCCTCTCTGATTGTCCGTCCGTTTGAGGATGGTATGCCGAACGAAATCGTAAATCTGTGCCCATAGCTTTTTGCAAGCTAACCCAAAATCTTGAAGTGAATCTTGGGTCACGATCCGAAACTATGGATACTGGCATGCCATGCAGTCTCACAATCTCATCTACGTATATACGAGCAAGACGTTCAAGGGAATAAGTCTCCCGTATCGGCAAGAAATGAGCAGACTTGGTTAATCTATCAACAATAACCCAAATAGCATTTATGCCTTGAGAAACCGTGGGAAGACCCGTAACGAAATCCATGGTAATGTGTTTCCACTTCCATTTCGGAATCTCAAGTGGTTGCAATGGACCCTTTGGCACTTGATGTTCCGCCTTTACACGTTGACAAGTTAAACACCTCGAGATAAACTTTGCAATCTCTCTCTTCATATTATTCCACCAAAATGTATGTCGAAGATCACGATACATTTTGGTACTTCCAGGATGGATTGTAAATGGTGTATTGTGTGCTTCCATCATGATCTTGTACTTCAAATCAGAATTGTTAGGAACACAGAGTCTGGAGTGGACTCGAAGTATTCCTTCTTCATCGATTCTTGCTTCTAGAATAGAACCTTCTTGCACTTTCTTCTTCATACGCATCAGCTCTATGTCCGTAGCTTGAGCAGCTTTAACTTTATCGATTAAAGTCAGTTCTACTCGTATATTTGATATCATCATGTGGGTACTTGGAGCCTTCATCTCTATCCCCATCCTTTGCAAGTCATACAAAATGGGCCTTTGTGTTAACAACATTGCACTCGTACCCGCATATGATCTTCTACTCAATGCGTCAGCTACTACGTTTGCTTTTCCAGGATGATATTGGATGGTATGGTCGTAATCTTTCAACAGCTCGAGCCAACGTCGCTGCCGCATGTTGAGTTCCTTTTGGGTGAAGAAATATTTGAGGCTTTTATGATCTGTATAGATCTCCACTTTCTCCCCATACAGGTAGTGTCTCCAGATCTTCAATGCGAAAACTACTGCTGCCAACTCCAAATCATGAGTAGGATAATTCCTCTCATATTCTTTGAGTTATCGCGAGGCATAGGCTATGACTTTCCCATGTTGCATGAGAATACATCCTAACCCTTTGCCTGAAGCATCACTGTAGATAACAAATCCATCCGAACCAGATGGTATTGTCAGAACAGGTGCCGAAATGAGTCTCCTCTTAAGCTCTTGAAAACTCTTCTCGCATTCCTCGCTCCATACGAATTTGATATCTTTCCGAGTCAGCTGAGTTAACGGGGTAGCGATTCGAGAAAACCCTTCCATGAATCTCCGATAATAACCAGCTAAGCCCAGAAAGCTACGTACTTCGGTCACCGTCTTTGGTTGCTCCCAACTTTGTATTGCTTCAATCTTCGCCGGGTCAACAGATACTCCATGTTTTGACACCACGTGCCCTAGGAAAGCTACTTCCTTTAGCCAGAACTCGTATTTCTTCAACTTAGCATATAACTTATTTTCACGCAGCCTTTGGAGTACCAGCTTCAAATGATGCTCATGATCTTCACGGCTTTTGGAATATATGAGGATGTCATCAATAAAGACAACAACGAACTGATCCAAATAATCCTTCAATACTCGGTTCATCATATCCACGAAAGCCGCAGGAGCATTAGTCAATCCAAAAGACATGACTAGGAACTCATAATGTCAGTACCGAGTTCTGAAGGCAGTCTTTGGAATATCCTCAGTTTTAACCTTCAGCTGATGATATCCAGAACGAAGATCGATCTTTGAAAAGAATTGTGCTCCTTGTAACTGGTCAAACAGGTCATCAATACGAGGTAGCGGATACCTATTCTTAATAGTGACATGGTTTAATTCCCGGTAATCAATACAAAGTCGCATACTCCCGTCTTTCTTCTTTACAAATAAAACAGGAGCACCCCAAGGAGATGTACTAGGACGAATGAAACCGATGTCCAACAACTCTTGTAGTTAGACCTTTAACTCCTGAAGTTCAATAGGAGCCATTCGATATGGGGTTTTAGAAATGGGCTTTGTACCAGGTTCAAGATCAATAAAGAATTCAATTTCTCGTTCCGGGGGTAGACCGGGAAGTTCTTCAGGAAATACGTCAGGAAAGTCAATAACAACAGGAATATTATTCAAATTTAACGTGTCTTTATTCAAATCCATAACATGGGCTAAGAAAGCTTGACATCCGTTTTTTAATAAACGAATGGCTTTATGGCTTGATATAACAGTGATTGATTTTAATGGCTTAGTTGTTTAAATTCGTACAACAGGTTGGTTAGGAATATGAAAACTAACAACCTTACGAAAATAATCAATTTTGGCATGATGAGTAGTTAGCCAATCAATCCCTAAAATCACATCAAAAGCAAGTATCTTTAAAGAGATAAGGTCAACATGTAAGGTGATGGTGCCAACTTGGATCACACAAGATTTATAAACAGTGGATGTGATGAAAGTTTCTCCTAACGGAGTCTCCACAGATAAATCAAAGTCTAACTTCTCCGGAGTCAAGTTTAAACGTTGAGCACAAGCAGGAGAGATAAAAGAATGGGTAGAACCGGTATCTAATAAGGTATAAACTTCGCATGAATTTATGATTAGCTTACCCGTGATCACCTCGTTTGGGTTCCTCGCATGTTGACCAGTCACGACAAACGCTCTTCCAGGAACCGTTGACTTTATCTTTTCTGGGACAGCTTTTTGAGTCACCATCCCCGCTGGACTTGGTTTTGCTATAGTGCAATCTCGAGTGATATGTCCTTCCTTTCCACAATTATAACATACCTTAAACTGTTGTGGGCAGTTTGGGCTGATATGTCCTTCTTTTTCGCACTTATAGCATATAATCGGTGGTCGTTCTCCTCCCTTGGAACCAGTTGCTGCTGGTGCTGACGTCTTCGTATTGTCATTGTTGAATCTCCTCCTTTTAAAATCTCCTCCCGACTCGCTTCTTCTATTTTCATAGCCACGATTACCACCAGAGTGGTTGCCGTTCTTGTCTGTATTTTTCTTTCTCCGCTGGTTATCATTGTTCTGATGACTGCTGTCACCGATATGATCCTGGTTGTGGTCCCTCAGTTGACCGTACTCATTATCTCGCTCTAATAATTGAGCCCTATTGACAACATCTGAATAGAGAGAAAATTTATGAGAAATGAGATATTGACGTATGCCAGGTTTCAAACCTCTCAAAAATATCCTCGTCATACGTTCCTCATTCTCCACCAAATGAGGTGCAAACCTGGACAACTCTGCAAACCTCGCCTCGTACTGAGACACCGTCATGTTATTCTGCTCCAGTCTAATAAACTCTACCTCCTTCATATGACGAATACTTTCAGGAAAGTACTTGTCATTGAACAGTTTCTGAAATGTTTCCCAAGACATGCTGAGTGCGGTTGGATGGGTACGCTTCACAGACTCCCACCAGTAATCTGCCTCGCCACGGAACATAAAGGTGGCGAATGGAACCTTCTGTTCCTCCGTGCATCCCAAGACATCGAATATCTTGGTAATTTGCTTGACCCACGTTTCCGCCATGATCGGATCCGGCTTTCCCTTAAATTCTGGTGGTCCCAATTCTTTGAACTGTTTGGCTGTGACAAACCGTGAATTGCTATCATTTCCTCCTGTATTTTGAACACGAGTCTCCCTCGTCTGGTTTTGCATGAATTGCAAAAAACTTCTAAACATTCCATCATTCATCATCTGCTCATTGGTGTTGTTCACAGGAGGAACATTGCCAGCCTGTTGCACGTTCTCCTCGTTGGTAAGCACCGGTGTCTCCACGGTCTCATTTACTCCACTGTTAACATTCTCAGTCGACATTCTCAAATACTGCCATAAAATAAGGGTTAATTAAATAAATTAACAAATCACATAATACCCCTATATTATGACTGACCAATAAATAAGCTTAGGTAGGACACACTAGCGAAGGATTTATTCGTCTCTCCCCTCCTAGTTCTATTCTCCGATCTCCGCCAGAGATCATATCCCTAAGCTCTGATACCAACTGTGACGCCCCCAAAATAGGTATACAACACCCATTCTGAGTCGCCAAAATACATGGTACAGAAACAACTACATCTTTATTATTACAACACAAGAACTGTGAGTTTAAATACAAATATTGTCATTTAGACAATATCCACACTCAAATAAGTCCTCATTACAATTATTGATACATTATTTCACAAAAATGGTGAGGACTACTAAAGTAACTTCTAGAACCATCATTCCATACCCCGACTAGTACTCGCTACATTCTCGCCTCCTGAGAAAAATGGAACAAAAAGGAAAAAGGTGAGCTCAACTAGCCCAGTAAAGAACATTATGACTAAGATAATACAGAACAAATTATCGTTAGTCTTCAACAGGGAAAAATCTAATAGAATACAATAGACAACAAGTTTTAAATCAATAACTGCAGCGGAAACAGCAAACCATTAGAAGAGTCAAGTAGAGAATGAGTTCTACTATCTTCTAAGATTTAAAAGTCCATCATCAATATTTTATCCCTGTTACAACAATCAATAACCATCTTTAATCAAATATTCATCTTTGCACTACAGGCCAAAGATATTCATTTGTATCACCAGTCGGTCATGTTCATCTCAACACCTGTTCATCTTTGCACTACGGGCCAAAGATATTCATCAGTTAATCATTCATCTTTTCACTACGGGCCAAAGATATTCAGTAATATCATCATTTAGGACTGAGGATGATGAAAAATATCTTAAAGAAAACGAATCCAGTGAAACAAAATAACAAATATTAAGGATTCGTATTTCGATTTATCCATGTCCAAAAATACCTTATAATTATTCATAGTGAAGTAGAATTCAAGAATGATCAAAACATGGATACAATCAAAGCTAGTACCCAGAATAGATATTTTGGACGAAAAGAAGAAAATTTTATTTTTCGGTGAATAGTAACTCGTGAATAGAAACTCATGAATAGTAACCCTGACGTGAAAAGTTCCACATTTGATAAAAAATTCCAACCAATATTTCGGCATAATGATATTGAAGAAATAATATCATTTTTGAATAAAATAACATCCCTTACCTCGTAAAGACAGTACTTCTGGTCGGAATACCGGTATAAGGCTGAAAGACACTTGCTCTGATGAATAGAAACTCTCAAAGTATCTAAATACTCACAAAATACACTCAATAATCTAGAGAGAGAAAGAGAAAAAACTTGTTTCTGGTGTGATTTTCAATTCTAACTTAGCCCTCTATTTATAGGAAAATGTTAGCACGCCGAAGCAGACTTAACCTGCAACCTGATGGCTTTACCTGCTACTATTCCCACCCACCACATTTGAATAAAAATCTCAGCACATTTCTTCACCAACCAAGAGTGGGGCCCACCAATTCTAGAATTTTCTACCAAAATGATTAACTCCGAAAATTCAACAATTTCTGAACCAGTCATCTCGTAAAATTCATAATAAATCATACATTCATTTTTAACGGTTCAAAATTTGTGGACATATACTCAACTTATATATGTATAACATATCCAAAAATTACCACGATCCAACGGTCGGATTAAAAATTATAACCCCCGCAAAATATCTCAAAAACCCTGATTTTTAATACCTCCATTCCGACAAAAATACTGATAAAAACCTCAACATTAACTCCTTCATTTTTAACCACAAAAATATATTCCTCATTTATATCCACAAAAATAAATATTTCCTTATCATATGAATCAATAATTAATTATTCACAAATAATATTACAGAATCACATTTATGACAACCAGGCCGTTTTCAGGAAAGAGGGGGCTTTCCAATAACGATTTCTCCTTACTGGCGCGCAATTAGATGACCAAACCTCTCCTTAGACAGAACTTTCTAGACATTGCCAATAATGTTATCTAATAATATTATTCAAATAATATGAATTATTGATCTGATAATGGGAAATACTGTGTAGTGACAATTATTGAAACAACAGTAATATAAAATATCAACGCAGCAATTATTGAATCAATAAAATAAAATACTGAACAGTAATTACTGTAACCATTATTGAGTAGTGCCTTCTTACGTAAGAATCAATAATTGGTGCAATACAGTGTGCTACTGTGTAACAACGCGTATTACTGTGTTTTAACCACCGGGTATTCCAACAGTATTAACGGTAACAACTACGCCGTTATTAATAAACAACATATACTTGTCGTTTTCTTCATCCAATCGCTTTTCGTTATGGGGCCCACAAAAGACTGCGCCGTCGTACGAATATTCCCCGACAGGAAGAATATTCTACGACCAAACGAATATTCCCCGAAAACAATGAATATTTTATAACCACCTGCTTATTTGAAATATTTGCGCATTTTACCCATAACTAACCTCATTAATCAATTTAACACTTACTATTTCAAAATAATAAATAGAGGGAATTTAAATTTTATTTATTAATAATTTGGGGTCTTACACTTATCCCAACTGCCTTTGAAATCTAGAACACAAAGTCTTAATAGATCTTCAAGAGTTTGAATAGTCCTCTCTGATTGCCCGTCCGTTTGAGGATGGTATGCCGAACTGAACCGTAAATCCGTGCCAATAGCTTTTTGCAAGCTAACCCAAAATCTTGAAGTGAATCTTGGGTCACGATCCGAAACTATGGATATTGGCATGCCATGCAATCTCACAATCTCGTTCACGTACATACTAGCAAGACGTTAAAGGGAATAAGTCTCACGTATCGGCAAGAAATGAGCGGACTTGGTTAATCTATCAACAATGACCCTTTGGCACTTGATGCTCCGCCTTTACACGTTGACAAGTTAAACACCTTGAGATAAACTCCGCGATCTCTCTTTTCATATTGCTCCACCAAAATGTATGTCGAAGATCGTGATACATTTTGGTACTCTTAGGATGGATTACAAACGGTGTGTTGTGTGCCTCCATCATTATTCTATGTTTCAAGTCGAAATTGTTAGGAACACAAAGTCTGGAGTTGACTCGAAGTATTCCTTCTTCATCGATTCTTGCTTCTGGAATAGCACCTTCTTGCACTTTTTTCTTCATACGCATCAGCTCTATGTCCGTAGCTTGAGCGGCTTTAACGTTATCGATTAAAGTCAATTTTACTCGTATATCATCACGTGGGTCCCTAGAGTCATTAACTCTATCTCTATCATTTATAAATTATACAAAATAGGTCTTTGTGTTCAACAATATCGCACTCGTACTCGCGTACAATCTTTTACTCAACGCGTCAGCTACCACGTTCGCTTTTCTAGGATGGTATTGGATGGTATGATCGAAATCTTTTAACAGCTCGGGCCAACGTCGGTGTCGCATGTTGAATTCTTGGAAGCTCTTCTCGCATTCCTCGATCCATTCGAAGTTTGTATCTTTTTGAGTCAGCTGAGTTAATGGAGTAGCGATTCGAGAAAATCCTTTTACAAATCTCCGATAATAACCAGAAAGCTACGTATTTCGATTACTGACTTAGGTTTGCTCTCAACTGTGACTCATATCCCAATCTTGGATAGCACGTCACACTGACACCTATCAGTTTACTACCGCACGAATATGGCGTCTCCTACGGAGAGTCTGGATTCAGTGCATTCCACAAAGGAAGTCACCAAATAAAGGCTCGGTTATCAACTTCTATAGTTGGGTTTTTAACTCCTGAAGTTCAATAGGAGCCATTCGATATAAGATTTTAGAAGTGAGTTTTGTACCAGATTCAAAAATGATACAAAATTCAATATCACGCGTAGGCCAAGAGATTCTTCAGGAAATACGTCAGGGATTTACTAACAATAGAAATATCATTCAAATCTGACGTATTTTTGTTCAAGTCCATAACATAGCTAAGAAAGCTTGACATCCGTTTTTTAATAAACGAATGACTTTACGGCTTGATATGAAAGAGTTTGACATCAATGGTTTGGTTGCTTGAATTTGAATAACAGGTTGCTTAGGAATATGAAAACTAACAACCTTACGAAAGTAATCAATTTTGGCATGATGAGTAGTTAACCAATCAATTCCTAAAATCACATCAAAAGCAAGTATCTTTAAAGAGATAAGATCAACAGGTAATGTGATGGTGCCAACTTGGATCAAACAAGATTTATAAACAGTGGATGTAACGAAAGTTTCTCCTAACGGAGTTTCAACAGATAAGTCAAAGTCTAATTTTCTCCGGAGTCAATTTTAAACGTTGAGTATAAGCAAGAGAGATAAATGAATGGGTAGAACCAGTATCTAATAAGGTATAGACTTCGCAAAAATTTATAATTAACTAACCCGTGCTAACTTCGTTCGGGTTCCTCGCATTCTGACCAGTCACGAAAAACGCTCTTCCAAGAACTGTTGACTTTGACTTTTCTGGGATAACTTTTTGAGTCACCACCCCCGTTGGACTTGGTTTCGCTATAGTGCAATCTCGAGCGATATGTCCTTCCTTTCCACAGTTATAACATACCTTAAACTGTTGTGGAAAGTTTGGGCTGATATGTCCTTCTTTTCCGCACTTATAGCATATGACCGGTGGTCGCTCTCCTCCCTTGGAACCAGTTGCTGCTGGTGCTGACGTCTTCACATTGTCATTGTTGAATCTACTCTTTTTAAAATCTCCTCCCGACTCGCTTCTTCTATTCTCATGGCCATGATTACCACCAGAGTGGTTGTCGCTTTTGTCCGTATTCTTCTTTCTCCGCTGGTTATCATTGTTCTACTGACTGCTGTCACCGGTATGATCCTGGTTGTGGTCCCTCGATTGACCGTACTCGTTATCTCGCTCTAATAATTGAGCCCTGTTGACAACATCTGAATAGAGAGAAAATTTATGAGAAATGAGATATTGACGTATGCCGGGTTTCAAACCTCTCAGAAACATCTGCGTCATACGTTCCTCATTCTCCACCAAATGAGGTGCAAACCTGGACAACTCTGCAAATTTTGCCTCGTACTGGGACACCGTCATGTTATTCTGCTCCAGTCTAATAAACTCTACCTCCTTCATATGATGAACACTTTCAGGAAAGTATTTGTCATTGAACAGTTTTTGAAATGTCTCCCAAGACATGCTGAGTGCGGCTGGATGGGTACGTTTCACAGATTCCCACCAGTAGTCTGCCTCGCCACGGAACATAAAGGTGGCGAATGGAACCTTCTGTTCCTCCGTGCATCCCAAGACATCAAATATCTTGGTAATTTGCTTGACCCACATTTCTGCCATGATCGGATCCGGCTTTCCCTTAAATTCTGGTGGTCCCAACTCTTTGAACTGTTTGGCTGTGACAAACCGTGAATTGTTATCATTTCCTCCTGTATTTTGAACATGAGTCTCCTTCGTCTGATTTTGCATGAACTGCAAAAAACTTCTAAACATCTCATCGTTCATCGTCTGCTTAGTGGTGTTGTTCACAAGAGGAACATTGTCAGCCTGTTGCACGTTCTCCTCGTTGGTGAGTACAGGCGTCTCCACGGTTTCATTTACTCCACTGTTAACATTCTCAGTCGGCATTCTCAAATACTGCCATAAAACAAGGGTTAATTTAACAAATTAACAAATCACATAATATCCCTATATTATGACCGACCAACAAATAAGCTTAGGTAGGACACACTAGCGAAAGATTTACTCGTCTCTCCCCTCCTAGTTCTATTCCCCGATCTCCACCAGAGATCATATCCCTAAGCTCTGATACCAACTGTGACGCCCCCAAAACAGGTCCAATCCATCCAACCCATTCTGAGTCGCCAAATACATGGTACAGAAAATAACTACAACTTTATTATTACAATTGTCGTGCAAATAAGACAACACATATACGGTGAGTTTAAATAGAAATATTGTCATCTAGACAGTATTCATACTCAATTAAGTACTCATTATACTTATTGATACACTATTTTACAAAATAGTGATGACTACTAAAACAACTGTCTTGAACCATCATTCCACACCCCGACTAGTACTCGCTACATTCTCGCCTCCTGAGAAGAAAAATGGAACAACAAGGAAAAGGGTGAGCTCAACTAGCCCAGTAAAGAACATTATGACTAAGATAATATAAAACAAATTATCGTTAGTCTTCAACAGGGAAAAATCTAATAGAATACAATAGACAACAAGTTTTAAATCAATATTCGCAGCGGAAATTAATAATTCATAGAAGAGTTACGTAGAGAATGAAATCTACGATTATCTATGAATTTAAAAGTCCATCATCAACATTTTATCCCTGTAACATCAATAAATATCGGGAATCAAATAGTCATCTTTGCACTACAGGCCAAAGATATTCATCAGTTGGTCATGTTCATCTCAACACCTGTTCATCTTTGCACTACGGGCCAAAGATATTCATCATAAATCATTCATCTTTGCACTACAGGCCAAAGATATTCAGTTATATCATCATTTAAGACTGAGGATGATGAAAAATATTTTAAAAGAAACGAATCCAGTGAAACAAAATAATAAATATTAAGGATTCGTATTTCAGTTATTCCATGTCCAAAAATACCTCATAAATAATCATAGTGGAGTAAAATTTTAGAATGATCAAAACATGGATACAATCAAAGCTAGTATCCAGAATAGATATTTTGGACGAAAAGAAGAAAATTTCATTTTTCGGTGAATAGTAACTCGTAAATCGTAACTCGTGAATAGTAACTCCGACATGAAAAGTTCCAAATTTGATAAAAAGTTTAGATCAATACTTCAGCATAATGATATTGAAGAAAATAATATTATTTAAGAAGAAATAACATCTCTTACCTCAGCAAAAATAGTACTTCTAATTAAAACACCGGATATAGGTTATGACTTGAACTTGCACCGTATAGCAATACTCAAAGTATTAGAATACTCACAAGAATATGCTCACTAATATAGAGAGAGAAAGAGAGAGAAGATCTCAGTTTCTGGTGTGATTTTCAATTCTAACCTAAGCACCCTATTTATAGGAAAATGCTTAGAACATCAAAGCAGAAAATTTAATATAATAATATTATAGTTACAAAATTATCAAGCCCACCTTGGAAGATCTGAATTCAGCCCATTTATATCACATGTTAGCCCACTTAAATGCCAAAAAACGTTTTTCTTCAAAATAATAAATAAAACTTCCAAAAATCAATTATTTCGGAACTCCAGAACTTCAATAATTCATAATAAATAGCCCTTTTGTCAGAAAATTCAAATCTTGCAAGTTGTTATAGGAAATTCAATTCTCTACAACTTTGCAGAAGAAAGTTTTTCTAAATTCCAAACAAAAATTGACCGAAATCCACAAACGGACAATTTTTACAGTCAATAATAAATTTTCGGTCAAGAATTATGTCCACCAACACACAAAACATGTGTTAATCATTTAATGCCACAAAAATACTCTTCCTCCTCATATACTCATATATCCCACATTCATTGTAAAAATACCACCATCAATATATTATTAAAATAATATATTTAAATGAATTATTTTATCAGAAAAAGATAAAATATTAATTTTCAACAATTGTCACATTAAAAATTTTTTCCATCTATATCCACATAAAATCACTATTTTTCTCATCATATAAATCAATAATTAATTATACACAAATAATATTACAGAATCACAGTACTGACAACCAGGCCATTCCCAGGAAAGAGGGGACTTTCCAATAAGGATCTCTCCTTACTGGCGCGCAATTAGATGACCAAACCTCTCCTTAGACAGAACTTTCTAGACATTGCCAATAATGTTATCTAATAATATTATTCAGATAATATGAATTATTGTTCTGATAATAGAAAATACTGTGTAGTGACAATTATTAAAACAACAGTAATATAAAATATCAACGCAGCAATTATTGAATCAATACAATATTGAACAGTAATTACTGTAACAATTATTGAGTAGTGCCTTCTTACGTAAGAATCAATAATTGGTGCAATATCGTGTGCTACTGTGCAACAACGCGTATTACTGTGTTTTAACCACCGGGTATTCCAACAGTATTAACGGTAACAACTACGCCGTTGTTTATAAACAACTTATTTTTGTCGTTTTCTTCATCCAATCGCTTTCCGTTATGGGGCCCACACAAGGCTGCGCCGTCGTACGAATATTCCCCGACAGGAATATTCCACGACCAAACAAATATTCCCCGACAACAATGAATATTTTAGGACCACTTGCTTATTTGAAATATTTGCGCATTTTACCCATAACTAACTACATTAATCAAATCAACCCTTACTATTTTAAAATAATAAATAGAGAAAATTAAATTTTATTTATTAATAATTTGGGGTCTTACAGGTAGTACCAAGATGTACCAAGATCTTCGACAACATTTCTGGTGGCCTAATCTGAAACAAGATATTACAGAGTGTGTTGCCAAATGTCTAACCTGTCAGAAAGTGAAAGCAGAACATCAGAGACCGAGTGGGTTGCTATAACCGCTAGAGATCCCAGAATGGAAATGGGACCATATTACGATAGATTTCGTGGTTGGCCTACCGATAACTCAGAAAGGCTACGACGCAGTATGAGTTATTGTTGACTGATTGACGAAATCCGCACACTTCCTTCCGATCAGAATCAGATTCAACTTAGATCAGTTAGCAAGGTTATATGTGAAAGAGATTGTTTCAAGACACGGAGTTCCAGTGTCAATTGTTTCTGACAGAGATCCGCGTTTTACGTCGAACTTCTAGAAATGTCTACAAGAATGCATGGGTACACAGTTGCGAATGAGTACGACATATCACTCTCAGACAGATGGACAGAGTGAAAGAAGAATTCAGACATTGGAAGATATGTTAAGAGCTTGTATAATGGATTTTAAAGGAAATTGGGATGATCATCTACCGCTCGTAGAGTTCGGCTACAACAACAGTCACCACGCTAGTATAGGCATGCAGCCTTACGAAGCGTTATACGGTAGAAAGTGCAGAACTCCACTTTATTGGGATGAAGTTGGCGAAAGACAATTGCGAGGGCCAGAATTGGTACAGCAGACATCAAAAATAGTCAAAGTGATCCGAGCACGACTGGTAGCAGCTCAAGATAGGCAGAAGAAATACGCCGATCCACACCGTAAGAATATTGAGTTTGAACCGGGTAGTTATGTGTTCTTAAAGGTCTCTCCTTGGAAGGGAAAGATAAAATTCGGAAAGAAAGGAAAATTAAGCCCAAGATTCATTGGACCCTTTGAAGTTCTGAGAAGGATCGAAGAAGTTGCGTATGAGGTAGCGTTACCTCCAGCTCTCGAGAATGTCCACAATGTCTTCCATGTCTCAGTCCTACGACCCTACAAACCCGATTACAAGCACGTCATTGAATATGAACCCCTACATTTCGACAAAGACTTATCTTACGAAGAAATTCCTGTTCAAATTGTCGACCGAAAAGAACAAGTTCTGAGAAATAAAGTAATACCTTATGTTAAGGTAATTTAGAGGAACCACAACGCTGAAGAAGCTACGTGAGAACTCGAAGAGAATATGATGAATAATTATCTTCATTTTTTTACCTAGATTATTATAAGCGATTCTGGGGACAGAATATTTGTAAGGGGGGAGAATGTAATGGGACGAGTTGTTTGAGTTGTGATTCTGAGGACAGAATCCTTTTAAGAGGAAAAAGATGTGACAACCGAGATTTTGTAATTAATTTTAATATTTATTGGATTGAATAAATATTTTTCGATGAATTAATTATTAGATTAAATAATTAATTGATGAAATTGTGGTAGATTAATTTAATTATATGTGTTACATTTATTAAATTAATGTGGAGAATTTTTATTATTGAAATATGTGATTATGTGAGCTTATTGTATTAAAAAAATATTTAATAAGCCTAATGTTATTTTAATTAATTTATTTAATAATTAGAGATTTAATAATTTGACATTATTATTAAATGAGAATTTAATTATTTGACTATGTGAATTAATGAGAAATTATTATATTTTATTTAAATTAAATTAAATAAGATAATTGAACTGGGTGTGACTTGATTTTAACTATATTATAAAGGTTTAATTAAATTAAATGATTTTTGAAACTTATTCTAGCTAGACAAACATGGCACTAAGGGAGGTTGGGATCAGTTACCCATGTTAGGTAACTGACCTCCATCATGCGCATCAGTTCACCTTATTTATTAGTATACGCATTCTTTTTCATTATTTGGCTAAGTCTGGCATAAAACAGAGAGGGAAAAGAGAGAGAGTTTGAGAATTTTTTTTAGAAGTTTGTGAATCTGTATTTGAAGTAGAGAGAATTGTCATCCTTGTTCATCTACGCTTGGGTAATTCTCTTCAACCCAAATTCTTATTTTACATCTTTTAAAGTTTTCATGAATATGGCTTAAAGTCTTTTGTAAAGTTTTTGTAGTTGGAAAGGGTAACAATTATGTGAATATATGTAATAATTCGAGTAGTATAGCATGTTTATATATATATTGCATGATTCCATATCATAAATTTCATAATACTATGACTTGTTATTTCAAAAATTTACAAAGTACGTTATATGGACATATGGCCCCTATACGTAACTTTAATATGTCAACCATAAATTTTTCTACAAAATTTTCACTTGTGTATGATTATGCATGCTAAAACGAACAAAATGAAACTTGAATGGTTGGATTTAGTCTTATAACGAATCCGTAGTATTAAATTCTATGTTTTGTTCAAAAACCTTCAAGAACATCAAGAGCAGTATAATTTGCATAATTTAATTCTGTGATTATGTGTTTTAATGGGTTAAAATCACTCTATAAATGTTGGGTATTGATTATATATGAATTCTAACATGTGGGTATGTTTAATTTGGAGAATTAATGATTATGTAGTGTTTATTTCACTGAATTATGTGTTCTTCGCGAACTGAAAATTCAAAATCTGGAGTGTCGCGCCGCGGTGCCAACTCCAGGCCTGAGACTCGCGCCGCAGTGCCAGAGACCTATGCCGCAGCGCCACGGCGCCGAAGTGCCATGGCGCCGCAGCGCCAAGACCCAGTACATCAGTGGCGTCGCAGCGCCACTTAGCAGATTGGCCAGAAATGAGTTTTTAAAATGTTTAAGTCTAGCAATGTGTTATTAACTTAGTCTATTGATCATAAAAACTTGTTAGCCATATAATGAGGTGTTAAAATAAATTCTTAACACGTCCATAACATAGTTACGTGTGAACTGAATGATCGAATGCATAGTTAGCTTATTGTTCGTGAAATCTAATTTTTTGACAATAAGTGTAGTAATTGACTAAGTATAGTCATGAATTCGAGTTAAACAAAAGAATAAACTTATGATGTTTAGTACGTTGTAATTGACTGGTATTGTGAACGTAAATGATATGTAGGATTTAAATCAAGGAACGAGTTTAATTAACGTTGTTGGGCCATGATACTTTTCGTATTGGGCCAGGCCGAATAGGCTCCTCCTTTGGACATGTTACTTTTGTCCTGTTAGGTCGAATGATTTGGGCCCAGTTATTTGATTATGTTATTGGGTTATTTCGGTCGGATCCGGGCAGTCTGGGCCATCTTTATTATTGGGCTTAGTCATTGGGTTGGTCCGTTATGCAAATTGTCTCTTATCATATCTTTGACCGGTAATCATCACAAAAGATAATAGTTGACTGTTATGTCTGCCACCTTTCTGCATGGCATTAATGAGGATGGGACTCAGATTACCGGCGGTGAAAAACAGTGGTAGCAGGTAGGGAAGTGAGCTACATATTTTTGGCTGAGGTGATCGGGAGTGGGGGGAGGTGTCAGGAGGTAGTGGGTGGCACGGTAAACCGGGTCTGGGGTATGTATGGGGCAAGGATAGCACAAGAAAATAAGGTAACAAAATATTACACCACACACAATCATATTATTATTCTCTCTCAAGCACTAGACATTTTTTCCTCCATTGTTAACCTTGTGATCGCCTGTACTGACTCTCACGCCGGAGCTATCCCCCGACGGTCAGGCCGTCAAGCTTTTAGTTGTTGACTTGTTGAACTGTGCAGGATCAGAACATCTTATGTGATTGGTACGTGGGAGAAGATCTTGGCGTTAACATTGGCGCTAGAAGGAGGGCTGAGTTCTAGTGTCCTGAGTATTTTTCAATCACAAACTGTGTTTGTTCTACGTCAGTGTTCATGGGGAAGAGTAGAACACCTACACCTGAAGGGCAGTCGATGACTGTTAGTGAATCAACACCACGAGTATCTGTCAAAGATCGTTTGGGACCGACACTAAGTATTCATGCCAGCACAGCGTCAAAACGTTCACATGAAGATTCTCGCCCGAGGGCTATGAGTAACGTTAAGCGAAAACTAGTTTTCACGACAGAGAAAGGGTCTGGCCATGGTCGAAAACGAGTAGAAGGCACCTCGCCTAGAACTCGATACCGAGATGACCAAGACGAAAAGGCCTCCCGACTGGCTAAGATGGTGGATGAGGCAGATAGGGCCATGGAGGTACTTGTAAAGCAACGACAGGATATAGCTGAGCAGATGTCCCGAATGGCAGAGTTGAGGGACGAAGCATCCAGCTATGTTCAATCCGAAGAACGTAGGCATCGGAGTGGGAAGGAACCTGCTCATTCAGGACGTGAGTCTCGGGGTCAACCTCGAGAAAGAAGAAGATCCAGAAGCCTTACTCCTCAAAGATCGAAGAGGGCACATCACCCTGTCGGTTCTAAGAAGCAGGGTCGAAGCGAACGAAGAGGTCGATCCAGAGATCGCACTCCTGAGAATAAAAAGAAGGCGCTCGTTGTTGCGCATTCCCACCATAGCAGCCGAGCTCAAAGGCGAAGCAGATCTAACCAGAAAGTCCACCGAGGGCACTCCGCTCTGTGGACCATCGTCATCGAAAAAGTCCCTCAAAAGTTAGGGGTTCTATTGTAAGAGACCGATCCACTCAGAAGAGGAAGGAGTCGTCGGAAAAAGAAGCATCATCCCAACCAGAAGGCGTGGAGTATCTGGTTAAAGAATTGAAGGAACTTCAGAAGCAGCTTGCCGAGGTACAGAAAATGAAAGATACTTCAGGAAAGAAGGCATCCCCTTTTTCTGCGCAGATTCTAAAAGAGAAAGCTAACCCCACCAAGAAGTTGCCCCACATTGAAAGTTATAATGGATCGGGGGATCCCTATGATCACAGTCAGGCGTTCGACCGACTGATGGATTATTATGACTTTAGCGATGCTGCTAAGTGTCATACTTTTGTCACGACACTCCGAAAGGACGTCAGGCAGTGGATGGAAACTTTGCCTTCGGATTCAATTTCTTCTTGGGTGTACATGTGCAATAAGTTTCATGCTCGCTTCGGGAGCAACAAAAGAAGGGGGAAACCAACTGGTTCTTCATAAGCGTCAAAGGTTCTTTCTTTGTTTGGCAAACACTACGATCTTGAATGTTTTCAAGATCACTGTCTTCTGTTCACTTGACAGCTACTGCACCTGCTGACTTTCCTTAGTCAGCTACTGAAGTCTTCTTGGATCAACTTGTGGAAGACTTCATCTCGAATGGCTTCTCAACTCCATCTTGATGCTGATTAGTTTGGTGCTTAGATCTTCTATTAGCTTGCAAGCCATTCGTTGAGTGCTTTCTGGTTTCTTTCATATGGGATGTATCTTTGCAGTGCAAACCAGAGGCTTCATTCCTTTGGATATTCCAGGAGTGCTCAATTGTTGATAATTGTATTTGCTCTACGATTTTGCCTTGGCATTGTGATCACATCTGTTGAGGTCTTAGTTTTGCACTCTACGATTCAGCTTCGGCTGTGCAGACACTACGACTCTGAGATCAGATCTTGACACTCTACGATTTCTGCCTTGTGCTTGATGTCTTCATCTGATCTTGCTCGAATACGATCTCTGCCTCTAGTATGATCAGTAGACTCTATGACTCAGAGTGTAGTCTACGATCCTGATTTGGCTTCGGCATCAGTAGACTCTACGACTCTGGTGTAGTCTATGATTCTTGACTTAGCTTTGGCAGATGCTCGGTCGGATCGTAGGCAGGTTGTCTCTACGATTCTGAACATAACTTCCTCAGCAGACTACGGCTCTGAGGAAGTTCTTCTCGACACACTACGATCCTTTCTCGTCTCTCCTAACAGTCTACGAACTCTGAGATCTACTATCTTGCAGACTACGATTCTGCCTCGATAGCTCCCGAGTGTTTCTTGACTCTTCTGGCAGACTACGATTTCTGGTGCAGTGTTCGACGATCAGATAAGCCTATCTATTACATCATAAGATCAACCTAACATACTTGATCTTTCTATATTTATAGTCCTTGTACATCATTTCTTTTTAAGGACTTTACAAAATTGTTTTGCTTATGTAGGATCAACCTAACACATTTGATCAATTCATTCTAAGTCCTTGTACATATGTTTCTATTATCTATCAAAGGACTTTACAGCTTTTCTTGATGCAAGCATACTTGCATATTCATTCATATATATATCATAATCAAATCATATATAAATAGGAATATCATTCACATGCTTATTCCTGACATACTGTCTAGATGACAATATTTGTATTAAAACACACAGCTTATGTTGTATAATTAAGTTTATATTTGTATTCTGTACCATGTATTTGGCAACTCAAAATGGGTGATGTATACCTATTTTGGGGGCGTCACAATTAGTATCAAAGCTTAGGGATATGATCCTTGGCTGAGATGTGAGACAAGAACTAGGAGGAGAGAGACGGGGAATTCCTTCGCTAGTATGACCTACCTAAGTTTATTTGGTATTTAATTGGTCGGTCAGAGTATATGGATAATATGTGATATGTTAATTAACCCTTGTTTTATGGCAGTTTTTAAGAATGGCAGGAGAAAACGTTAACAATGGAGTGAATGAGACCATGGAGACACCTCTAATCGCCAATCAGGATAATGTGATGTCAGGCGAAGAAGGAATTAGAGATATTCTTATGGTGAGGGAAGAATTAATAGTTGCACCCGAGCTAGTCGCAGAGGTAGCAGCTGAGAGTGAGGAAGAAGAGGAACCTGAGGAGAATTTATTAGAAGAATTTTATGATCGAAATGTAGAATTGCAAAATCGTATTCATGAGTTAGAAGAGCAGGCTGAAGAATGCCAGGCGGTCGTGGAGCAAAAGGATGCAACAATTCAAGCTTGTGTTACCCGATATGTGATGCTTGAACAAAAGCACTCTTTGGCAGAGTATAAGATGATAAAGCTGGAATCTGAGCTGAAAGAAGAAACAACTGAATGAGTGAGAATGAGTGATGCATGGGTAAAAGCCACACGACGCGTTGATATTGGGAAAGAGACGTCCGATCTAAGAAGGCTAAAATAGATGATATGTATTTCTCTTTTTGGACAGCAATTGAGAGAACCCAACATCGAGTTTTGAATTACCCCGTACATTACGGTCAACCCCAACTCGATATGGATCGAAGATTAATGATTTAGATTATGAAACAGGAGCATGACGAAGCAGTTGAGGGTGGAATATTCCCTATAGAAAAGTCAATTTCAACGGTAGTGATGACACCAAATGATGTTCCAGACAAGTCAAATTCGGTAGTTTAAGTGAGAGCGTTTATCGAGGAACCCGAACGAAGTTATCACGGGTAAGTTAATCATAAACTCTTGCAAAGTCTATACCTTATTCGATACGGTTCTACCCACTCTTGTATTTCACCTAGTTGTGTTCAACGTTTGATCTTGACTTTTGAGAAATTAGACTTTGATTTATTTGTTGAAACTTTATTAGTAGAAACCATCGTTACCTCCAGTGTTTATAAATCTTGTTGATTCAAATCGACACTTTCACGTTACCTGTCGATCTTATCTCTTTGAAAATACTTGCCTTTGATGCGATTTTAGGAATATATTAGTTAACTACTCATCATGCTTTTCGTAAGGTTGTTAGCTTTCATATTCCTAACCAACCTGTTATGCGAATTCAAGCAACTAAACCACTAAAGTTAATTGTCATATCAAGCCATAAGTAAAGAGCCCCGAGCCTTTCGCTGGTGACTTCCTTGTGTGGAATGTACCGAAGCCAGACTTTCTGTAGGGGAAGCCGTGAATAACGGTGGCAAGTTGATAGGTATCAATGTGACATACTATCGAAATCTTGGATGAGAGTCACAGTTTTGAATGATATTTCTATTGTTAATAAATTTCCTGACGTATTCTTGAAGACTTCTTAGCCTACCCCTAGAGCGTGAAATCGAATTTTGTATTGACCCCAGTACAAAACCCATTTCTAAAACCCTCAAATATTCTCTTCACCTAGAACGAACGTAACATGCGCCAAAGACGTTGGCTCGAGCTATTGAAGATTACGATCGTACCATTCAATATCATTGTGGAAGAGCGAACGTGGTAGCTGATGCGTTGAATAGAAGATCGTATGCGTTTATGAGTGCGATGTTATTAACACAAAAACCCATTTCGTATAACTTATAAATGATGAAGATAGAGTTAAAGACTCTAAGAACCTACGTGGTGATATCGAATATACGAGTAGAATCTAATTTAATCGATAAAGTTAAAAGCCGCTTAAGCTACAGATCCGGAGCTGATAAATACGAAGAAGAAGGTTCAAGAGGGTGTTATTCTAGAAGCAAGAGTCGAGAAAAAGAGGAAATATCAACCCTTGATTTTATTGGTCTATTTGAAATCCTCGATCGAGTAGGAACTGTGGCCTATAGACTCATTTTATCGCCAAGTATGTCGCGTGTTCATGACATTTTTTTTACGTATCGATGTTACGTAATTATGTGGACGACCCGAACCACATTATTGAATTAAAACTAGACGAGATAGCAGAAGATTTAACGTATGATGATATACGTGTTAAAATCTTGGATAAGAAGGATTATATTCAAAGCTCAAAGGTTGTGCCTCTAAGTTAGAATCTGAAATGAAGTCAAGGTATCCTCACCCATTCGGCATACCAGGTACGTACGTAAATTTCGAGGGCGAAATTTTATAAGAAGGGGAGATTGTAAGACCCCAAATTTTTTTAAATGAAACTATTCAATTTTCCTATAATTATTATGTTATTTTGTAAATGGTTAAATTGATAAAAGGTTAAAGTTAAGGGTGATATGTGAAAATTTTGCAAAGTATGCAAGTTGTTATAAAATATTCGATTGGTCGGGGAATATTCGTTTTAACAGGGAATATTCGTATGACGGCACAATCATTGGTGGACCCCACAACGGAAGTATTGTCGTAGTTAAAAAATGACAGAATTATCTTTTTATAAAAATAACGGCGAAAGTGTTACCGTTAAAACTATTGAACTACCCGGTAGTAAAAGTACAGTAATACGCGTGGTTGGATAGTAACACACGGTATTGATTATTGATGCTTTCGTAAGAAGTCACTCAGTTATACCCAATTATTGCTAAAATAATTGTTGCATCATATCTCTCATATTATTGATTCAATTATTGTCACAGTATCATTTGCATAATATGTTATATTATTAAATCAATAATTGAGACGACAAAGTTATTCATATTATTATTTACAATATTGACAATGTCTAGAAGTTCTGTCAAGGAGAGATTTGGCCACCTAATTGCGCGCCAATAAAGAGAAATCCTTACCGGAAAGCCCCCTCTTTTCTGGGAACGACCTGGTTGTTAAATATTGTGAGTTATAATATTAATGATGAATAAGTTCGTGTTGATTAAAGATAAAATTGATAGTTTCATTGTGTTGGAATTATTAGTGTTAGTGGAAATCGACATTTATTTCGATGATAATTGATGCCTGAAGGTTATATTGACCAATCGGGTAATTCACCGGATAAATGAGCAATTAATTTCTATTAATTCACATGCTTATAACTATGTGTTCACATATGTGTACTATTGATTCACATGATTTACTATTAGGGGAGTTGGTACAAGATTGATAATACTTGCATGACTAAATTAAAAATAGAGGTATAGATGAAGGTACTATATTGTAATTAGTTTTTTCACATGATTATACTATTAAGTCACATGAATGAACTATTAATTCATATTATTTACTATTAGGGGAGGTGGTGCAAGTTTGATAATACTTGCAGGACTAAATTAAAAATAAAGAAAAAGAGGGAGGTATTATACTGTAATATTTTGAGTCCCAAAATGTGCAATTATTGAAAATATATTTTCCTATAAATAGAAGCTAATTCCTTCATTATTTTTCACTAATTCACTAAAGCTATAGAGCAATTATTATAGAGAGAAATTATAGAGAGAAAGGAGAAGAGAAGTCTGCTACCTCACTATTCCAGTATCCAGTTTCTTCTAAAGTAAGGGGTATTATTTATTTCATATTCTGAAGAGAAATTATTTTTCGTATTCGTATGAATATTATTTTCGTTTAATATTTGTAAGGGGTATTGTTTCTTTCGTATTCATGAAGAGAGCTATTGTTATTACATTCCTTATTATTATGTTGGAATAACCTGTATACGCGGACTACCGTATACATGGTGAAATTCTTCTGTTATTTCATTCTTTATTATTCTGTTGGAATATCCTGTCTATACGGATTACGCATGACCTAGTTCTATTCTTTATTATTCTGTTGGAATATCCTGTCTGTGCGAATTATGCATGACCTGGTTCCATTATTTATTATTCTGTTAGAATAACCTGTCTGTGTGGTCTATCGCATGCATGGTGAATTCTTCTGTTATTCCATTCTTTATTATTCTGTTGGAATAACCTGTCTACGCGGACTACCGCATGCATGGTGAATTCTTCTATTATTCCATTCTTTATTATTCTGTTGGAATAACATGTCTATGTGGATTACCGCATGCATGGTGAATGATCCTTCGTATTCATTCCTTATTAAATTGTGGAAATGATCGTCTACGTGGATTACCGCATGGCGGGCAAAAATCCATTTGCGATTTCATATATTCTATTATACTCAGTTGGTTAAAGTTTTGGCTTCTATACTCCATGAAATTAGTGGAATATCCTTGATATTTGCGCTTCATCCAGTATCTTTTCATGGAAATATTCTTCTGAGCATTCTTGAATTTTACTCCATAAAGTAGTATCATGTTGACAATTTGGACGTTATTGATTTTAGGATAAATTAACTTATAAATCTTTAAAATTTGTTCTTGAACTTGTTTTATTGAATTATTATGTCATTATCATCATCCTCATGCTTATATTGTGATGAAAGTCATCTTTGGCTTACGTGCATAGATGGACTTGGTATGATTATGACCAGGGATCATTCGGTATAATCATGACCTGTAATGTTATAAATGATGTGGTAAAAGTCCTCAGTGGCCTGTAGTGCATTGATGGGCAGTTTTTGGTATGAGTATGACCAAGGATTATTCGGTATAGTCATGACCATTGATGATTTAATGAATATCCTTGGCCCGTAGTGCAGGGATGGTTCGATGATGTGGTTTATTTATTAAGCTGAGTCTCAGCGATAAAAATTGATGAAAACATTTTAAATCATAGAAGATAGTAGATATCATGCTCTACTTAACTCTTCTAATGGATTGCTTATTCCGCTGCAGTTAAACTTGTTGTCTATTATATTCTATCAGTTGTTATACTCCTGAAGGCTAAGGATAATTTATTCTGCATTATCTTAGTTATAATATTTCTTACTGGGCTAGTTGAGCTCACCCTTTCTTTCACTGTTCTCTTCAAGAAATGAGAAAATAGCTGGGACGAGTCGGGGAACGGATTGACGGTCCAGATAGTTGTTTTAGTAGTCCTCACTATTCTATAAATTAGTGTGACAATAAATGTAATGAGGACTTATTTTGAGTTTGAATACTGTCTAGATGACAATATTTGTATTAAAACTCACAGCTCAAGTTGTATAATTAAGTTTGTATTTGTATTTTGTACCATGTATTTGGCGACTCAAGATGGATGATGTATACCTGTTTTGGGGGCGTCACAATGTAAGTTGTAACTAATAGTATTAATTATGGTTTTGTGACGGAGGATAAATTAAGATGGGTCAGGAATTGTAGATTGCCCAATCATTCTCCATTACATATTTGGGAAGATAGCAAGGTCGATCACTGAAACATTCGTCTAGTCAAATCAATTGACATCAACTACTCTTTAAATTCTTTTACAATGCTTCAAAACGTTTTATGACGTCATGATACTGCACTATTTCACAACACGTTGAACACTTCGTCAATTTATGACTTTGTCATTATACATCATACCATAGCGAGTTGTTGATCTTAAGATCACATCCAACACTAGGTTCAATTGCATTAATAACTCCATCCTTTTTCCATCTTTGCATCAAATGCACTAATGATATAAAAATCTGAAAGTAGTATGCACACAAGCCAATCATATTTGGTGATAAAGCATATACTTTATAACAATCTTATTCATTTATTAATAAAAAGTATTAATTTATTAAAGGCTTTTAATTATCTACATGATGCTGTTTTATAATATATGATAAACCCATAGTTTTAAGCAATGCTTTTAGAATAATGATGATGATCATTCTAATGAGATCTAAATTCTTAGAAAGCTTAAAACTAAAATAGTTCCCAATCGTTGGATTACTAAATAGAGGATTAGTGAATCCGGATAGATTGGTACATACGTTGCTTGCTCATTGGATGAGGATGATTGATCTCATGATCATTTGTGTGGAGACACTAAAGCAAGTATGTAGGTGCTTATTAGAGAATAAGTTCACTGAACGTGGCTCGCTAAGGAATACCTAATGGAGTTTTACTTACCTGTCAATAGGAATTCCTGTAGTGATAGTAGTACAAGTGATCCTTGGACTTGAGATCATCATAGTATCTTGTGTATGATGAGTTATACTTTGACTTATTCCTTAAGACCCTTAGGGTATATCAAAGGGTATGCTTGGGTATAATAAGTTGTACATGGAGATAATGTATGAGCAATAAAGAATCTATCACTTCTAGTAAAAGAAGAGAAATATCATATGTGATTCGATAAATGACAATCCAGTAGTTCTTGGCCAAGGCAGAATGAAATTAGAAAGGAGTTTCTAATTTGCATTATTTGGAGTTGTGCATTTAAGAGTCGAAATACATATAATTAAATAAAATAAGACTTGACAGTAATTTCATGTCTTATATTTAATTGGGACATTGTATGGTGGAAGGATTGAATTATACGGTAACTATTTACTTAAAGGTTCTTTTATGATTAATGTTAAAATCTATATTATCTGGAAAGTCGTTGATCGTTAGGGAGGCTTATCCCTATTGTAGAATAAATATTATTTATTTAAATAAATTAATCGTTTAATTTATTTATTTAAATAAGATTAGAATTGTTCTAATTGATTTATTCACAACCGATTTAATATGGAGAACCTAAAGGGTCACACCATAAAAGAAAGAATAATTATTTAAGAAGTTAATGACATAATCATAATAATATGTTAAGTATATTTAATTTAATCTATGGTGATAGAATAAATTAAATAGCTTAATATTTATTATTTAATATTTTAGAAATATTAAATATAAATTAATAAGAGGAGTCTTATTAATATTATTACAATTATTATTATTTTAATTTCTAAAAGAGTTTAGGAATTAATTTAATATAAGTACTCTCATTTATTCCTAATAAGATTAGGGAGCCCATTTAATTAAAAGAGTTTAATTAAATAAATAATACCTTATTTTAATTAAATAGGGTTACCTGATATCTTTATAAGAGGAGTATTATATCAGATATTAAAATATATGCAATTCCAAGGGTTGGAGAGTACGTTCTTTTTCTATAGAGATAGAAAACTAGGGTTTAGCCAACCACCCATCTTCTTGAATCTTTATTCTTCCTTGGTGGATCACCTCTAGAGGCCAAACACTTGGGTGGCTAACGTTGATCAAACGAAGGAACCAAACCCGGTGGATTCAAGTTGAACGCGAAAGGATTTGGAGGTGAACTTGTACCTGAGGAAGCTCGAATCTTCAAGGGTATGATTCTTATTCTTTATCTTTTCGTTTAATTAATAATTATGCATAAAAGGATGATCCGAGTATATAGTTTGTAAAATTTTAAACTCTGATTTGTACACGTTTCCACTTATTTTTTGCAATTTGATTGCGTTCATGAATATTACAAACCTAACAAATTCAATTTGATATTCCAAATCAATTTCTGTCTAGCCAAACCAATTAGCATAGACATATAAAGAATAGTTCTTTTAAAATCTATTGGTTCATAAAAATTTGAACCAATCCTTTCCTTTTCAAAATGTACATATCAGCACGATTTCAATAAACTTCGAAATCTAGCATAGCTAGATGACTTGGAATATCCTGTTTCTCCATTTTCCTTCATTGTTTTACTTGCGACAATACAAAATCTTCTCTAACACCTCCAATTCTAAGTATACTGAAAATAATTCGTTTTCAGTCTGAATATTCCTATACCTTTACATAGTCCATCAACTTACCACACTTTATGTGTTTAAGGACTTTTCACAACCATATGTGTTTAAGAACTTATCTTCGCAATATGTAATCCAAGAACAAATCAAGGACTATCCATGTAACGAACGAGAATTTTGTAATTAATTTTAAATATTTATTGAATTAAATAATTAGTTTATTTATTGAGATAAATAAATAATTGATGAAATTGTGGTATAATAATATAGTTAAGTGTGTATGTTAACTAAAGTAATGAATGGTAATTTTATTATTTAAAGATTTAATTTAATGAAATAATTAAATTAAATGAATTGTTTAATATTTAAGAAAATAATTAAATTTAAATAAAATGATGCCCTAGTTTAATTTAATAATTAAATTAGATATATAATAATTTATTAAGCATAAGTATAATTATAATGAAAATTATAATTATTATAATTGTAATTTTAAATTATTAAAATTAATTAAATAAAAGTGTGACAAGGAACTATATAATATAAGTGTTATAAAAATAAATTAGTATCTAATCTAAGTTGTAGCTAAACATGGCCTTGTGGCCTTTGGCATAATACAACTGACGTAGCCTATTGGTTTCTTACCTGACATACGTCGATAATGGCCTATATCAGTTTACGCGTATATTTTTTCCCTAAGGCTTAAGAAGAACAGAGGAAACACTGTAGGTATTAGAGAGAATTGAGAGAGAAGAAGAACAAGAGAGACTCAAAGGAAGGAATTGAAGCAACTCTCTACCATTTTCCTTCAGTAATTAAGGATAAAGGTATAATCTATCCTAATTCCAAATTCTTTTTCTTTGCAATATCTATTTTTCTGTGAATTAGAATTTTGTTGGAATAGGGTTGAGGTGTTGATTATATACATGTGAAATTTGATAATTGTTATATAGAAGCCGTATTGAGTAATCAAATTCATGGAAAGTGGGTTGTAAGAAGAAAATTAAGTAACAGTGTTATATATATATGAAATGGCTTAATTGAGTCCAAAATTTTATGTTTAATCATTGTTATAATTTGTAAATTAGTTGGGAATTGTGTTAGTATATCAAGAAACGAAAACAATGCAATTGAAATGGTGTAATTTGGTTAAGAAACAAGGATTTGACGATTGAATTCGCTAAATGTGTTGAAAATGGAGAAAACAACAAAAACATGGTTTTAATCCTTAAAATTTTGGTTGTTTTGTTGTTAGAAGTGTTATATCTATGCTTAGCAATGTTGTAGTAAGTTTATAGCTTTTGGGTATGGTGAATTGCTGTAGAAATTGACGAAATTGGAGTTTGGGTTGTAACAGGGGAAGCTGCTGCAGTTTCTATCTACGTACTGGCGCAGCTGCACTGGTACCAAAGGCAGAAACGACGCAGTTGAGCCTGTTGACTTTTTGAGGTCGAGCACCAGCGCAGCTGCGTCGGTGCCAAGGCCTGGGGCAGCGCAGCTGCGCCGTACCTTGAGCAGAGACATTATGTTTTGATTAATTGTAGTCTATTATATGTTGACTCAACCTAGTCTAGTATGTCTAATAAGATGTTAATCATACCATAAGATATAATAACAGATTGTAATGTATTGTAATACCAAAAATGAAGATTTGTAAGTAATTATTTAACAAGTTATATAGTGATTAAAAGTCGATGTTTGTAAGAGTTAGAGGTGAATGTTAAAGCTTTATATTATATGATAGTGAGTTGTCAGATTCGTGTTGTGTGGTTAACCAATATGGTTAGACTTTAAGTTAAAGGTTATGAGAATTGAACCGAACCTATAAGGTTAATGATAGTATAGCTAACTGATGGTGCAACTCTAATGGTATATGTAGGGTGTTTGGCGAACATTTATTAAACTTGTGCAGCTTACGCCCGAGGCAAGTTTTTTAACTTCATTCTCTTTATAATGAATGCAAGTTTCATAACTCTATTTATCTTTTGTTGTCAAGCAAGTTCTATAACCCAAATTTATCATTATGCAAGTTCCTTAACCTCATATTTAACTTGAGCAAGTTTATTGATTCCATCTCGTTTATGATTATGCAAGCTCTTGTATTCTAATCCTTTACATTGAGCGAGTTTCACATTCCTAACTGTTGTTCTTGCTATTTAAAGCATAAATTGTTCAAGATCATTGTCCTAAATGAGTTTTCTAACTCTTTTGAATGTAATACTTTGTATATACCATGTCTATTCAATTGTATGTTGTTATTATTCAATCTTGACTCAAGTATCGTTGTTCAATCTTATATGATTGTGTTGAACCTCCGAATAACAAACAAACCTTTATTGATTGGACTAATCTATATTTGATAAGAGTTCTAAAATTCTAGAATCACTGATAAGCTAGTTGCAAAACTAAACTTTCTTTAGTGCAGAAATCCTAAAGTCAAACTGAGATGAATAACCCTAATATAGGGGATCATGCACTACTAGAAAATCAAGATAAGGCGACGAGCTATAGCGACGGTCGGGGCGGAACTGACGCTATAGGGGATCAATAGCGACGGTAGGGGCGGAACTAATGTTATAGGACATCAGTTTTTATTTCCCTCAATATTTTCGGAATCACTTTTTATTTCCCTCTCACTCTATCTTATTATCTCCCGATTAACTTTCTCTGAAGCCTTCTAATCTCTCTGTGACAACCATGAGAATTTGGATATTTATAAAATCTTAAAATATTGAATTAAGGTTAAATATTAAACCTAGACAGAAAATAAGTGAATGGATTTGAGCTTTCCGAGAAGGAATTTTGTGAATTTAAAAATTTATCTGGAGAATTATTCAAGATTAAGGGTATAAGTGTATAGGTTCTGTGTATATGGTTATGTATGTGTACAGAATGTGGTTAAGGGTCAAGGGTTGACCAGATAAGCTATATTTGTGGCAAACCATATTATTATTTTATGAACGTCAATGTTCAGCTAGAAAATTCTTACGATTTATAAGAAACCCTAAAATCGGTTCTGGAAACCCTAATTTCAGTTCTGAGAATTTAAAACCCTAATTCGGAAGTTGAAAACCCTAATTTGGGAAGTTAAATGCTATGTATAAGGCGTTAGAGTACTAATTACAAATCTAATTAGGGATAACCCTAATGATTAATTAGAATTCTAATAATTAAAAACCCTAATTATTAGAAACTTTAATTTGTACATTTGAAACCCTAATTGATAATTAGGTAATTTTAATTTTAATTAGGAAATATTAATCTTAATTAGCAAGTTTGAATTATGATTAAGAAATTTTAATATAATTAGAAAATCCTAATTATAATTTAGAAATATTAATTTTCAATTTTGAAAATCGAGATTTAGAAATCTTAGAAATTAAATTGCAAAATGTAAGGGTTAAACCCTAAACCCTAAGGGTCAAACCCTAAACCCTAAGGGTTTGGACAATTGACATGTATGCCATTAAATTTGTGTGCAAAATAAATATTTTACCCTTTGTGCATTATTTAGTAAGTTGCTTGTAGATCTAGCCAAAATATTGAGTTGTCGACCAACTAAATATTTTCCATGTGCTCTATATCTAACAAATCAGCCAATTTGTGCCACCTAGCAACCCAAGTTCATTAAATCTAAAATTTGAAGATTTAAAAGTAAGAAAAAAACTTAATTTACTTTTTCATTTCTCCAAGCCCATTCTCTCTCTTCAATTTCGGGACTAAGAGTGAGAGAGAGTGAGGATCAAAGCTAGGATATCATATTAGCCTTCCAATAACAGGATCAAGGATCAGAAAACCTAGAATTAAAGGTTAAAGAGGTATAAAAACCCTAACTTGAAAATCTATGTATTTGATGTTAGATGTTGTTAATGATTGGTTAGATATGTGTTAGAGGGTGTCTTTTAATGATATGGGTTGTTGGATCATGGATCCATAACATCAAAGTGGTCGAAATTAAAGATTTCAAAAATATGGAAATATTGAAAATTTCGGCCTGACAACCGAATGTCAGGGCCTCTAGATCTCTGTGTATTAGATGTTCTGTGTGTTTGATGTTATACATCTGTTCTATGTAGTAAGGTCTTTGATCTGGAACTTGAATCAAGCCAAAATCATGTATAGATTGCAAGATATAAGTGGTCAAAGTAGGTTGACCGTTCACGGAAATCAAATTATGGGCAGCCCAGAATTCTAGTAACCTCTGACAACCATTTTCTAGTCTTCGGATCTTGCTACTGTTAATGTTAATAACCATGTTAGTGCTTGTTCTTTGTAGTATGACATGAGAACTATACATCCAAGCCCTTAGATTAACCAGATCTTGCATAGAAACAAAGTTGTAGCCGGTTAAACAAGCGTTGACCGTCTGTTTTGTCAAATTTCTGGAAAACCCAGAAACTTCATGTGCGATTTTTCTGACATGGTTTCACCGTCCTTGTTCTGTCATATGTGATGTTGTTGTTATGATCTGATGGTATATATTTGTACCCTGTCATGTGTTCTACAACATTGAACCATTAAATGTCATAAAGCAGACCAGGAGTGCAAGTTATTGAGATCTAAAATATGCACTAGGAGTTGTTCTTCATTTCTGGGTTCCAGAAATGAAGAACAGTGTCTGATAACTTGTTTGATGCCTTATATCTTCTTGATATGATACATTCTAGCCATGAAACGTGTTTGGGGTTATAGTATTACATAAATACTATAACATGAACTTCATTTCAAACCCAGAAACGTAAGGATCAAAGAGTTATAATCGGTCAAACTAGTAACCTTGTAAACGACCTATGCATATCTGGGCAGGCTCAAGAACAGTTCAAGAACACCTATAGCGATGGGTCTGTCGCTACAGGGCCCTTTAGCGACAGTTTAATAATAAAATTAATTATTTTAATTAATAAATAAAAATAGATTTTAATTATTAAAATTATAAAATAAATTCTTAAAAATTATTTTAAAGTCCAAAAATTAGTTTTTAATTATTCTGAATATATTTCATAAATATTTAATATTTTTGGAATAATAATGGTATTTAATTTATTTAATTATAATATTAAATAAATTATTTAAAAATAATTTTAATACATGAAAAATCATGAAAAATTATATTATGGTATAAGAAAATATTTAAAGTTATTTTTAATGACTTTTAATATTTTGTGATGAATTTTATTAATTAATTAATATTAATGATAATTATAGTATTTAATAAATATATTAAATAAATTATGAAAAAATAGAATTAATGATTTAAAAATTATATAAATATGATTTAAGTGTTATAAAAATATTTTAAGTTATAAAATATAACTTTTGATATTTTGTCATGAAAAACATCAATATTTAATATTAATGGCAATTATCAGATAATGAATTTAATTGTTTAAAAATCATATAAATATGATTTTATGGTATTAAAAATACTTTGATATATTATAAACATCTATTATATATACTAAATCACAGTTTTTGACACAATATTTTGACATCTGTACTTCTATAAATTTAACACATGTCCATCCTAATTAATACTCCTAAATATCTTTTACCAAAATACCCTTCACAACAGTGCCCTTCTTAAATAACAAATGTAATCCTATCTTCAACTTTGGCAATTCAACTTTGGCAACTAAATTCATTCAAATAACAATTAGAATCCTATCCTATCTTCAACTTTAGCGTTCAAATTTTTTCAAATAACAACCGGAATCCTATCTTAAATACAATCCCCTAATTAGTATATGTTCTCAGGACACATTGAATGCTGTAAAATCGAGTGAACAGCGGCAATTGAGCCACGGAGATGGTACTCAACATCGAGAGTAATTGCAACCTAAACAAGAGAGGGATCGCATACGTCGATTTTCCCCAAATCGTTCGTCGTCGTCACAAATCGTTCTTACGTGTATCCGAAACCCCTGCCACCAGACTTCTTCTGCACCGAGATTTTATCTTCCCTTCCCATGACTGGAAAACCTCCAAGGATTCTCGTGCAGACTGGCAGATTGTTTGATGATTATTCTGTACCCTTCCGTGTATCGTGGGATGATGATTACTAATTTCGCTTTTGGTGTACAAATTTGTTGGTGGTGGCTGATGTTTGGAAAATCTTTTTTCAAGTAAGTTTTCATTCATCTGTTTAATTATTGGTTCGTTACTGCTGTAGATCTGCTGTATTTCTTTTTTCAATATAGTTTTCCTTCATCTATATAATTTTGTTTTTGGCGAAATTATTTGTTCGTTACTAATTTGATATTCTGTATTTCATGCTTTTGATTGATGAAGTAATCATATTTAATTACCATATTATCTTTTATAATTTATTATGATAAATCTAAACACTGTTTAGATTTATATTGGTTTGTTACTGTTGTATTTCAATCAGTGTTTATCTTTTATGTTGAGCTAGACTTGTGATAAATCTAAACACTGTTTAGATTTATATTGGTTTGTTACTGCTGTAATCAGATAGTTATGTTGAGCTAGATTTGTGATAAATCTAAATAGTATTTAGATTTATATCAACTAAAATAATATTATCCTTTCTCATGACTGGAAAACCTATAAGGATTCTCGTGCAGACTGGCAGATTGTTTGATGATTATTCTGTACCCTTCCGTGTATCGTGGGATGATGATTACTAATTTCGCTTTTGGTGTACAAATTTGTTGGTGGTGGCTGCTGTTTGGAAAATCTTTTTTCAAGTAAGTTTTCATTCATCTGTTTAATTATTGGTTCGTTACTGCTGTAGATCTGCTGTATTTCTTTTTTCAATATAGTTTTCCTTCATCTATATAATTTTGTTTTTGGCGAAATTATTTGTTCGTTACTAATTTGATATTCTGTATTTCATGCTTTTGATTGATGAAGTAATCATATTTAATTACCATATTATCTTTTATAATTTATTATGATAAATCTAAACACTGTTTAGATTTATATTGGTTTGTTACTGTTGTATTTCAATCAGTGTTTATCTTTTATGTTGAGCTAGACTTGTGATAAATCTAAACACTGTTTAGATTTATATTGGTTTGTTACTGCTGTAATCAGATAGTTATGTTGAGCTAGATTTGTGATAAATCTAAATAGTATTTAGATTTATATCAACTAAAATAATATTATCCTTTCTCATGACTGGAAAACCTCCAAGGATTCTCGTGCAGACTGGCAGATTGTTTGATGATTATTCTGTACCCTTCCGTGTATCGTGGGATGATGATTACTAATTTCGCTTTTGGTGTACAAATTTGTTGGTGGTGGCTGCTGTTTGGAAAATCTTTTTTCAAGTAAGTTTTCATTCATCTGTTTAATTATTGGTTCGTTACTGCTGTAGATCTGCTGTATTTCTTTTTTCAATATAGTTTTCCTTCATCTATATAATTTTGTTTTTGGCGAAATTATTTGTTCGTTACTAATTTGATATTCTGTATTTCATGCTTTTGATTGATGAAGTAATCATATTTAATTACCATATTATCTTTTATAATTTATTATGATAAATCTAAACACTGTTTAGATTTATATTGGTTTGTTACGGTTGTATTTCAATCAGTGTTTATCTTTTATGTTGAGCTATACTTGTGATAAATCTAAACACTGTTTAGATTTATATTGGTTTGTTACTGCTGTAATCAGATAGTTATGTTGAGCTAGATTTGTGATAAATCTAAATAGTGTTTAGATTTATATCAACTAAAATGATATTATCCTTTATATATTAATTGTGAATTTATCTTAATTTAATTAAGATAATTCTAGGAAATTTTTTTGAGGCTATTCTATGAACAAGTCACTTGATTGAATTGGCAAGATATAAGCGAATATATCTTCCATTATGTAATAGCTAAATCCTAGAAAGGGCTGTCCCTCTTTCCGATGTATACTTTCAACTTAATAAACAGTACCATAATTGTGCCTCTACTGTGATTTTGTTTTCTGCGGTTATGGCTAGAAAGGTTCCAACTGTTTTAAAGTTCAGTAATTTTTCCTGTTATATGTGCTCCTTGCTTATCTGAGAACATAGATTTTATTATAAAAACTGATTATTTTTCTTTAGAATATTTATAAATAGAAGAACAACCCTTCAAAAATATTTAGACCTTCCAATTTCAAATGCAGAATCTATAATAATGTAGCTTAGTTGAATCAAGATATTTACCATGTGGTAAGGTTACATAAATTAAGATGCCTTTTATATTGTTTATTGCAGAACATGTGGAAAAGAGTACCATCTGCGAACTTGAACTTGATGAATCAAAGGTCAAACAGTTCAAGGATGCTATTGAAAATAGCTATTGGTTTGAATTTTTCATGGGTATGTTATGTTCTCTATATTTTATGGTTGCCGCCATGTCAATATTATACATTCATTTAAATTGTGCTAAGATTTCAGGCTACATTTAGAAAGGAAAAATATACCATGCACTCATTTAAATTTACTCACTTACATCAGGTTCCGTCCATTTAATGAGAATCCTACTATGCAGTATTGCAGTGTGATTGTAGTGTGTTGGTTATGTTCTATCATATTTTTGTACGACCGACAACATGACATTATGCACACATTTATAGTACTAAAATTTCAAGCTACATTTGTAAAGGTGAATGGAGATTGAACATGTCTAGACGAAGAAACCTTCTTCCATTTCCATATTCTGTTGTAAATATAGGTGAGAATTTAAGTGTTAAAGTTGAGGATTTGATTCTGTATTATTAGCTCCCAATATTTTCAGTGATGTCTAACAAGCATGCAGTTGTATGAGTCATTATTTTACTCATTCACTTTATCATATCGGAGTTGCTGAAAATATTGTAGAGCCCTTGCCTTGATTTCCAACTTTCTGCCAGCTTTTATTATTGTTTCTGCCAGCTTCTTAATTCAAGTACATGAACTTCTTAATTAAGGTTTTTTTTTGCTTCGACTTAACTCTGATGAACTTTATTCTCTGTTTTTCAGACCTTTGATCAACACCCGTTTCCTACAAACCCACTCAATTCCTTAGGAACAACCAAGTTTATTCTATGCATATTACATATATATAAATTGGGTCATAGCCACTTTAATTTTTATTTGTGGAATATATGCGTTTGTCTATGCATAATTTTGCAATTTTATTTCAGTGTTTTAGTTGCTACTACTTCATTAGTTATTACAATGTTCAAGGTATATGTACTTTGAATTGGTCAGCCACTTTTATCAGTGATATTGATAAATGATATACATATAAATGGTTATACGTAGATTTTTGGATCAATTTTGTTAGTTCTTATTTGTGTACGAAGTATAACCGATTTATATAGAGTAAATAATTAGTCATTTGCTTGTGTGTTTTTTTTGTAATTAAAAGTTGGTGATTTTGTGTTGCCTATGTGATTTTATTTTTGACAGGAGGTAGACAATGGAAGAACTTATTGTGTGAGTTGCATAATCAGGCAAACAATTGCTTGATGCATAGTTAAGCTGGTCATATATATAATGTTATATTCAGAGATGGAATCAATGCTTTATTACATTTTTGTTTTATTTCCGTCTATTTTACTCACTTTTGTATCACTAAGGAAAAAGGATGTGGTTAGAGTTGGCTAAAAGTGAAAACTTTTTATTGGGTTTGGTGATTTTTACCTCTCTGGCATGTTTTAGCCATTATTTTCGTGTGAATTATATTGCCTGTAATGGTTCTTCAACCAAATTGTGTCCTGCCATCCTATACTACATTCCTATTGAACCGAAAACTATTGAAGAAACAACTTCTTTGTTCCATGTTAACTCCAATTCAATTAATAGAACTCTGAGTGGTTTTGCAATTGCGGTATCTTGTGGTTGCCCTGATTATCATGATGGATTTACCTACCACGTGGAGTATACGGTTCAACCTGGCGATACATGGAAGGTCATTTCATCTAACTTTGGGTTTCTTGTGGTGGAGAAATCTGATAAAGCATTGATTCCATTTCTGAATATAACATTATATATATTATGTGGTTGTTCTGCAAATATGGAGATTTTAACGTATAAAATTGAAAGTGGAGATACACTTTTTACTATCTGCGCTCGATTTGATGCTAATGTAGAAAAGACTGAGAAATTGAATAAGTTGGAGAACCGGGACCTTATTTTTGCTGGGGAAGTTCTGTACATCCCTGAACCAGGTAGAAGTTTTGTTGTTTATTGTATGCATGATTGTTTTTCTGGTTAAGATTCATTAAATCATTTTCACCCTTTGGTAACAATTTTAAGATGCATTAAGAATTTACACTTTAGGCATGAGTCTCAATGTGTGAGGCACCCACTAGGCAGATGTGTTGGTTCTATTAATGTGTGAGTTTACTCTTAAGGTAACATGTCCCAATTGCTGTTTCAGAAAATTGATTATCTTCACTGATGTTCATTTATACTTTTAGAGTAGTTCTAGAGTATTTGCAGGGTGCAGATACATGGTCTTGGTTCCTTCAAAGGCCTCATTTTTTTCCCGCCTAAACAATAGAATTAACATCAAATCCGTAATTATTACTTGGATTTGGTACCCAACAAATAGTTAATATGAAACTCATTCGCTACTGGTTCATCGTAAATGTGACACACTGAGTAGATCACGAAGGAATGTGAGGCTATTCTGTAAGGATGGTGACTATCTTGTCTATTGATTCTTTACACATCTTTTAGTTCATTTTCACAGTTTCTCAAATCTTGATAAGCTCAGGATAAATTCAATCTTTTCAGGAAATCCATATTTGACTGAAGTAGTTGCAGAACATGCAAATGGATTCAATCTTGCTAGGATTGGAGCCTTTCCAGGTGTCGAGGTAAGATTAGATATCCCAAGTATATGTGAATTCAGTCCTCTCTGAGTGGTCACCTTAGTATGTTAGTAAAATGTAGATAAATATGCAAAACATAACAGGTTCTTAGGTATCATTGAGGTGATTCATCGGTTGATTCTGAAGCAATAAATGTGTGAATATATATGTAAAGAGTTCTAGGAGCCATAGCGTGATGCAGTTGTAAGTTTCAGTGTATATCCGTGAGGTTAGTGGTCTGAATATGAGGTAGCTGCTATGTGAAAATAATTTCAAAAACTTAGTTTATTACCCATTCCACCATTCCCGACACCCTTGATTTATGGGGAGTCGCTAGAGATTTACTATATATCGTACACCTTTAGAAGTTTCCCACGGAAAAATATAGGATTTTTTTTGTAAGATATTTATTCATGATATTCTTTACTTTTAAAAATGTCCTAAATTGGTCTTAGATTGTGTATGTTGTGCTTGACTAAAAGTTAACTGTATCTTCTCCGGTTACTTATTTAAAAAATATATAAACTGTGTCAGCTCCAGTTTCTTACTACATTAAGTGCTTAGTAACCAGCGTTCTGGTTTGATGCTCAGATGCAATTTACTCCAATGTTTAATTTTGTCATTTGGATCTGTTTTATTGAGTTCAACTGTTGATATATGTATTCTGCTCTATTTCAAAAAGGTTGATGTAAACACGAAGGTTGCCAACTTTAAAATGCCTGTAACTGGACGTGTTTCGCAACTAAAACTGGACGCAATGAATAGAATTGGAGCCACACATAACTATTATAATGTGGCGGTTGCTGCGTTTTTTGTTATTGGACTAGATATTGGAATCAGTGCTACAACTATCAGTTCAACAGTTGAGAAGCTGAAAGCTCCACCTCATCGAATGCAAATTGGTAAAGCTGTCATTAATTGATGGTGTCATATATAATTGTTTTCCCTCTTGATTTCTGATTGTCTTCTTTTTTTGTTGCTTAATTTAAATGCATAGAATGAAAATAATTACAGGTGCAAAGGGGCATACCCAGAAGTATTATAGCTTAAACATCATGGAGGCATACCACAATGATGGTCATGCTATAATATAATGAGGACATTTACATTTTCCAAATGTGGAGAAAAGAGTGTTGTGAAGCAGATTTGTGGAACAAATTAGAAGTGGAGTCTGCTTTTAACCAACTGCAGTATTTCTTTGGCAAGGACCTCATGAGGAATGTTGACATGGTCATGAAATCTTGTATTTCTTTCTTGACATACCTTGTAAATGCGTTCATTAAGACAGGTTCATGATAAGTTTTGTGATCTTTATACCAGTTTGAGCTTGAATCATGAATCATCTTTGAAATGGGTTCCATGAGAGTGGGGGGATTGAACCAACCACCATAAGAAAAAATTCGATTAAGAACTGTATAGTCATAAGGGCATTGGAAGAATAAATGATCCAAGGACTCAAACTCTTGGCGACAGAAGACACATTGCGTATTAACAAGAATCCCAAATTTGACTAGAGCATCTGTCATCTGCTGTGTGAAATTTTTTATGAAAAGTCAGCGATGCTATGAATGAGAAACGTGGAACATGGAGTTTGTGCCATATCACTTTGGTCTACCTTTGTCTAATAGAGTTCCAAATATGAGAGACCTTAAGAACAAGATAATGAGTGTTGTCCCACAAGAGTCTGTCACGAGCACGAGCTTGAGTATTAAAAGGCCTCAAGTAGTCAAAATGATTTATAAAATGAGCAATAACAAAGTGTCTAGAAGCAGGTAAAGGCCAATCATTGTTAACAATAATGTCCTTCACAGTAGCATTATCTCCCAAGCCAGAATGAATGATGAGAGGGTCATGAGTGTAGGTTTTAGCATTACCCCCCTATAATGTATTCATAAATTTGATCATCGCACAATAATATACAATTTTTTTATTATATTTTAATTTATTAATTGTACGCACACATTTATTATAAAAATTTGAATAACCCCGCCGCAACGCGCGGGTTTGTATCTAGTATTATAATATTTTGTTGTGACTTTCATTAATTTAGTATTAAATAAATATTAAAGATAAAGGAATTATGTGGTATTTAATTCATTTAAATACTAGTTTAATGATTAAAAAATCATGGTAAATGATAATAATTATTTAAAAATTATTACGTGCTAATGAAAATTATTTTGACTGAGAATAAAATTATCTAAGATAATTGTTAAGTGTTTAGGCAGAATTTAATTAAACTTAAACTCGATATTTATCCGACTAAGCTGTCGGGATGACAGAATTGTACCGAACTCGATTCGGATTGTAAAAGTTTGACTTGAGGTTAGGTTTTACGTGTTGTATAGACTGATAGGGTTATGTGTTAAAGTGTTTAGGCTATTTAAATACTGTGATGATATTATTCTAATTTGTATACCGATATTATTTATATATTAGGTCTTCAGACAAAGATTATTAAAATGTGTAGCGATAATCAACGGAACAGGCAAGCTTCTTATACTCACTTATTGTGCAAGTTTTTCTTAACTCAACTTTGAGTTGTTTATTCAAATATACATATGGTTAATCATTGCTGATTGCCATGTCTAAGAATCATTAAATCGCACTCTGTGCATACTGCATGTATTTATCAGGTATGAAAGGCTAATCACCTTCATTACCATTCAATCCAGATATATATATATATATATATATATATATATATATATATATATATATATATATATTCATGTTCAATGCTCGTTCAACTATGTAAAATTTGTTCATGCTAGTTCGCAATTATATTGTAGAACTGTAGCTAGCTTTTGTTCAATTCTTTCAATCATGATATATCCTTAATTTATTGAACTTAAACTTGCTGGGCAAACTTATTGCTCACCCTTGCTATATCATGATAAACATTGCAGATTAAGACGATTACGTCGGATACAGGAACGGATAAAGCCAAGTTCAGCTTGGGATTTTATGTGCAGCTTAATTGTAACAGTTTTGTATGATAATAATGTTATATGTTAGACAAGTTATAAATTGTGTATAAGTTAAGGTTACTCGACCTTGGGGAATAGTGTGTAAATGTATTGTATAAACAATTTATGTTTATATCTTTTGCAATAGTTGTAGAATGATTGTACCAGATCCGTGGTGATTTAGGACCCAGATTTGGGGCTCTCACAGTTGGTATCAAAGCTGTAGGTTATAAACCTAGGGTAGTGATATCTTAGACTAATAATTGCAGTGATTAGGATAAGTACTAACTCAAATAGAGTTAGTGAGTAGGTAAGATTTAAAGGTGAATCTCGACGAGTTATAAAGATACGGAGTTCCCTAACTCTGAAAATAATAGTGAATAGTAGTGATGAATAGATAGAGTCTAAAAGACTAAAAGTATAGGGATATGAGATCGTAAAACAAAACGATCATAGTATAGAAATGAATTATAATATATACGATGAGATCACCCCGTGATCTGATAAGGTTATGGTAGTGAGAAGGATAAAGCGAATGGTTGAAAAGTTTACAGCAAGATTACTGTGTAGCAGTGGTACTACGAATTGGTACAGATTCAGGAAAGGATTATGAATACGGATTAAATGAAATTCATATTGAGAATGGAGTTAAGAATTAGGTGGGGATTTCAATTGAGGACTCATGTCAGCAGCTGAGTTGTATAATTCTTCGTATGGGAGGGGAATTATACTTGGTGTAAAAACCACTTCGTTTCTGGTACTGATAATCATTTGAATGTCTGTGTCACGCTATTTTCTATATGCATGTTGAGAGGGTGATTTCTTTCTCATGTGTATAACAGATAGATATGTTATAGTTATAGAATATAAAGTTAAGTGAGAGTTCTTAAAACTCATACTTATGATACGTTCGTGACTAATGATTATATGAAATATTTATGAACCCCTCAGCGAAATGACGCTAAAGGTCTATCTAGGACAAGTTCTTAAACTCATATGATTATGAAAAGTTTCTGAACTCATGAGTGTGGTTTGACGAACTGGGTAGAATTAAGTGTGAATGGAATACTGAGGATAATAGGAGTAGATAGATTACTAAGCAATTGATCATTAGTGGAGACATAAGTTTTCCAAATCTTCTAGCTATGCTAGACTCGAAATTTTTGACATCAAGCTAAAAACGCACTATGTGCTTTTGAAAATAAATTTTTATTCTCAACCCCTGGTGACTATTGTGTATGAGTGGACTTCGGGCCACCGACACATCGTTACCTGTTGAGATGTTAAAACTAATTTGTAATAATTTTTGAACGGTTTAAAGTATAGTCTATGCTACTTGTTTCGGCTAGACGATAATGATCTGAAATATCAAAATATATTTTTATTTATCACTTATGTACCATATAACCTGGTGCGGAGATGATAAAAAGTTGATGGAGTTGTAAATACAGGAATACTTAGTGTTGAATTTGATCTAACATCGTTGTTCCACTATTGTATGATGTGTTATGACAAAGTCACTCGATGACGGCATCCTCAAACGGGCTGTTAATACAATATGACATCATGACGTCATTTTCAAACAATTTTTAAAATTTTAATTTGCCAACGGGGTTTTAGCTATACCTAAATATTTTGATTGAATTGAATTATTGATATGAGTCTATGCTATTTGATTCGGCTAGACCAACAGTTATGAAAATTCCAAGCGTTCTATGATAAGACTGAGGTAAATTTTTGTGTCTATGGCAGTGATGAGAAACAGATCAAACCAGCAGTACTTAATAAGTACAGGGCGGCTAATTACCCACTATGTCCGCAAGTTATGACGGTTTGAGGATGAATTTCCATAAAACCTTTGCGAAAATGACAGACAATAGTTTATATAACTCAGCAATATTTGAATTTTTTTACTCTTGTGAGGAATGTACTGGGTAGCATATGATGATAAGAATGCGTGGTAAATGGTTCAAGGTGTAAGGTGTAAGGTAAATTTCGGGGACGAAATTTTTAGAAGAAGGGGTGAATGTGACAACCCGAGAATTTGGATATTTATAAAGTATTAAAATATTGAATTAATGTTAAATATTAAACCTAGACAGAAAATAAGTGAATGGATTTGAGATTTTCGAGAAGGAATTTTGTGAATTTAAAAATTTATCTGGAGAATTTTTCAAGATTAAGGGTATAAGTGTATAGGTTCTGTGTATATGGTTATGTATGTGTACAGTATGTGGTTACGGGTCAAGGGTTGACCAGATAAGCTATATTTGTGGCAAACCCTATTATTATTTTATGAACGTCAATGTTCAGCTAGAAAATTCTTACGATTTATAAGAAACCCTAAAATCGGTTCTGGAAACCCTAATTTCAGTTCTGAGAATTTAAAACCCTAATTCGGAAGTTGAAAACCCTAATTTGGGAAGTTAAATGCTATGTATAAGGCGTTAGAGTACTAATTACAAATCTAATTAGGGATAACCCTAATGATTAATTAGAATTCTAATAATTAAAAACCCTAATTATTAGAAACTTTAATTTGTACATTTGAAACCCTAATTGATAATTAGGTAATTTTAATTTTAATTAGAAAATATTAATCTTAATTAGCAAGTTTGAATTATGATTAAGAAATTTTAATATAATTAGAAAACCCTAATTGTAATTTAGAAATATTAATTTTCTATTTTGAAAACCGAGATTTAGAAATCTTAGAAATTAAATTGCAAAATATAAGGGTCAAACCCTAAACCCTAATAGTCAAACCCTAAACCCTAAGAGTTTGGGCAATTAACATGTATGCCATTAAATTTGTGTGCAAAATGACTATTTTACCCTTTGTGCATTATTTAGTAAGTTGCTTGTAGATCTAGCCAAAATATTGAGTTGTTGACTAACTAAATATTTTCCATGTGTTCTATATCTAACAAATCAGCCAATTTGTGCCACCTAGCCACCCAAGTTCATTGAATCTAAAATTTGAAGATTTAAAAGTAAGAAAAAAACTTACTTTACTTTTTCATTTCTCCAAGCCCGTTCTCTCTCTTCAATTTCGAGACTAAAAGTGAGAGAGAGTGAGGATCAAAGCTAGGATATCGTATTAGCCTTCCAATAACAGGATCAAGGATCAGAAAACCAAGAATTAAAGGTTAAAGAGGTATAAAAACCCTAACTTGAAAATCTATGTATTTGATGTTAGATGTTGTTAATGATTGGTTAGATATGTGTTAGAGGGTGTCTTTTAATGATATGGGTTGTTGGATCATGGATCCATAACATCAAAGTGGTCGAAATTAAAGATTTCAAAAATATGGAAAAATTGAAAATTTCGGCCTGACAACCGAATGTCAGGGCCTCTAGATCTCTGTGTATTAGATGTTCTGTGTGTTTGATGTTATACATCTGTTCTATGTAGTAAGGTCTTTGATCTGGAACTTGAATCAAGCCAAAATCATGTATAGATTGCAAGATATAAGTGGTCAAAGTAGGTTGACCGTTCACGGAAATCAAATTATGGGCAGCCCAGAATTCTAGTAACCTCTGACAACCATTTTCTAGTCTTCGGATCTTGCTACTGTTAATGTTAATAACCATGTTAGTGCTTGTTCTTTGTAGTATGACATGAGAACTATACATCCAAGCCCTTAGATTAACCAGATCTTGCATAGATACAAAGTTGTAGCCGGTTAAACAAGCGTTGACCGTCTGTTTTGTCAAATTTCTGGAAAACCCAGAAACTTCATGTGCGATTTTTCTGACATGGTTTCACCGTCCTTGTTCTGTCATATGTGATGTTGTTGTTATGATCTGATGGTATATATTTGTACCCTGTCATGTGTTCTACAACATTGAACCATTAAATGTCATAAAGCAGACCAGGAGTGCAAGTTATTGAGATCTAAAATATGCACTAGGAGTTGTTCTTCATTTCTGGAAAACCCAGAAATGAAGAACAGTGTCTGATAACTTGTTTGATGCCTTATATCTTCTTGATATGATACATTCTAGCCATGAAACGTGTTTAGGGTTATAGTATTACATAAATACTATAACATGAACTTCATTTCAAACCCAGAAACGTAAGGATCAAAGAGTTATAATCGGTCAAACTAGTAACCTTGTAAACGGCCTATGCATATCTGGGCAGGCTCAAGAACAGTTCAAGAACACCTATAGCGATGGGTCTGTCGCTACAGGGCCCTTTAGCGACAGTTTAATAATAAAATTAATTATTTTAATTAATAAATAAAAATAGATTTTAATTATTAAAATTATAAAATAAATTCCTAAAAATTATTTTAAAGTCCAAAAATTAGTTTTTAATTATTCTGAATATATTTCATAAATATTTAATATTTTTGGAATAATAATGGTATTTAATTTATTTAATTATAATATTAAATAAATTATTTAAAAATAATTTTAATACATGAAAAATCATGAAAAATTATATTATGGTATAAGAAAATATTTGAAGTTATTTTTAATGACTTTTAATATTTTGTGATGAATTTCATTAATTAATTAATATTAATGATAATTAGTTTATTTAATAAATATATTAAATAAATTATGAAAAAATAGAATTAACGATTTAAAAATTATATAAAAATGATTTAAGCGTGATTTAAGTTTTATAAAAATATTTTAAGTTATAAAATATAACTTTTGATATTTTGTCAATAAAAACATTAATATTTAATATTAATGGCAATTATCGGATAATGAACTTAATTGTTTAAAAATCATGTAAATATGATTTTAAGGTATTAAAAATACTTTGATATATTATAAACATATTATAATATTTTGTTTTGATTTTCATTAATATTTAGTATTAAATAAATATTAATGATAAAGGAATTGTATAGTATTTAATTCATTTAAATACGAGTTTAATTATTGAAAAATCATGGTAAATGATAATAATTATTTAAAAATTATTACGAGCTAATGAAAATTATGTTGACTGAGAATAAAATTATCTAAGATAATTGTTAAGTGTTTAGGCAGAGTTTAATTAAACTTAAACTCGATATTTATCCGACTAAGCCGTCGGGATGCCAGAATTGTACCGAACTCGATTCGGACTATAAAAGTTTGACTTGAGATTAGGTTTTTTGTGTTGTATAGACTGATAGGGTTTTGTGTTAAAGTGTTTAGGTTATTTAAATATTGTGATGATATTATTCTAATTTATATACCGATATTATTTATATATTAGGTCTTTAGACAAAGATTATTAAAATGCTTATCGGTAATCAACGGAATAGGCAAGTTTCTTATACTCACTTATTGTGCAAGTTTTTCTTAACTCAACTTTGAGTTGTTTATTCAAATATACGTGTGGTTAATCATTGCTGATTGTCATGCCTAAAAATTATTAAATTGCACTCTGTGCATACTGCATGTATTTATCAGGTATGAAAGGCTGATCACCTTCATTACCATTCAATCCAGATATATAAATATGTTCATGTTCAATGTTCGTTCAGCTATGTAAAATTTGTTCATTCTAGTTCGCAATTATATTGTAGAACTGTAGCCAGCTTTTGTTCAATTCTTTCAATCATGATATATCATTAATTTATTGAACTTGAACTTGCTGGGCAAACTTATTGCTCACCCTTGCTATATCATGATAAACATTGCAGATTAAGACAATTACGTCGGATATAGGAACGGATAAAACCATGTTCAGCTTAGGATTTTATGTGCAGCTTAATTGTAACAGTTATGTATGATAATAATGTTATATGTTAGACAAGTTATAAATTGTGTATAAGTTAAGGTTACTCGACTTTGGGGAATAGTGTGTAAATGTATTGTTTAAAAAATTTATGTTTATATCTTCCACAATAGTTGTAGAATGATTGTACCAGATCCGTGGTGATTTAGGACCCGAATTTGGGGTTCTCACAGTTGGTATCAGAGCTGTAGGTTATAAACCTAGGGTAGTGATACCTTAGACTAATAATCGCAGTGATTAGGATAAGTACTAACTCAAATAGAGTTAGTGAGTCGGTAAGATTCAAAGATGATTCTCGGCAAGTTATGTGACGCCCCCAAAATAGATATACATCACCTATTCTGAATCGCCAAATACATGGTACAGAAATAAATACAACTTTATTAAAATAATTATCGTGCAAAATACGACAACACAACACTGTGAGTTTAAATACAAATATTATCTAATAGACAGTATTCAAACTCAAAAGAAGTCCTCATTACAATTATTGATACACTATTTTACAAAATAATGAGGACTACTAAAACAACTATCCTGAACCACCACTCCATACCCCGGCTAGTTTCTGCTATGTTCTCACCTCCTGAGAAAAAAAATAGAACAAAAAGGAGAAAGAGTGAGCTCAACTAGCCCAGTAAAGAATATTATGACTAAGATAATATACAACAAATTAACATTAGTCTTCAACAGGGAAAAATCTGATAAAATATAATAGACAACAAGTTTTAGATCAACAACTGCAGCGAAAATAACAATCTAATAGAATAGTCAAGTAGAGGATGAATTCTACTATCTTCTAAGATTTAAAAGTCCATCATCAATATTTTATCCCTGTAACATCAATCAATATACATCTTGAATCAAATATTCATCTTTGCACTACAGGCAAAAGATATTCATTTGTATCACCAGTTGGTCATGTTCATCTCAACACCTGTTCATCTTTGCACTACGGGCCAAAGATATTCATCAGTTAATCATTCATCTTTGCACTAAAGGCCAAAGATATGTTAGGTTTGTAATATTCATGAACGCAATCAAATTGCACAAATTAAGCGAAAACGTGTAAAAATCAGAGTTAAAATTTTTTACAAACCATATACCCGGATCACCCTTTATGCACAATTATTAATTAAACGAAAAAGAAAGAACAAGAATCATACCCTCGAAGATTCGAGCTTCCTCAGGTATAAGTTCACCTCCAATCCTTTTCGCGTTCAACTTGAATCCACTGGGTTTGGTTCCTTCCTTTGATCAACGTTAGCCACCCAAGTGTTTGGCCTCTAGAGGTGATCCACCAAGGAAGAAGAAAGATTCAAGAAGATGGGTATTTGGAAAAACCCTAGTTTTTTTATCTCCTATAGAAAAAGAGCATACTCTCCCAACTATTGGAATTGCGTATATTGATATCTGATATAAGACTCCTCTTATAAAGATATCAGTTAACTCTTCTAATCTAATCAAAAAATTGGGAATTATTTAATTAATTAAGCTCCCTAATCTTATTAAGGATAGTTAATTAAACTCTTTTAATTAATTTAACCTCTTAATCTTATTAGGATTATATGAGAGTACTTTTATTAATTAATTTCTAAACTCCTTTAGGAATTAAATAATAATAATAGTAATAATAATAAGACTCCTCTTATTAATTTATATTTAATATTTCCAAAATATTAAATAATAAATATTAAGCTATTTAATTTATTCTATCACCACAGATTAAATTAAATATACTTAACTTATTATTACGATTATACCATTAACTTCTTAAATATTATTCTTCCTTTTATGGTGTGACCCTTTAGGTTCTCCATATTAAATCGGTTGTGAATAAATCAATTAGAACAATTCTAATCTTATTTAAATAAATAAATTAAACTATTAGTTTATTTAAATAAATAATATTTATTCTACAATAGGGATAAGTCTCCCTAGCGATCAACGACTTTTCAGATAATATAAATTTCAATATTAATCATAAAAGAACCTTTGAGTAAATAGTTACCATACAATTCAATCCTTTCACCATACAATGTCCCAATTAAATATAAGACATAGAATTACTGTCAAGTATTATTTTATTTAATTATATGTATTTCGATCCTTAAATGCGGAACTCCAAATAATGCAAATTAGAAACTCCTTTTTAATTTCATTCTGTCTTGGCCAAGGACTACTGGGTTATCATTTATCGAATCACATATGACATTTTTCTTCTTTTACTAGAAGTGGTAGATTCTTTATTGATCATACATTATCTCCATGTACAACTTATTATACCCAAGCATACCCTTTGATATACCCTAAGAGTCTTAAGGAATAAGTCAAAGTATAACTCATCATACACAAGATACTATGATGATCTCAAGTTTAACGATCACTTGTACTACTATCACTACAGGAATTCCTATTGACAGACAAGTAAAACTCCATTAGGTATTTCTTAGCGAGCCACGTTCAGTGAATTTATTCTTTAATAAGCACCTACATACTTGCTTTAGTGTCTCCACACAAATGATCATGAGATCAATCATCCTCATCCAATGAGCAAGCAACGTATGTACCAATTTATCCAGATTTACTAATCCCCAATTTAGTAATCCAACGATTAGAAACTATTTTAGTTTTAAGCTTTCTAAGAATTTAGATCTCATTAGAATGATCATCATCATTATTCTAAAAGTATTGCTTAAAACTATGGGTTTATCACATATTATAAAACAGCATCATATAGATAATTAAAAGTCTTTAATAAATTAATACTTTTTATTAATAAATGAGTAAGATTGTTACAAAGTATATGCTTTATCATCAAACATGATTGGCTTGTGTGCATACTACTTTCAATCTCCCACTTGCACTAAAGTCAATCGTCATGGTATCTCATACCCTTCATCTCTAAGTGACGATTATCCTGCTGTTGGATAAGCTTTAGTTAATGGATATGTAATGTTGTTCTTAAGAGTCCACTATCTCTATAGTGATTTTTCATCTTTCAATGATTCTATAATCAAATGAAAGTGTCACAACACATGTTTAAATTCAAGATGAGACTTAGAAACTATTCCTAATTTTGTAATGAACTTTTCATCCAAACAAACAACTTGTAGCTTTATTTATAGTTATATACTTTGTCTTTATCACTAAAGCAGCAACTCTTTGCTATTTGGAACCTTTCCAATTCACTACTCCACCGTTCAAGGTAACACCTTACTTTAAAGTGGATTTTCTGTCGTCTTGGTCTGTTTGAAAAACTTGAGTCTATTAAATCCTCTAGTTTTAATTTAGACCCACCATGAATATGATCACATCCTTAGTGCCGGTTAAGTACGTTAAGATATTTTTCACTGACTCATAGTGAACTTCTTCAGAATATGACCGATCAACATCATGTCTCATATATTTCATTGTATATATGATAGTTACTCATGCGATCTCTCTTTTAGGAGTCTTTGGGGACTATTAAGAGAGATACACTCCAGGGCTCATCAACATGAGACATCCCATGGAGTTTGCTATACTAAACAACTTTAGCATCAAATGAATATACGTTCCTTGGGTTAAGCTGAGCATCCTTTTAAATCTATCTATATAGATTTGTATCCCCAATTACGATACTCTTCCCAAATCATTCATGAAGAAGTGTTTAGACAACTTTATCTTTACTGATTGTAGCATTACTATGTCATTCCTTATTCGAATTATATCAATATGTAATACTAAGAATATCACGACGCTCCCACTGACCCTTTTGTACACACTAGGTTCATTCTTCTGTTTGATAAAATCAAACTCTTTGATTGTCGCATCAAAACGAATGTTCTATTTTGAGAAGCTTGGTTTAATCCATTTCTCTGAGTGTCTACAACTCTTACCTCATTGTATGTAACTGGATCATCATCTTCTATAATGTGTACCTCATCATCATCGTCTATGATGAATCCATACCTCCCAGGTATCTTCGGTACTATTCGAGATTTATAATTCGGTTGTGGTACAATAGGTGTATCTATAGGTTCTTCTTATTTGACTTATAGTGATTTGTGGTTCTTGAACTCTTTAAGATCTATTATCCTCCCACTAGCTCCTTCAATGATAAATAAATTTATCTTAGAAGGTAGCGTGTTTCGCAACAAACACCTTTTGCTAAGTAGGATTATAGAATATATACCCTAAACTTACTTTAGGATGTCCCACAAATTTATACTTGTCAAATCTTGTCCCAAGCTTATCCTTTGAAACCTTTTTCACATAACTTGGACAACCCCTTATCTTAACATACTTAAGATTAGGAATCCTCCTTGTCCATAACTTTTATAGAGTCTTGGGCCCGAATTTTGAGGTTACCTTTTCGTAGATATGCAGCCATTTTTGGGACATTCTACCAGAAGGATACTGGAATGTCAGTAAAATTATTATAGACCGCACCATGTCTAACAAGGTACGATTTTTCCTTTCAGATACATTAATCAATTATTGCGTATCAGGAGGAGTCCATTGTGAGAAAACCATTTGAGATGATCTAGAAACTTATTGTACAAGTATTCCTTCCTTGATCCGATCAAAGAATCATAATACTTTTTAATTTCTTTTACTTCTGAATTCTTTGAATATTTCAAATAATTCACACTTGTATTTCAGTAAATACGCACATTCAACTCTTTGAATGATTATCTCCTTTTCTTATACTAGTTTGTTCAATTTGTAAAATTATTTTCACGTAAGTCAAGTATATAAAATCCATTAAGTAATATTCCAGTTCTATACAAAATATTATTATTATATAAAGAACGACAATTATTCTTAAATATAATACCAAAGATTTTATTATTCAACAACAAAATAGAAATAATGTCTAACAAGAATTGGAATACAATAACAACTTATTGACTTAATAGATTTGTCCGTAGGCATTGCTAAACTATAAGTTTCTATGGCTAATGTAGCAACCATTACTTCATTTCCCACACATAGGATTACTTATCTTTGTTTAGCTTTCTACTTCTGCTTGGTCCCTTCATAAATCTATATTTATAATAACCAAAGTCGGTATCCAATACCCAAGTAGAACCTTGACTTAAAGAGAAATTTATTTTAAATCATGAACAAAATTATATTTGTAACCGAAGCTTCACTAAGCTTCTTCTGGTTATCCTCTACAAGATGCTTCTCGCAGTTTCTTTTTCCAGTGTCTTGGCTTATTACAGTGGAAGCAAACTCCTTTGCTATCTGTATCAGTTTTGTTCTTATTATCCTTTGTTTTTGCCTTTCTATTTATCTTCTTTAAATCGTTCTTCTTTTCAGAAGATCCTTTGGCCCCTACCAGTAAGACATGATCTTACTTGGTTGGAAAGTGACTCTCAATATTTTTCAACATGTTAAGTAAATCAACGAGGCTGATATCTAGCTTGTTCATATGAAAAATTCACAACAATTGTGAAAGGAGTCCGTGAGTGAGTGCAAGATCAAATCTTGGCTTAACTCTCCATCCATGACAAAACCTGTTGTCCTAATTGATCAATCAAATTGATAATGTTAAGGATTTTTATCTGTACTGTAGTGTCATCGGTCATTCTAGATCGGAAGAGCTCCTTAGATATCTGATATCTATCAGCCCTACTCTCCTCACCGTCAACTACTTGATGTGCAGGAATATAGTAGGAGCATCCATAGTTTCATGCTGAAGCTCGTTACTCATGAATGCGAGCATGATGCATTGAGCCAAATGTGCATCATCTTGTCACTTTCTAAAAGTAGCAATCTCTTCCTCAGAGGCATTGTCTGCAACCATTGCAGGGATAGGTGTATTAAGGACATAAGATAGCTTTTCAGCCTTGAGAACTATTCTCAATTTTCTTAACCAATCTATTTAATTCGGTCCGATTAATTAACATCTAATATGTTTCGCAATGATAGTAATTTTAGACATTGTAAAATTCTGTAAATGAATTTGTAATTAACAACATTTTAACATACATTCTTTTATTAATTACCAAAATAATTAGGTTTTGTTTTAAATTGGTATCTCCCACTATTTTCTTCAAACTATATTACCCTCAATGTATATAGTTCGACAATATCTAATTAAAGATATTCTAGTGAGAATAAGGATCCCATTTCAAATGTATATAGCCTTGTGTGTGCACAACAAACTATATATAAATAAATAAGTAGACAACTCTTGTCAATTACATCAACTATGTAACTCCTTGTATTTTGCCTCTTAAATCATAATGGTCAAGTGTGTGTACATCAGAACTAAAATGATTTAAGTTAAGTCAGACCCAATATTTCCATATAAGTGAAGAGAAAACTATAGCCCTTGTGTATGCACAACAAAGCAGTAATGTTCAATTCCTTATAAACATCATATGTAATAAAAACAACATCTTAAATATTTAATATTTCCCTTGTGTTTGCACAACAAACTCATATTAAATATTCAATACTCTATTATTTCTATCATGCTAGAAGGCAACGTTCGATATTCTAAATATCTTTGAACGTTACAACTTAATATAAAATATTTGAGGGGTTTGTTATTAATTTGTCTCATCTTGTTTAGCGCGCATGCACATATATATATAAAATACGCGTCATATTAATTAACATGCGAAGCATGTTTGCATAATATTATATATATATATATATATATATATATATATATATATATATAGTATAAGCATGCACATATAGAATACTATATTCTACCTTGATTGATTATGGACTTTTATTCTAGTTTAGTTCACTAGAGCCACCAAGCCCTAGGGGTGTAAAAATTAATATTTAAATATAACTATTACATTTAAATCCAGACTCCATTACAAACGGATCTTCAAGCTCTCCTTGCTCCTTGATCTCCAATTCTTCAAAATTAATTCTAACTATTCATATTACAAAACTATTTAAAATAAATAGAAACCTTGATCAGCAGTCAAGGAGAAGTACATAGGAGGAAGATAGAATTTATATTAAGAAAAATTAGAGAAGACGAGATACGCAGACCCCATTTAATAAAACTCATACATTCATGCATCCAACTAAAATAAAATCCAATCACATTGGTCAATTGTCCATAATCAATCTCATTTATTATCATACACATCACCATATGCATCAATAAATAACATTCATCTCATGAATAATAAACATTCAATATATATATTGATATTATTTAATGGGCAAATTTAGTTAGCATAAAATCTAATTTTGAATTAAAATAAACTCTATTATTTTAATCCAAATTTAAATCAAAATAAATCTCGTTATTTTAATTTATCCAATTTTGAATAAAATAAATTATTTTATTTTAATCAAAATCTTTAATCAAAATAAACTCCTTTACTTTAATTAATTATGGAATCCAATTCCAAGTAAAAAAAAATAAAACTCCTTTATTAAAGGAAACACGGATTCTCTTTCCTATTCACAAATAAACTCCTTTATTTTGAATAATATGAAATTTTATTTCATATCTAAATAAACTCCTTTATTTAAGAAAATTAGGAGTCTCTTTCCTATAAACAAATAAATTCTTTTATTTTGAATAATATAAAATCTTATTTCATATATAAATAAACTCCTTTATTTAAGAAAATATGGAATCCAATTTCAACTGCAACTAGTTATCATGGAATCCAATTCTAACTCTAATTAGTTAGCATGAAATCTAATTTTAAAATTAAAATAACTTTTTATTTTAAAATTAAAATAAACCTTTTATTTTAATTATAAAATAATTAAAATATATATTATATATAAAAAATAATATGAATTACGGTAATATATAATATATATATATATATATATATATATATATATATATATATATATATATATATATATATATATATATATATATATAATAACTAAAGATCATGTAACTTTTACATAGGATCAGGATCAACGTTTTTTTTAAAAGATCACCCACGAATTTCGAATATCAAAAGTAACATGTGATGAATATATATATATATATATATATATATATATATATATATATATATATATATATATATATATATATAATATTAATAATAATAATTTGAATCACGTGAATAACGAAAATTTAAAATAGATTTCATAATTTTTTTTTTAATTTTTTTTATTTTAATAAATTTTATACAACAAAATTATGCCCAAATAAATTTGTTCTAAACACATATCAATATGTATATCAAATTAAAATAACTAATAATTCGCATAAAGGTTTGGCTCTGATATCACTGTTAGGTTTGTAATATTCATGAACGAAATTAAATTGCACAAATTAAGCGAAAACGTTTAAAAATCAGAGTTAAAATTTTTTACAAACAATATACCCGGATCACCCTTTATGCACAATTATTAATTAAACGAAAAATAAATAACAAGAATCATACCCTCGAAGATTCGAGCTTACTCATGTACAAGTTCACCTCCAATCCTTTTCGCGTTCAACTTGAATCCACCGGGTTTGGTTCCTTCCTTTGATCAACGTTAGACACCCAAGTGTTTGGCCTCTAGAGGTGATCCACCAAGGAAGAAGAAAGATTCAAGAAGATAGGTGTTTGACAAAACTCTAGTTTTTCTATCTCTCATAGAAAAGGAGCATACTCTCCCAACTATTGAAATTGCGTATATTGATATCTGATATAAGACTCCTCTTATAAAGATATCAGTTAACCCTTCTAATCTAATTAGAAAATAGGGTATTATTTAATTAATTAAGCTCCCTAATCTTATTAAGGATAATTAATTAAACTCTTTTAATTAATTTAACCTCTTAATCTTATTAGGATTATATGAGAGTACTTTTATTAATTAATTTCTAAACTCCTTTAGAAATTAAATAATAATAATAATAATAATAAGACTCCTCTTATTAATTTATATTTAATATTTTTAAAATATTAAATAATAAATATTAAGCTATTTAATTTATTCTATCACCATAGATTAAATTAAATATACTTAACTTATTATTACGATTATACCATTAACTTCTTAAATAATTATTCTTTTTTTATGGTATGACCCTTTAGGTTCTCCATATTAAACCGGTTGTGAATAAATCAATTAGAACAATTCTAATCTTATTTAAATAAATAAATTAAACTATTAATTTATTTAAATAAATAATATTTATTCTATAATAGGGATAAGCCTCCCTAGCGATCAACGACTTTTCAGATAGTATAGATTTCAACATTAATCATAAAAGAACCTTTGAGTAAATAGTTACCGTATAATTCAATCCTTCCACCATACAATGTCCCAATTAAATATAAGACATGAAATTACTGTCAAGTCTTATTTTATTTAATTATATGTATTTCGATCCTTAAATGCACAACTCCAAATAATGCAAATTAGAAACTCTTTTTTTAATTTCATTATATCTTGGCCAAGGACTACTAGGTTGTCATTTATCGAATCACATAGGACATTTCTCTTCTTTTATTAGAAGTGGTAGATTCTTTATTGATCATACATTATCTCCATGTACAACTTATTATACCCAAGCATACCCTTTGATATACCCTAAGGGTCTTAAGGAATAAGTTAAATTATAACTCATCATACATAAGATACTATGATGATCTCAAGTCCAAGGATCACTTGTACTACTATCACTACAGGAATTTCTATTGACAGACAAGTAAAACTCCATTAGGTATTCCTTAGCGAGCCACGTTCAGTGAACTTATTCTCTAATAAGCACCTATATACTTGCTTTAGTGCCTCCACACAAATGATCATGAGATCAATCATTCACATCCAATGAGCAAGTAACGTATGTACCAATCTATCCGGATTTATTAATCCCCAATTTAGTAATCCAACGATTGTGAACTATTTTAGTTTTAAGCTTTCTAAGAATTTAGATCTCATTAGAATGATCATCATAATTATTCTAAAAGCATTGCTTAAAACTATGAGTTTATCACATATTATAAAACAGCATCATGTAGATAATTAAAAGCCTTTAATAAATTAATACTTTTTATTAATAAATGAATAAGACTGTTACAAAGTATATGCTTTATCATCAAACATGATTGGCTTGTGTGCATACTACTTTCAAGATATTCATCAAGTATCATCATTAAGGACTGAGGATGATGAAAAATATTTTAGAGAACGAATCCAGTAAGATAAAAGGATAAATATTAGATATTCGTACTTTAGATAATTCAAGTTTAAAAATACTCCATAATAAACCATAATGGAGTAAAATTCAAGAATAAAGATCAAAACATGGATACAATCAATGAAATTTCATTTTTCGGTGAATAGTACCGTATTTATGAATAGTGCCGTATACGTGAATAATGTCGTATACGTGAATAGTAATCCCGACACAAAAAGATAAAAATTCTACAATAAAATTCATATCAATATTTTAGCATAATGATATTCAAGAAAATAATATCATTTACGAAGAAAATAACATCCATTACCTCAAAATAATAGTATTTCTGACCGGAATATCGGATGTAAAGCCGAATAAAACTTGTACTAAATAGCAACTCTCAAAGTATCTAAATACTCACAAAAATACGCTTGATAATATAGAGAGAGAAAGAGAGAAAACTTATTTTTGGTGTGATTTTTAATTCTAACCTAAGCATCTATTTATAGGAAAATGCTAGAACGCCAAAGCAGACTAAATAATAAAATAATATTTTCTTTTCTACGCATGCCATTTTGGAAAGCTATCAGCCCACCACAATTGAAAAACTAATTAAGCACATTTATCAATAAAGGACAAAAGTGGGTCTCACCCCTAATTTTAATAAAAATATTTAATTTCTGAAACTTCAATAATTCATAATAAATAGCTCTTTTATCAGAAAATTTCGAATCTCATATCTTTTGCATAGAAAATTTAATTCTCTACAACTTTGTAGAAGAAAATTTTTCCAAATTCCAAAAGAAAATACCTGAAATTCACATACGGGACGATTTTAATACCTCCATTCCGACAAAATACTGATAAAACACCTCAGCATTAATTCTTTCATTTATATCCACAAAAATAAATATATCCATCATTTATATCCACATAAAATAAATATTTTCTTATCATATAAATCAATAATTAATTATTCACAAATAATATTATAGAATCACAATTATGACAACTAGGTCGTTCCCAGGAAAGAGGGGGCTTTCTGATAAGGATTTCTCCTTACTGGCGCGCAATTAGGTGACCAAACCTCTCCTTAGACAGAACTTCCTTAGATATTGCCAATATTGCTATCTAATAATATTATTCAAAAATATAAATTATTGATCTGATAATGGAGATACTGTGCAGTGATAATGATATTATTAAAACACCAATAATATAAAATATCAACGTAGCAATTATTGAATCAATAAAATATTAAATAGTAATTACTGTAATAATTATTGAGTAGTGCCTTCTTACGTAAGGATCAATAATTCAAAAATACTGTGCAAAATCGTGTGCTACTGTGTAACCATGCGTATTACTGTATTTTAACCACCGGGTATTCTAACAGTGTTAACGGTAACAACTACGCCGTTATTTATAAAAAACTCAAATTTATCATTTTCTTCATCCAACCGTTTTTCGTTATGGGGCCCACAAATGGCTGCGCCGTCGTACGAATATTCCCCGACAGAAAGAATATTCCACGACCAAACGAATATTCCCCGACAACAATGAATATTTTATAACCATTTGCTTATTTGAAAATTTTGCACATTTCACTCATAACCAAAGTATTATATCAAATTAACACCCTATTATTCAAAATAATAATTAGAGGAAATTCGATTTTATTTATAAAAAGTTGGGGTCTTACAACCTCCTCTCCTTATAAAATTTCGTCCTCGAAATTGACGTACGTACCTGGTGTTTCGAAAAGGTGAGGATACCTCGTTTTCATTTTTGATTCCAACTCCCAGTTCATTTCTTCAATAGCATGGTTCCTCCACAAAAACTTAACTTGTGGTATAACCTTAGTGCGTAGGATATGCTCTTTCCTATCCAAGATCTTAACATGTACCTCTTCGTACGTTAAATCTTCGGCTATTTCGTCTGGTTCTAACTCAATATTGTGGTTCGGGTCTTTCACATATTTACAAAGCATAGATATGTGAAAAACATTATGAACACGAGATATGCTTGGAAGTAATGCGAGTCTATAGGTCACATTTCTTATTTGGTCAAGAATTTCAAATGGACCAACAAATCTTGGATTGAGCTTTCCTCTCTTCCCAAATCTTCTAACTCCCTTCCATGGAGCAATACGTAACAATACATGATTCCCAATATTAAATTCCACGTCCTTTCGATAAAGATTCGCATAACTCTTTTGTCGATCCTATGCCGTTTGTATACGTTGTTGGATCATTTGGATCTTTTCTGTAGTTATGCGTACCAATTCTGGTCCCAACAATGTTGCTTCTCCCACCTCATTCCAGCATTCTAGAGAGCGACACTTTCGTCCATACAATGCTTCAAATAGAGCCACACCTATACTTGCCTGATAACTATTTTTGTAGGAGAATTCCACCAATGGTAGGTACTTATCCCAACTCCCTTTGAAATCTAGGACACATAGTCTTAATAGATCTTTAAGAGTTTGAATAGTCCTTTCTGATTGCCTGTCCGTTTGAGGATGGTATGCCAAACTGAATCGTAAGTCCGTGCCCATAGCTTTCTACAAGCTAACCCAAAATCGTGAAGTGAATCTTGGGTCACGATCCGAAACTATGGATACTGGCATGCCATGTAATCTCACAATCTTATTTATGTACATACGAGCAAGACGTTCAAGGGAATAAGTCTCCCGTATAGGCAAGAAATGAGCAGACTTGGTTAATCTATCAACAATAACCCAAATCACATTTATGCCTTGAGAAACTTTGGGAAGACCCATAACGAAATCCATGGTAATGTGTTCCCACTTCCATTTTGGGATCTCAAGTGGTTGCAATGGACCCTTTGGCACTTGATACTCCACCTTTACACGTTGACAAGTTAAACACCTCCAGATAAACTCCGCGATCTCTCTCTTCATATTGCTCCACCAAATGAATGTCGAAGATCATGATACATTTTGGTACTCCCAAGATGGATTGCAAACGGTGTGTTGTGTGCCTCCATCATGATTCTATGCTTCAAGTCAGAATCGTTGGGGGAAAGCAAGTCTGGAGTTGACTCGAAGTATTCCTTCTTCATCGATTCTTGCTTCTGGAATAGCACCTTCTTGCACTTTCTTCTTCATACGCATCAGCTCCAGGTCCGTAGTTTGAACAGCTTTAACATTATCGGTTAACATCGGTTCTACTGGTATATTTAATAGCATCACATGGATACTTGGAGCCTTTACCTCTATCTCCATCCTTTGCAAGTCATACAAAATGGGCCTTTGCGTTGACAATATTGCACTCGTACCCGCATATAACCTTCTACTCAATGCGTCAGCTACCACGTTTGCTTTTCTAGGATGATATTGGATGGTATGGTCATAATCTTTAAACAACTCAAGCCAACGTCGTTGCCGCATATTGAGTTTCTTTTGGGTGAAGAAATATTTAAGGCTTTTATGATCCGTATAGATCTCCACTTTCTCCCCATACAGGTAGTGTCTCTAAACCTTCAACGCGAAAATGACTGCTGCCAACTCCAAATCATGAGTAGGATAATTCCTCTCATATTCTTTGAGTTGTCGCGAGGCATAGGCTATGACTTTCTCATGTTGCATGAGAACACATCCTAACCCTTTGCCTGAAGCATCGCTGTAGATAACAAATCCATCCAAACCAGATGGTATTGTCAGAATAGGTGCCGAAATGAGTCTCCTCTTCAGCTCTTGGAAACTCTTCTCGCATTCCTCGCTCCATACGAATTTTGTATCTTTTCGAGTTAGCTGAGTTAACGGAGTAGCGATTCTAGAAAATCCTTCCACAAATCTTCGATAATAACTAGCTAAGCCTAGAAAGCTAGGTACTTCGGCCACTGACTTCGGTTGCTCCCAACTTTGTATTGCTTCAATCTTCGCCCGGGTCACAACAGATACTCCATGTTTTGACACCACATGCCTAAGGAATGCTACTTCCTCAAGCCAGAACTCACATTTCTTTAGCTTGGCATATAGCTTGTTATCGCGAAGTTTTTGAAGTACCAGCTTCAAATGGTGCTCATGATCTTCACGACTTTTGGAATAGATGAGGATGTCATTACTAAAGACAACAACGAACTGATCCAAATATTCTTTGAACACACGGTTCATCATTATCCATGAAAGAAGCAGGAGCATTAGTCAATCCAAAAGACATGACTAAGAATTCATATGACCGTACCGAGTTCTGAAGGCAGTCTTCGGAATATTCTCAGTTTTAATCTTCAGCTAATGATATCCAGAACGAAGATCGATCTTTGAAAAGAATTGTGCTCCTTGCAACTGGTCGAAAAGGTCATCAATGCGAGGTAGCGGATACCTATTCTTGGTGGTGACATGGTTTAATTCACGGTAGCCAATACAAAGTCGCATACTCTCGTCTTTCTTCTTCACGAATAAAACAGGAGCACCCCAAGGAGATGTACTAGGACGAATGAAACCGATGTCTACAACTCCTGTAGTTGGACTTTTAACTCCTGAAGTTCAATAGGAGCAATTCGATATGGGGTTTTAGAAATGGGCTTTGTACCCGGGTTAAGGTCAATAAAGAATTCAACTTCACATTCTGG